>OZ010744.1:101998634-102598634 GCA_963932245.1 Tachinus rufipes | reverse complement strand
GTTAGTCCAGGCATGTACTCCAGTTCAAATTTTTAGTCAAAAAATTCAACAAACAGTTTAATCCGATCCATAATATCAAAGCACAAATTGAAACAGTCAGAAACATCTTCCAAAAACTCCAACCATTATTTCTCAAGGTTACTTCTTCTAGGTTTTATTATATTATATTAAACTCAAAGCTTCTGAAATGTGGCTATATCAGAGGATATTAAAAAAACCTTTGGATAGATAAAACAACAGGTACTTAAGCAGTAATGGGCAAAGATACAAAACTGCTCACGTGAGACTTAAAAAGGCAAAATGCTTTGGACACATGTTCCAAAATAACAAATACCAACTCCAGTAATTACAAATTAAAAAAAAATATGAAAAAATAAAAACAAAAAATCGGAAAAAAGTTGTTCTCCTAGTTACAAACCTTCAAAATGGTTCAAAATTATAAATGCTATTACATTAATACAACTCACACAAGATAGGGACAAGTTCAGATAAAAAACAGTAGAAGATAAAACAAATTCAACCGATTGGATATTATTATCTCCTTTTAAACTATAAAAGTAATTACTAACTTTTGCACAGATAAAAATGATCCAATCCTTTGATAAAAAACACTTAGGCAAAGCATGCTAGTTTATTATTGCAAACAAGTAGCGTAAACTAGGAACACCTTCTCCAGATTCAATCGCATAAGTCCTATTAAAGTGATAGCTAGGTATTAAATTAAAAACCAATAACCAATCTCACCTTCAGCTTCAAGAAAGCGGCCAGGAAGATTGGACAAATTGGAGAGTCCTGGATAAACTCTAAACTACCAGTACATAATGTACAAAGTGGTAAAAGCCAACTTATATTTTTGGTTGCAATAAATCCTTTCAGTGATTTTTTTTCATTTAGCCATTCTTGTAGTTCTTTTTTGTATGTTTCTTCGTTTTTCTTTGAGCAGTTTGTCGTTTTTTTAGCTTTTGCAAGCTCGAATTTGAGAATAATAATTTCCTCTTTTAGTCTTTGCATTTCATCCTTGTTGTTGTATTGTTGTAGATCTATCATTTGATTGAGCAAGTGGGTTTTGACCTCTTCGTGTGTGCTATGATTTACCCGTTGTTTTTTCAGCTTATCCACTTCAATCTGCAGCTTTTCCAGGTTTTCCATCATAGTCTGCTCCGTCTGTTCTCTTTTTTTTTCGAGTGCTTCATTTGTTTTTATTGTGGGTTCCCAGATCTTATTAATTTTTTTGACCTGATATTTGATGTACGTGTGTACGTTTTTAGTTCCAGAGCTGAAGGTTAGAAGGCATTGATGTTTTCTTTTATTGCTTCTGCGTTTTTTGTGGTTTCTTCTTTTGCTTTCCTTAACTCTGCTGGCTCTTCTCATTTAGACAGTCGCATGGGTGACTCTTTAGCCTTTTTTTTTGTTGTTTTCATTTGGGTTATCAGTCTGTGTTGTATCCTTATCAAGTTCAGTTGGATCTCGCGTATTACTTTTTTGTAGCACCATAGCAGCAGCTCTCATTTCCGTTGCTTTTTCCGGCGTTCTTTGCAATCCAACTTTTTTGAAGATTACTTCTTCGCTATCAGCGTTTTTGTCGTCCAGATTAGAATAGTTTGATAGATACTTGCTCCCCCCAGAATCCATGGAGCAGACTGCCAAAGCAGTGTAGGAATTCCCACTAGTAGTACTAGTGGTACCTCCCTGGGGTATATCAATTTGGTTATCTAACATTTTTTTTTGGTTCCGTTTATTCCCTTCCGGCAGGGTTGTTTGTGTGCACCCTAATAGGCGTTTAGAGTGTTGGGTTCCACTATAAGAAAAAAGATAAAAGCTGTTTTGGTTACCATGCCCTCGATACCTAATAGCGATGGTAAACCGAAAAGAGAGGCCAGGAGAGACCGAAGAGTTGTTCTAGGGCGAACGATAGTTAAAAGAAGAAAAAAAAAAAGGTAGTCTTATCGCCGTAGCAAGGCCACCGTGTAATGGTGTTGGTGTGCAATCCCCTATCCGCCACCTGGGATACGCCTGGAAGAGGTTTCACCTTCCCCTGCCTCCAAAATCTGGAATCCTAACCTAACCTTACCTAACCTTACCTAACTAGACGGAGAAAAGATAATCAAACACTTACATGAGAAACTCTCCGGAAAAGTAGGCACGGTCACAGTAAACGCGCTGACAAGAATTTTGCTGATTATTCTCAAGCCTGTGACATAGCAATTTCAATAAAGACATTGAAAAAACGCGCTAAGCTCTGTTATAATAAAGAAATATTAGAGCAAAAATATAAATGCTAAACCACAAAAATGAAATAATCAAAAGTAGAAAGCAATATACCGATAAAGATAAACTTACTCGATAAGCACTGTTATACAAAACAGTTTAGAAACAACAACAAATACTAATGACAAGAATACAAATACAAAATTTGTTTTCTCTGTTCCTCTACTTCTTTTCATCGTTTATTAACTGCCCTCGTCCATTCGTCCATAATTCTTTTTTCCCATCTGTTCTTTTCTCATTTTGTTACACTCTTTTGTTCCGTAGTTTTCTAAGTCTCTCCGTACATTCTGTACATTTTCAAATTTTCATCCATCTAAAATCTTGTCACTGGCTTTTCATTACCACATCTAAATCATTATTGATCATCTTTACTATATCTATTGCTCTCTAGGTACATTGGCAGTTCACTATGTTTATAATTTGCGTTGTATCTAGACTCTTTTACTCGTATTTTCCTTTCTTGCTTTTGTATATCTCTATCTCTTTCCATAATTTTGTGCCATATCTCTCTTCTTTTAATGTTTTGGCTAGCATAACCATTTCTGTTGTAATAATTTTCACTGATCTCTCTAGCTCTCATTTTCTCTTTCATGCATTCGTTTATTCTCATTTCAATCTTTTTTTCATTTATTCTCCAATCTTGTCCCACTACTTTATTTGCTTTTTAATCTGCTCACTCTTGCTGTTATTCGTGCAAAAAACCAATCCCAAATATTTAAAAGATTTTACTTCTGTGATACCTTGCCCATTCCATTTCCAGTCCTCCGTTTTTTTTCTCCCACCCCTTTTTTTAAGCACCACAATTTTTGTTTTTCTACATTAACTTCCAATTTTTTTTTCTAGACTTTTATCATTACTTTCATTTCTTTTGCTTATTTTGCCAGTACTACCATGACGTCGGCATAAGCTAGCAATTACACTTTTTCTCTACCAAGTACTACCCCCCCCCCCCCCGCCTCTCGGAAAATAATTATAAAAAGGTTAAGCAAACGTAAAGTATATCTGTACCTAAAAAAACTATTAGGCAGTTACTTTACTAGCAGATCCTTAATCGAACAAAGATAGAAGAAAGTTTCGCAGGAGTCGTTTTTCAAACTACTACTATAGAACGTCTTATACTACAAAATTCTGAACATAAATTTACCAAAAAGCATTAAACTCATCGCATCTAAGGATGATCTAGTAATTACTGTCTTGACAAAAACAAAAGATAAACTGACCAGACTAAACCTAGTCTTGGGACAAATAAGCAAATGGATAACCAAGAACTAGCTAAATCTCGTAGAAAAAGAAATGCAGCCTAATCATAGCTAAGATAATCGTCACCTCTGGCAAAAGAAAGAATAACAATCATTAAGAAAACGACCTCCAAAAATATCTCAGAATGGTAAAAGAAGAAACATGGCCACGGAGCACGACTCCTACGATACGTACAAAAAATCGAGAAGATAAACACAAATAAAAATCTGTAATGCAAGGAGGCGCATATTGCTAAGCACACAGTATTCTTTTGCAGAAAATGGAGACCAAACCAAAGATAGACAAGAAGCTAAAACCCAAAAGAGTAAAAAATAAAATGCTGACGCACATAAATAAATAGAATCAATAGTGGATTTTGTAGACGCTGAATTTTTTTAAGCACATCTTGATAATCTTTTCAAGTATTTTTCTATTTCTCTTTTTTTTTTCTTTAAGTGCAAATCCTCTATGGATGTTGGCAATCACATTGGTATACTTTAATCTGTTTACTACTGTTCTAAATAAAGCCGTTGATGTCATTCCGGTCCATGCTCTTATATTCTTTAGCTATGATATTCTGCGGCAATCTTCTTCCTTCTATATTTCCTTGCAGGATTAGATGCAGTAGATGGTATTTTTCATTCTTCATGACATGTCCAAAAAACCCATTTTTCCTATTTTTAACATTTGTTAGGAAATCAAGTTCTTTAGTAGTACCGTTTCGTTTGTAACGTGAATAACCCATAAAATCCTGACGATAACACCACTTCTCGAAGGCGTTGATGCGTTTGCAGTAGGCTTTGGTCAAGGTCCATGCTTCCGTCCCGTACAATAGGACTGATAGTACATAGCATCTAAGCTAAGCGACATGTTACATAGTATGTCTCATATCTTGTTTAATGGGTCTCTTGCTTTCTCGATTTAGGATCTTATTTCCCGAGAGTGATCCCATTCTTTATTAAGGGTACATCCTAAGTATGTAATTGTTTCAGCCATTGGTAACGTTGTAATGTTGGCAGTGAACCAAAGATTATCTATGCGGTTTCTGCTGATGATTAGGATTTGCGTTTTCTTGCAGTTCAACATCATTTCGTATAGTTCACTCACGTTTGTTATGCCTATAATTTTTAAGTTTTAGGTGTTATTTTGGAAAATTATCTACAAAATTTATGAAAACGTTGATACCCGTTTTGATGGTTGTTTGTTCTAATGGTGATTTTTCACTGGAAGTATTTAATTTTCTCGATTAATTTTAACATTCTTGCTTTTACATGTTAATTATATAAAAATACATTACTTATAATAAATATAGTATAATAAATCTTTTTAATGGTATTATCGTAATATATAATTTTACATTTTTATGTAATTTATTAAATATAACTCACTCTGTCCAAGTTGACCTGTATTAAGTTATATAATTTTACAATAATGAAATATTTGTTGACATATTACGTCCTTTACATTTATTTTATCAGTGTCAATCAGGATTAAATTGTGCTTCCATTTAATGTTTTGATATTACTAATATTAATTTATATCATCCATGGTTATAATATTAGCATAAATATTTTATTTATCATCTGACGTGTAAGATTGAAATTTTAATTAAATTACCTAATGTGCCAACTAAATGACCATCTATTATCCGTCCGACTGCCCATCAGCCTGTGAATCCAGGTTATAACAGAAGCTGATTAAATCGCAAGTGATTATAAATTAATTATAAATGTACATGTGAAAATTTCTTCCATGCATGACGTTATATGTGCATTGGATTAATGCTGCATTAGTGTTGTTTATAGTTTAGTAGAGCAATCAAATGAATAGTAATAACGTCTGCGAGTTTGATATGGTTAATACAAAATTTGATTAATAATTAATAATATTAATCAATCAATTAAATCTAAATTATGCAAGAAATAATTTCAATTACGGCTCTGATTATATCTAATTAGTATTTGACAAGTTTTTATGTCCGCAATTCAATGGCTTTACATTTATCTGTGGTCCCTAACATTGAACCGATTCAATCCATCCTCATTTCTTGCCCCCCTCGGTTCTCGATTTCATCGCCTCTCGCACGTCTTTCTCCCCATCCACGAATCTTCCGCACTGTCTTATTCCAGTTTCCGTCCGTTCCATCTTACCCTCTAAACACCTCGCCGACAACTGCGGACATTCCATCCCCCCGTTAAAAAAATATGTGCTCGAACAGCATAAATATGTTCCGATATATCAAGGGTTGTTTACAAAAATGCTGGAGATAATTTGTCTTCAATAAAGTGCAAAGTTGGAGTTATTTTCCCTAGTGTATATCAACTATGTTTAGGAGGAAATGATACTCTTTGATTAATCTGTATTCCGTTTAAGAATTAACTAATTAACTAATTAAATTAGTTCTTTATTACTTAAATTAATTAATTATTATTAATGCATGACCACCCAGTAGTCAATCAAACTAGTTATAAAAAAACAGGATGAGATTAAATAAAGCATTTTAAAATTAACTAAAATAATGATGCCATTTCTTTCTGGTCTTTAGTAAAGGTAATGATGTAGAATGGTGGTGAATGAATGAGTAGGCAGCAAAGAAGAGTAGAGCGGACTAATGGAAAAGTGTGAGCTTTTGTCGCTTCACGTTATTTTAAATTTGGCCGATGTAAACCCGCGTGGCTTAACTAATCAAAGGAAACGCTGAGTGAATCCCATAGATCCAGCCGGTTAACTGTTGCCAATAAGCATATATCAAGCTTGTATTTACCCAAGTGACATATAAGATAATCCCAACTAAAGTAACGAGTCTAGTTATTCGGAGCACGGATCGCGTCATAACAAGTTGAGACTGAACCCATTACTCGGTCGCCGTCAAGTTTTGGCCGGATTGCGAATGTTCCGTTCGTTCAGAGACACGGACGCGATTGACATTTTATGCTAATGCCAACCACCACCGACGGCAACTTCTCCGAAACAAACATAACCGAAAAACTCGCTCCCCATATATCTTTCAGTTTGGCCGCGAGGTGTGGCGCGGTTTTACTCGGGCGTTTATGATCTCTTAATATGCTCTCTTTTGCTGGTGCGATAATAAAAAAAATGGACTGGTCTTTCGCCCCCACTGGAAAGATCGTGAAATCCACAAACGACTTCACGGCTACAAAAATATAACTATCGATTATTGTCACATCTCATTTTAAAAAATAAAGATTACATTTTTACAATCAAGACTTTATCTTCAGTTAAGTAACCAGTGGACTATAAAGCCATAAATGTAGGTTTATTAACAAGTTTGGTGTGTAGCTAATTGTAGGTCAATCATAATTTGGAACAGATAATGGTCAACCAATAAATTTAATTAATTAGCACAGAATAAAATTAACTAAGAAAAAATAAATAAACTCAATCACTATACAAATGCCTCTTTGTATTTCCAAGATTTTTTAATAATTTTATTATAGATAATGCAGTATATGCAAACACTTTAGAGAATGATTCTTAGAATAATTACCCCAACATGTTTGCATTAATGTTGATTGTTCAAAAATAAATGTATTGAATAATTATTATTGAAAATTACGAATAATTTAATAAATTCTCTGAATGTGAAAAAAATCACTATTTTATATAATTAATTTTTATATAATAAGCAAAAAAAAAACAATTAATAAAAATTCTCGAATATTTTGGGACAAAACATTGATTTCGAATTAGATCGTAACGATGATGACAGAGTATAATTTGGGCGGAAAAGGTAAAATAATAAACATGTTTAAGAACAATGTTCCTGGATTGATAAAAAATTGTTTGGACAAAAATTGGCCACCAATATAAAATAGTATCAAAAGAAACTTTAGCAACGTTATTTGATAATCTATTATCTGTACTGTAACTCTACACGCAATTTATTGATATTGAGATATTGCTGGTGATTTCCAGTGCCAATAGCGAGAACGACATTTATCCAGATGAGAAAAGTTTCAACAACCCAGATTTGAGCATGCAAATTAAAATCAAAATGTTGCGACCCTATTAGAGGATACAGAGAAAAAACTGGAGGCCTTCAAACTATGGACATATCGTCGTATTCTGAATATCTCATAAAAAGAGCACATTAGTAATGAGGAGGTTCTGCAGAGAATGGTGAAGGAACAGGAAGTATTGAAAACTGTGAAGGTTAGGAAATTGGAATATCTCGGGCACGTAATGAGGCATAGTAATAGATACAGAATACTCCAACTGATTCTGAAAAGAAAGATGATGGGAAGAAGAGGCCCGGAAAAACGCCAAATTTCATGTTTAAAAATCTACGCCAGTGGTTTGACACAACTTTTTCTCAGTGCAGTGAACAAGGAGAAGATTGTGATGATGATCGCTAATATCCGGAGCGGATGAAACACGCCAAGAAAAAGAATATGTACCCACAGTATTAAGGAAACGTTCAGATGCTCCATGTTTCCAAGAAGTTAAATTATTATATCCGATTCCGGGCACCTTAACACAACTTCAGCGTCGAAATCAATTTGGCAAATATGGTATATCATCCTAAAATTGGCTTTTTTATGAAAATGCCCAATTTTCATCTGAACAGGGGAGCTGCCTATAGTCAATAAAAATAAAAAAATTCCACAAACTAGTCGACCTAAAATGCGATTTCAAAAAAGTTGCTAGCTCTTGTACAAAGACAAATGACAAAATATACAATTGAAAACGATTCCCAAAACTCTTAAAAAAAAACCTTAAATAAATAACATCTTGCAACCAAGAGAAGAAACACATGATGTTGCAATTGGTTGTAGTATATTTACAGCTACAATAGCAGTTGATTCATACACTATTTTATCCAAAATGTGATGAGGTGACTCCATTGCCAAAAATGTATAGTAAATGTAGTAAAACAAACATAATCTGAATGAATGCACAAACCCCAATGTTGTAGACTAAAACGTAGAAAAAGGGGTACATACAACTATTTATCATTCACTACTGATAGATCCACGAACATTGGTTGCATCTAAAAAATCTTCAGTTAGTAATACATATTTGCAATGTTCGTCATTTTTTATTGAATTATCGACATGAATATCCAGAAATTGGTAGTTTAACCTCTTTGCGGACGTCAGAAATCATTTTATCCCAGTAAAGGTCGTGATGCAATCTTTTGGTAACAAACATTTGGGTGGGTAGGTGGGTGAGCCACTCCAATCCCGCTTACCCAAATGTTCGTTTTCAACAAATTGGTAGTATAGCCTCTCTGCGGACGTCAAAAGTCATTTTATCACAAGTGAAAGTTGTGATGCAACTTATTGGTACATTTAAGTGGGTGCGGCCATTCCAATCCAAGCTACTGACTCGTTATTATAGTATGAAGTGGCCCACCCACCCATCCAAGTTATTAAGGAATTAGTAGTGTGTCAATGGTCATTTTATCACAAAAGAAAGTAGTGATGCAATCTTTTGGTAACAAATACTTAGGTGGGTGGGTGGGCTACTCCAGTCCAAACTACTGATTTGTTATTTTGTTATGGAATGGCTCACCCACTCACCCAATTATTTCATATTAAGGAACTGGTAGATTGACCCGACGTCAGAAGTCATTTTATCACAAGAGAAGGTCGTGATGCAATCTTTCGGTAACAAACACAAACACAAACACTTGGGTGGGTGGATGGGCCACTCCAGTCCAAACCACTGTCTAGTTATCATGTTATGGAGTGGCCCATCCACATACCTAAAGGTTCGTTATCAAGGATTGATAATTTGACCTCTCTACTGACGTCAGAAGTCATTTTATCACAAGTAAAGGTCGTGATGCAATCTTTTGGGTGGGTAGGTGGGTGAGCCACTCCAATCTAAACTATTGACTCAATATTATGTTATGGAGTGTCCCACCCGCTCACCCAAGTGTTTGTTTTCAATAAATTAGTAGTATAGCCTCTCTGCGGACGTCAAAAGTCATTTTATTACAAGTAAAGGTTGTGATGCAATCTATTGGTACATTTAAATGGGTGCGGCCACTCTAGTCCAAACTATTTATTTGATATAGAGTGGCCCACCCACCAAAATGTTCGTTATCAAGGATTAATAGTTTGACCTCTCTACTGACGTCAGAAGTCATTTTATCACAAGTAAAGGTCGTGATGCAATCTTTTGGTAACAAACATTTTGGTGGGTGGATGGGCCACTCCAATCCAAACTACTGACTTGTTATTATGGTAAAGAGTAGCCCACCACCTTCCCGAGTTTCGTTATTAAGGAATTAGTAGTGTGTCAATAGTCAGTTTATCACAAAAGAAAGTAGTGATGCAATCTTTTGGTAACAAATACTTGGATGGGTGGGTGGGCCACTCCAGTCCAAACTACTGATTTGTTATTTTGTTAAGGAATAGCTCACCCACTCACCCAATTGTTTGATATTAAGAAACTGGTAGATTGACCCCTCTGCCGACGTCAGAAGTCATTTTATCACAAGAGAAAGTCGTGATGCAATCTTTCGGTAACAAACACTTGAGTGGGTGGGTGGGCCACTCTAATCCAAACTACTGGCTCAATATCATGTAATAGAGTGTCCCACCCACTCACCCATGTGTTCGTTTTCAAGACATTAGTAGTTTGATTTATATGCGGACGTCAAAAGTCATTTTATTACAAGAGTTGTAATGCAATCTTTTAATAATAATCACTTGGGTGAGTGGGTAGGCCACTTCAGGCCAAACTACTGACTCATTATCATCTTATGGAGTGGCCCAAACATTCACCCAAGTGTTCGATATCAAGAAATTGGTAGTTTGATCTCTTTGCGGACGTCAGAAGTCATTTTATTACAAGAGAAGGTCGTGATGCAATCTTTTGATAACAAAGACTTGAGTGAGTGAGTGGGCCACTCCAGTCTAAACTACTGATTTGTTATTTTTTCTGAAATAGCCCACCCACCCACCCAATTGTTTGATATTAAGAAACTGGTTGATTGACCCCTCTGCCGACGCCAGAAATCATTTTATTACAAGAGAAGGTCGTGATGCAATCTTTTAGTAACAAACACTTAGGTGAGTAGGTGGGCCACTCCAATCCAAAGTACTAGCTCAATATCATGTTATAGAATGTCCCACCCATCCACCCAAGTGTTCGTTTTCAAGACATTGGTGGTTTGATCTATCTGCGGTCATCAAAAATCATTTTATCATTATCACAAGCGAAAGTTGTGATGCAATCTTTTAATAATAATCACTTGGGTGGGTGGGTAGGCCATTCCAGGCCAAACAACTGACTCGTTATCATCTTATGGAGTGGCCCAAACACCCACCCAAATGTTCGTTATCAAAAAACTGGTAGTTTGACCTCTTTGCGGACGTCAGAAATCATTTTATTACAAGAGAAGGTCGTGATGCAATCTTTTGATAACAAAGATTTGGGTTGGTGGGTGGGCCACTCCAGTCCAAACTATTGTCTAGTAATCATGTTATGAAGTGGCCCACCCATGCACCTAAGTGTTTGTTATCAAGGATTGATAGTTTGACTTCTCTACTGACGTCAAAAGTCATTTTATCACAAGTAAAGGTCGTGATGCAATCTTTTAGTAACAAACATTTGGGTGGGTGGGTGGGTGGGCCACTCCAATCCAAACTACTGACTCAATATCATGTTATGGAGTGTCCCACCCGCCTACCCAAGTGTTCGTTTTCAACAAATTGATAGTATAGCCTCTTTGAAGACATCAAAAGTCATTTTATCACTAGCGAAGGTTGTGATGCAACCTATTGGTACATTTAAGTGGGTGCGGCCACTTCAATCCAAACTACTGACTCGTTATTATGGTATGGAGTGGCCCAACCACCCATCCAAGTTATTAAGGAATTAGTAGTGTGTCAATGGTCATTTTATCACAAAAGAAAGTAGTAATGCAATCTTTTTTTTGTTACAAATACTTAGGTGGGTGGGTGGACCACTCCAGTCCAAACTACTAACTTGTTATTTTGTTATGGAATGGCTCACCCACTCACCAAATTGTTTGATATTAAGGAACTGGTAGATTGACCCCTCTGCCGACGTCAGAAGTCATTTTATCACAAGAGAAGGTCGTGATGCAATCTTTCGGTAACAAACACTTGGGTGGGTGGGTGGGCCACTCCAATCCAAACTACTGACTCAATATCATGTTATGGAATGTCCCACCCACCCAAGTGTTTGTTTTTAAGACATTGGTAGTTTGATCTATCTGCGGACGTCAGAAGTCATTTTATTACAAGAAAATATCGTGATGCAGTCTTTTAATAATGATCATGTTCTTTATCAAGAAATTGGTAGTTTGACCTCTTTAATAATAATAATAATAATAATAATAATAATAATAATAATAATGTTTATTAATGTTAAGTATATACAAGATATTTACACAAGTCAATACATAAGTACAATATAATTTTATACATTAACAAAATTTGTATTCAAAAAATTCGTTATATGTATAAAAGGCATTGGTTATTAAAATGTTCTTAATGTATGTCTTAAATGGTGTTTCATTTAAGTCTTGAATTTGCTTTGGCAGTAAGTTAAAAAATTTAATTGCAAAATAGTTAGGGCCATCTCGAGATCTATTTAACCTCAAATAATCTGTTTTTAAATGATGTGCATGACGAGTTTTATAGTCATGAGATGTTGATTGTGTATTGTATGAAGTTATGTTGTGTTTTATATAAATAAGACACTCATAAATATATATACAAGGAACGGTGAGAATTTTCAGCTCAATAAATTTTGATTTGCAATCGTCTCTGTAATTTAGTTCACCAATAACTCTGATGGCTCTTCGCTGTATTCGAAATATATTACAAACTGTTGCCGCGTGACCCCAATTTAAAATACCATAGGATAATATTGAGTGAATATTAGCAAAATATGCACTCATTTGAAGTTTAAGGGAAGAAACTTCTCCCAATTTTCGCAATAAGTATATTTGTTTAGATATTTTATTAGAAACATAAGAAGTGTGTTTGTCCCATATTAATTTTGTATCAATTTGGATCCCAAGAAATTTTACACATTCTGTAGGATATAAATCTTTAGGTATTTTGCGCATTGAAAATACTAAGTGCTCAGTTTTATTTTCATTTAAAAGCAGCTTATTTGCTAGAAACCATTCCTTAGCATTTGACTGTGTATCAAGCATATCAGTTTTAAGATTTGCTATGTTGTTATTTTGATTTACAATTGTTGTGTCATCAGCAAATAGGATAAAATGTGAATGCATGTCGCAATGAGGAAGGTCATTCACATAAATTAAAAAAAGAATGGGCCCTAAGACGGAACCTTGTGGAACACCGATAGACACATTCCGTAGCTTTGATTGCGTTGCGTTTACATTCACATATTGGTACCTATTTGTTAAATAGGATGATAACAACATGTTACTTTCCATGCTGAAATTAAGCAATTTTAGTTTGTCTAAAAGGATTGAGTGTGATACACAGTCGAACGCCTTGCTTAAATCACAAAAAAGCGCATTTGTGTAACTATTATTTTCAAAACCACTTCTTATTAAGTTTGTTAAATTTTGTATAGCATGTGTTGTTGATTTGTTGTTTCTAAAACCAAATTGTTTATTATAGAGTAAGTTATTAGATTCTAAATAGTTTGTAACTTGCAACGTAATACATTTTTCAAATATTTTGCCAATTGTTGGAATTATAGATATTGGTCTGAAATTTTGTAAAAGTAAATCTCCTTTTTTAAAAACTGGTACAACTTTAGCAATTTTTAAGCAGTTTGGAAATTCATTCGTTCTAATACACAAATTGATTAAATTAGTTAACGGTACAATAATGACATTTAACAACGTTTTAATTATCTTTGTGTTAATGTTATAACAGTCTTTACTTGTTGTGTTTTTTAAATTCGCTATAATGTTACGTATTTCAATATAAGTTGCTTCATTAAAATAAAATTCAGTAGCATTTGGTATCGTGGATATATATGATTTGTACGATGTTGTAGATGGTGGTAAGTTATTAGCAACATTAATGGAATTAGTTAAAAAAAAATTATTAAAGTCATCGGCAGTGAATTGTGAATAGCTGTTTTGAACAGTTGATTTATTCGTTTGAGATTTGATAATGTTCCAAATCGATTTTTGTGGAGAATTTGAATTTTTAATATATTTTTCATTCGCCGCTTTTTTTGCAAGTTTAATTTTGTAATTGTAATGTATTCTTAGTTGTTTTATGTGTGTTGATATTTCAGGAGACATTGGTGATTTGTTGTGTGCAATAAATGCATGTAACTCTTCTCTTAGATGATGTAATTCAGGTGTAAACCAATTAATTTTAAAATTGCAGTTCATGATTTTACTTTTTTCTTGAAATGAATGTTCGATTGCAGACATTATTATATTTGTGAACTTGTCAAATTTACCATTTATATTAAGTGTATTGTTTTGAATGAAATCCCAGTTAGTTGCTTCTATTATATTATAAAGAACATAGAGTCCATTGTCAGTGATTGGACGATAATTTACTCGGGTAATTGTTTTTAATTTTAAATCGTATTCAATTTGCATATTAATACCTAGATGGTCAGAAAAGCCTAAGTTTACAGCATTGACATGATAATTATTAATGCTGATATTGGTAAAAATATTATCTAACGTATTTTCATTTCTTGTAGCATCTTTTAATTTAGTATTTAATCCAAACGATTGTATCAGCGTTGTAAGTTGTAATGTGTTTGTTTCTTGAGGTTGATTAAATTTTACATTAAAATCGCCAGTTAAAATAATGGTTTTATTTTTATGATTAAGAATCTGCAGCGCTTCAGTTAGTTTATTTAAAAATATTTGAAAATCCCCACTTGGTGGACGATATACTGCTGCAATGATTAAGTCTGAACTAACAATTCCACACAGTTCAACATGGCAGACAATTCTGAGTTTCGACGTCGATGTTGAATGCCACTGCGTTCGACCGTTCGTGCTGGCGACCGTGTGGGGATGGATCCCAACGGCCGCCGATCGCACGGCGGAGAACCACGGCCCGTGCGACGGCGAGCGCGAACGCCCACCGCCTAGTAAAGTCACATTGTTTCGAGCCACACGACTCGCGAAACTCCTAGAGGTATCGTTGCCAACTGTGTCTAGACAGGATACGGCCTTAGAGGCGTTCAGGCATAATCCCACGGATGGTAGCTTCGCACCATCACCCTATCGAGTGAGTGCATGAACCAAGTGTCCGAACCTGCGGTTCCTCTCGTACTGAGCAGGATTACTATCGCAACGACTGGTCATCAGTAAGGTAAAACTAACCTGTCTCACGACGGTCTTTGCGGACGTCAAAAGTGATTTTATTACAAAAAAAGATCGTGATGCAATCTTTTGATAACAAAGACTTAGGTGGGTGGGTGGGCCACTCCAGTCCAACCTACTGTATAGTTATCATGCTATGGAGTGGCCCACCCACCCACCCAAGAGTTCGTTTTCAAAGATTTATAGTTTGAACCTCTCTACGGACGTCAGAAATTATTTTATCACAATAGGAGGTTGTGATGCAATCTTTTGATAACAAACACTTAAGTCGGCCATTCCAATCTAAACTACTGACTCGTTATTATGATATGGAGTAGCCCACCCACCCATCCAAGGGTTTGATATTAAAACTACTGTCTAGTTATCATATTATGAAATGATTGACCTCTCTACTGACGTCAAAAGTCATTTTATCACAATTAAAGGTCGTGATGCAATCTTTTAGTAACAAACATTTATGTGGGTGGGTGGGTGAGCCAGTCCAATGCAAACTACTGACTCAATATCATGTTATGGAGTGGCCCACCCAAATGTTCGTTTCCAACAAATTGGTAGTATAACCTCTCTGCGGACGTCAAAAGTCATTTTATTACAAGTGAAGGTTGTGATGCAATTTATTGGTACATTTAAATGGGTGCAGCCACTACAGTCCAAACTATTGATTTGTTATAGTGTGGTCCGCCCACCCACTAAAATGTTCGTTATCAAGGATTGATAGTTTGACCTCTCTATTGACGTCAGAAGTCATTTTATCACAAGTAAAGGTCGTGATGCAATCTTTTAGAAACGAACATTTGGGTGGATGGGTAGGTGGACCACTCCAATCATAAGTACTAACTCGTTATTATGGTATGGAGTAGCCCACCCACCCCCAAGTGTTCGTTTTTAAAACATTGGTAGTTTTATCTATCTGCGGACGTTAAAAGTCATTTTATCACAAGGGAAAGTTATGATGCAATCTTTTAATAATAATCACTTAGGTGGGGGGTAAGCCACTCCAGACCAAACTACTGACTCGTTATAATCTTATGGAGTGGCCCGAACACCCACCCAAGTGTTCGTTATCAAAAAATTGGTAGTTTGACCTCTTTGCGGACGTCAAAAGTCATTTTATTACAAGAGAAGGTTGTGATGCAATCATTTGATAACAAAGACTTGTGTGGGTAGGTGGGCCACTTCAGTCCAAACTACTGTCTAGTTATTATGTTATAAAGTGGCTCACCCACCCACCCACCCAAATGTTTGTTATCAAAGATTTATAGTTTAACTTCTATACAAACGTCAGAAGCTATTTTATCACAAGAGGAGGTTGTGATGCAATCTTTTGATAACAAACACTTGAGTAGACCACTCCAATCTAAACTACTGACTCGTTATTATGGTATGGAGTGGCCCACCCGCCCACCCAAGTGTTCGTTTTCAACAAATTAGTAGTACAGCCTCTCTGCAGACGTCAGAAGTCATTTTATTACAAGTGAAGGTTGTGATGCAATCTATTGGTACATTTAAATGGGTACTGCTACTCCAGTCCAAACTATTAATTCGTTATGAAGTGGCCCACCCACCCACCTAAGTGTTCGTTTTCAACACGTTGGTAGTTTGATCTATCTGATTGACTCGTTATTATAGTATGGAGTGGCTCACCCGCCCACTCAAGTAATCGTTTTCAACAAATTAGTAGTATAGCCTCTCTGCGGACGTCAAAAGTCATTTTATTACAAGAAAAAGTTGTGATGCAGTCTTTTAATAATAATCACTTGGGTGGGTGGGTGGCCAAACTACTGACTTGTTATCATTTTTTGGAGTGGCCTAAATGCCCACCCAAGCGTTCTTTATCAAGAAATTGGTAGTTTGATCTCTTTGCGGACGTCAGAAGTCATTTTATTACAAGAGAAGGTCGTGATGCAATGACATCAGAAGTCATTTTATCACAAGAAATGGTTGTAATGCAATCTCTTGATAACAAGCACTTGGGTGGGTGGGTGGGCCACTCCAAGCCAAACTACTGACTCGTTATCATGTTATAGACTGAATTGGAAGTTTGGCTTCTTTTACTATTAGTGTGACGCTTTTTTCATAGACTTGTATAAATAGTGACTAAATTAAATTAGGTGTAGTATTTATCAATTGTATTAAAGCTCTGTTTTGTGTTTTTAGGAAACGTGCTTCCAAGTTGATGAATATATTGTCAAAATCGTCATGAATCAAACTTGAAGTGTTTTTTGATTTATAATGTTTCTGTCAAAGATAATCAATATCATATTTATCTCAAACTTCAGTTGTAACTGATCAGATAATTATCAATTGACTGACGCTTTTTATTGAATTAAAATGATTAAAGGTGAAAATATTGTATACAGGTATTTATATAATATTTTTACCTTTGAATACCAAATGTTAAATAGCTTCCAGGTATATAATACAAACATAATTGCCTCTCCCGAGGTGGTTGGTAATGAAATAATCCGCTGAAATAATTTAAGCCCATATCGTAAAGACACTATATCTATGGCTATACTATATTTAGTTACCTTTTATGGTACTTTTTATGGCGGTCAAGCTATAAAGTGGTCTCTGCAAATCTGCAAAAAAGATACGCAACGGGAGTTTTGCGACAAAACTTACACCAATTCTCTATTACAATTCCAGTGCCCTTCCGCTGACCATACGTTGCAAACGCTTAGTACTTTAGGACAAAAAAAAACGCATGAATCTTTTTTTCTATTATTAACAAAACGTAACGCCGAAAGTACGGACTTCGGTCAGTAAGCTAATGCGTTTCCAAGCAAAAAAAATAATAGAATATTAAATTAGATGTCTTCTAAAAAATTAGAAGTTACCTTCGTCAAACGACTATTGATGCAAAAACTTGATCATTAATAACAAAAGTAAGTAATGCTTAATATAATATTGTCTGTTATCCAAGCTTTTCTTTATACTACAAACATCACCAATAACCAATCATTGTTGCAATTGTTTTGTTTGTTTTCCTTTACACCCGCCTCAGATCCAATCTTGTAGTGATAAACCTTTATCAACTTTTATAAAATAATCATTCCATAATAAAAAAATGTTTTTTTTTCGTTTAGAACATTTATGTTTTGTTTAAATAAGTCTTCTTCAACTCATATTACATTTTATAATTTTTATTTGTTTTATGTAACAATAACAGTAATATGGGTAATTCGTACATTCTTACAGACATTAAATAATATTCAGTATAAAATATTACATTGTATATTCTTATATGAACTTTGTACGCAACTTATTTTGCATATAAAAGACAACAAGACCATAATCTGTAGCAAATATCTGTATTAAACTTTTATTATAATGGCACAATGACATTAAAAAATAGACACGAAACACCTGTTTATGTTTGTAACAAACGACCACTTTGAAACTCTATCATTATCAAAGGATTATTATGCAATATATAATGGTTATCTGTGAAGTTATACTGTAAAGTAAATGTGTCATATCCATATGTATAATAGCCACCGGCTTACAGACAGCGTAAATTAATCATGCTCAAAAAAATATGTTATAAAAATTGTAATAGGTGACAAATTTATAGAAGCCAATGTTTCAAACGCTGTGAATAGGAAATGATTAAGTAAATCGTATTTGCATATTTAATAACTTATGTGCACAGATTGATCACTTGTTAGCGGTATTTACATGCGGTAATTACTCCGGAATGCAAGAACGTTCTTTAGAAGGTGAAATTTATAACTGAGTTAAGAGTGCTTTGTATCATTTATACGTCAGTTTCGCTATGTGAGAAAATTTGTATTTGCTCAATTTGCAATTTGCCAGTATTAATTATTTCATGTGTTCGCATTTATATTTCGCATGGTCATAAAACACTTGCATATATGTATATGCGATTAAAATTTATTAAACTGATTTCGCATGTGAGACGTTTCGAAGTGATAAATCACGGTTGTTCGAAAATTTTCTGACTTTGCAGAAATTGCTCAAATTCTTGATTTAATAAACTGCGTCGCTGTGTAGCAGCGGGATTATATTTACAACATAACAGGCATAATATGTATATATTTTGTCATAACAAGTCACATCATGTAGAAAAGAATAACCAGAATGTTTCAAAATTAATCAATTCTGATGTACCGTTGTAATTTGTACATGAGTATTTGATTTAAATATCTAGTAAGTTAGTCAATAATTTGTAAATGATATTCTAACAAATTAAACATTTAAGAGAATCGATAAATTGCCAAAATATTATAAAAATGATTTTAACAAATCATTATTTTAATTTTTACAAAGTTTTGCGTAGTTCCTATAATTATTCTTCGCATCAATTGTTGGAGTTGATAAGCAAATGGTTTATGAATGCATTGTGAGTCATGCATAATATAATGTATTCATAAAGTTTACAAGATATTTGATTATATAATAAACAACAATGTATATAATATGTGGGAATATTATGACCACAAGATGGGTTAATATACATTTCAATTTTATTGTTAAAGTTTAACCAAAGAAAACAAAAACGTAAATAAAAACCGAAATAAATCAATATTTTTATTGTAATGTTTGCGCAATTTTTATCCGTATAAAATCGAGGTTTAACTCGTAAAGTACCGGGCCGCGAGTGTATGATACAAGAAGAGAGTACAAAACCCACATTTGTGCGACATCCTCCACAAAAGCCCCGCGAAGTAAATATAAATCCACTCTATTTCGGACATTAAACAAATGCTTTTGAATTTATGGGTTCGCCTTCACGTTTTCTTTTAAATCAAGCGGATTCAATTCCTCCACGAGGGTTTTTATTGCGCCCTGTTGTTTGTTCTGTTCTTTTTTTATGTGCGGGTGTGCTGAAAATTCTTAAAATTCCCGTTGATGCGGCAAACACGCTCGTCTACACATAATGAATAATTAAGAACGATTGCGGTGGCGGTGTGAAGTCGCGTCCAGAGAGGTATAGTCCCACGATCGATGGGGAAGCTCGTTATTCGGACGACAGCCCCGTGAAGCGCGCCCTGATGCGACAAATCTCAATCTGCAAAGCTGGCAGCAACTGCTAGGGATAAATCAAGGATAAAGACAGACATTTTATATGCGCTTGATGCGCATTTCAAAAGTTTCTAAGACTATTAAATATAGCAAAAAATCAATCATCTGCTCTATAAAGTTAGTCCATGAAATATTCTTACAATGAAACTTAAAATGTTCAAGGTAATATTTATTTTTGATGTTTATATAAATAACACGAGGAAACAGTTTATCTAAGCCTAGAGACATTGATTTGTTTCTGTTTTGCTAGTTGTGTGTGTGTTCCTGTTTATGATTATTTAATTGGCCATAAAGTATGTGCAATAAAATTTCGCGTATTCACTCCGGTAACGTATGAATCCAGGCCGAACGAATTATGCGGGGAAAATAAATTATTGTAATTGTGCTCGCACGTCAAAAGTTTGTAAAGTGTGTTTGCGTGCGCGAATGCAGTAGCTCAACATAACATATACAAGTATGTCCCCTCAAAACCACGTCACTTGCCTGTCAACTTGTAAATCACGATAACAATTAATTTTTTTGCTTTTAAGGACTATTGTTTTATCGTAATATATTTGCTTATGTATATTAAGTGTACGTAACGAGCGTTAACCGATAAAACATCACCAACTAGTTTTACTTTACATTTCTATATTACACGAACAATATTTCAGCTCTTGTCTTAAATAATATTAGATATCTTTAACATTTTTTTTAATAAAAAGGATACTTATAAATGTTATTTTTATTTAAAATTTTATACAATTAGTTAGTTAACAAAGGATATGCAGAGGTCCGGCACACATTAAAATTTCATGACTAACCAAAAAATTGTAAGCCAATTTGAGAAAAAAATGAAAACCTTAAATTTTCACGTTTCAAGTAACGGGTAAGTTCAACAATAAAGCAAAGATGCGGGTGGAAAATCTTACAAAATATAAAAAAGGGTCTTGAACAATAGGTTAGACGCATGAAAATGTTATAAAAAACGGAAAACATTAAAAGATTTCTTGAACATCCCTTGTACAAAATTGCTATGCAAACACAAACAAATCTACTACAAATTATAAAGAAGAGAAACAATAAAAGAAGTTACAAAAACCATATCGGAACAATATACAGAAAAGTGACAGAACTTAACTTGAGTTTCTTAATGGTATGGAAAGGTTCTTTAAAATTATCATGATCAAATAAAATATATTGTCAAACAAAATTTTTTCAAAACTATCTAGACCTGAACAACAAACTTTTGTTCATCAAAACCACCAAAGTCACACTGCAGTATGCCAAATTGTAAAAATAGGTTCAACATTTCAGCAGTCTCTGGCTTCGTTAAACTTCAGGCGTACTGGACTACATTTTTAACAAAATACCATCACCGTTTATACTCATAGTTGACCATTGCACACGTTTACAACTTTGACACTTCTTCTTCTTCTTCTGTTGCACTAAGTGGCTAGTAACCAGTACATCAACCTAAAAACTTTCTTTTCAAAAATATACAAATCAGCCAGCAGTCAAGCCTTAGCTTCCACATGAAATAGTCCAGACAAAAACAACAACACAGATTTAGTGTAGCACCTAATATGACTCAAAAATTGTTCGCCTTAAACTTCCCAAACGTTACTTCTTGAGAAGTACCAGGTAGAAGGAAAATATATACAAACTAAACTTCGCCCAACCCTTTTAACTACACTTACAATTTAAACCAACAGATACATTTGTAGTAAATTTTTTTAAAGTAAATGCTGACTTTGGTAATTTTCCTTAGGAATATTTTTAGTACAAAACCACAAATGTTGTGACATACTTGCTTTAATGTGAATAAATTTGAAGACAAAACATTTTGAAACTTACGTTAACATAAACTTTTTATTTTGTTAAATCCTGGAAATGGTAGTTTTTCAAAAGCAATCAAAGAAGTTTTACATAATTGATTATAGAATAAATTCCCTAAAAAATATGTCAATACCAATAAGCACCTTTAGTACAAATCTTAATAGAGCTAAAGCCAAGAAAAAATACTATATCAACTTTTTCTGGTTTTAAAGACTAATATTTTAGGTTCACAGCTGCCTTTAAATGGGTTTGCAAACACCAATATATCATATCAAACCCGATAATTGAAAGAATGGATACGCTGTAAATTCTAAAACCACGTACACTCTTCATTTTTGTGTGTCTGATAAATCAGTATAGTCTGGCAAATTATTAATGCAATTTTTAACATTAGACCAAAGCTTTTAAATAATCAAAATTTATTATTAAAAATAGAAGCGCGACGCAGTAGTCTAAGTATCTGCTGCACCAAATATTGTGGGTTAGAAAACACTTTTCTGATGCAAAATAGATTAATAATCTCTTCAGTGATTTGGAATCCAGTCAAAACTGTAGGCCCATCCGTAATGTAAGTTGCCAGCATAATGGGCAGAGAAAAAAAAAAGAGGCGTAAAAAGTGGCTGATGAATAAAAACACAAAATTATCAATTTTTATAGTTCACATAATCGCCCAACCAAGCAAAGTATTTGCCAAACAATGAAATTTTACACTTCTTGGTATAAACCACAAACTGTGCGTTCCCAAGAAAATACCATCATTGTTGCTGTACGTGTTGAGAAAACCCAAATCGACGTTTGCTAAAAATTTAGCTTTGTTATAGGACTACGTTGGTATCTTAGTCTGGCACCTTACACGACCCAACTTGACCAAATACTCAGGCTGCAAATCATTGTTTGAGTCGTAAGTTTGTTGAATGGGGTCAAAATCAATCGCAAGTAAACCCAGAACTTAACTGCAAAGTTTTGTTTAGCAACAAAGCTCATAAATACTAAATTTTTACAAACTGGTTGTTACTATAATTGCAAAGTATATCTTTTAGAAAGTGTTTAAAAAATATGCCTATTGCCATCATATAAAAACCTGGTCTCATATCTAAAAAAATAGAGATTTCCAACTTTTTCAAAAAGGAGAACTAAATTTTCAATCAAAATAAATCAATTTTAGAATAACTAAAATCAGATAAATACTGCACCAAACTAAATCCAGCAAACCATAAAATTAAATAATATAGTATTATTGTAAATACTCCAGTATAGAAAGCTATAAATCACATCTGTTATTAAAAAAAAAGTTAAAGGTGTGGATCATATGTGTTGCAAGTCTAGTAAATCTTTAATAACCCTGAATCAAAATAAAGAATGAGAATCAAAACTTTTAAAAAGTAGAAAAAAAGCAAAACATAAAATGACGAGAGAAAATGTAACTATAACATATAAATATAAATATACACTAAGATGGTGGGTAAGGAGTGACGGCAATAACCAACAAGTAAGTCCGGCCCAAATGTCAACCTCTCCTGCACGCGGTGCCCGCTGCTAGATAACGAACGAGGCTCTGGCGACCGAGTCATGGCGGTATAACCATTCCAACGAGAATAAAAGAAATGTATTCTCACCGTGTGGGGTTTGTTATATTCCCCCATCGGGCGTCTCCCCAGGTGGCGGATAGGGGAACGCCTGTCAGATATGACTGGTACCGGAGAAATCAAATATCCGGGGCGGACCAAAAATATAGCAAGAAGAGACAGCAGCTGGCCTATTCGAGACTGACCACAAGCTGACATCAACGGATGAGAAAGGTTGTGAATCAGACAATAAATGGCGTATTGGCAGTAGCCAAAAAAGCGGCATTTATACAGCGGTGTAGAAGGCAACGGAAGACCACTACACTACAAATTCCAGGAAAATCATGATAATGGCTACAAATTCAAACGGCCCCGAGAACGGGCGCTCCTTGAATGGAGCAAGGGTGCGAAGAATCTCCCGGTCAGCCAAAGTCAATTTAAAAAAAAACGAGACTACAGAAATATAGGAACTTGGAATGTGAGAAGCATGTACGAGAGTGTAAAAATCGATAACACCATCTAAGAAATAAAACGACTAGATATATCCGTTTTGGGTATTAGTGAAATGAGATGGCCAGGATCAGGACGACTGGTACTAAAAGAACATGTTGTATACTACTCGGGAGAAGATAGCCCACATCATCGTAATGGAGTGGCAATAATCGTAACCAAACAAGTAGAGCAGTCGGTGATAAATTTCATGCCAATCTCAGACAGAGTGATTGTGCTACAGGTAGAAGCAATACCAACTAACCTTAATATCATACAGGTATACGCCCCCACTGCCGCAAGTGACGAAGAAAAAATAGAGCAATTCTACTAAACTGAAAAATAATACAGTAACGATTTTAATGGGTGACCTTAATGCGAAAGTGGGATGTGGAATTGAGAGAGACGTTGTCGGAAAGTTTGGACTAGGTGTTAGGAATGAAAGAAGAGACAGACAGGTGCAATTCTGTATAGAAAATAATATGGCAATAATGAACACCCACTTTAAGTTACCAAATAGACGCTTATATACATGGAAAGCACCAGGCGATTCACCGCACCACATCATACGAAACCAAATAGATTTCATCACCATCAATCAACGATATAGAAACTCAGTCAAAATGGTAAAGACCTATCCCGACGCGGATGTCCCATCTGACCATAACCTTCTACTTGCTAAATTCTCATGTCGTCTCAAGAAAATACATAGACCAAAATACCAACGGAAACCAGATTTTGATAAGCTAAATGACCCTGATATCCGAAACGAAATTACGGATATCATAGAGAGCGAGATGGCTAGAGGAGAACATAACACCTCAGTAGAAGAACAATGGAAACAGTTTTCCAAGACAACGAAAGAAACAATAACAAGGAAACTTATGCGGAAAGGGCAAATTAAGAAGAAGACATAGATGACGGAAGCAATCTTGGAGCTTAGGGAGAAAAGAAGACAACAAAAAATACAGGGTAACAAGAACATGTAGAAACAGCTTAATATGGAAATAAGAAGAAGAATTAGAGAAGCAAAAGCCCAATACTTCTCTCAGGAATGTGCAGAAATAGAAACATGTGAAAACAGACACGACACTTTTCATCTGCATAAGAAGATTAAAGAAGCAGCCGGAATAAAAAACAGAAACCAAAGTAATAACATAACAGACAAAAACGGAAACACAATTATGGAAATAGAACTTAAGTTGATCAGATGGAAAGAGTATATAAAAGAACTATTCACGGACGAACGGAATAGAAATTACGGAGCGGAGGAGAGACTAACTGGACCTCCAATCACCAGCGATGAAGTCGAAAAGGCCATTCAGACGGCCAAGAATAGGAAAGCAACTGGCCCTGACCAAATTCCAACTGAAATCCTAAAAATACTAGGGGAGAATACGATTAAATTATTAGTTAAACTATTCAATGATATATATGAAGGAGGAAGAATCCCATCGGACTGGCTAAAATCGACGTTTATCCCTATAGCAAAAAAACCAAAAGCCAAAGAATGCAGTGATCATCGCACCGTAAGTCTGATGAGCCACGTTCTGAAGCTATTTCTGCGCATCATACACCAGAGAATCTACCCAAAAATTGAAGAGCATATTGGGGATACGCAATTTGGATTTAAAAAGAGTCTAGGAACTAGAGAAGCACTTTTCAGCATTCAGGTTTTAACACAGCGATGCAAAGACATGAACTGCGACGTCTACATGTGCTTTATAGACTTTGAGAAGGCGTTTGACAAGGTACAGCACGAAAAAATGATCCAAGTGCTAAGGACAACTGGCATTGATAACAAAGACTTACACTTCATTGCAAACCTCTACTGGCAGCAAGAAGCAAACCTAAAAATGGGGAACAGAACAACTGAGGAGATGTCAATCTGCATTTTGTCACCGCTTCTCTTTAATCTGTACTCCGAATCGATCTTTCAGGAAGCTATACACAACATCAATGAGGGGATAAGAGTGAACGACGTAGTAATCAATAATCTTCGATACGCAGATGACACAGTTCTGATGGCAAATAGCATAATGGGACTTTAACTTCTCCTGGATCAAGTTGTGCTAAGTTGCGGGAGATTTGGGATTAAGATCAACCTCAAGAAGACGAAACTCATGACTGTGAGTAAGCATCTAATCGGAGATGCAGAATTATGGGTTGGGCAGAATAGGCTGGAAAGAGTCAGCAAAATTAAGGACCTGGGACAAATACTGAGCGGGGACTGGGACCCCTCGGTAGAGATAAAAGCAAGGATCAAACAAGCGACAGCCACATTTATACGCATGAAGAAAGTTCTCTGTGGACACAACCTGAATATAGAACTGAGAATGAGAATGACCCGATGCTATATTTTCTCTGTCCTCATGTATGGGGTCGAATCATGGACCCTTACTGAGGCTACCCTGAAAAAACTCGAGGCGTTCGAGATGTGGGTTTACCGACGCATGCTGAAGATAAGTTGGATAGATCGAGTCACTAATCTAGAAGTACTGAACAGATTGAAGAAAGAGAAGAAAATTGTTAACACCGTGAAGATCAGAAAACTAGCTTATTTCGGCCATGTAATGAGACAACCAGATAAGTACAATATCTTACACCTAGTGATGCAGGGAAAAATCGAAGGAGGGCGTGGCCCAGGAAGAAGAAGAACATCATGGCTTAAGAATCTTCGGCATTGGTTCGGACAAACAACAACTGGACTCTTCAGGGCAGCGGTCGATAAAGTAATAGTAGCCAACATGATCGCCAACATTCGTCGAACGGATAGGGCACTTTAAGAAGAAGAAGAAGAATACACTAAGATGAAAAAAAAACATTGTTGCTTGGCTGAGAAACCAATAGACTATAGGTGGGTGCTTCTGTACGATTATAGAAAAAAAATTTAAGTGCCTGTAAAAAAATAATAAACAAAATTTTTGAAATAATAAAAGAAATAAAGCAAAAACAATAAGAGTAAAATAATAACAATGATTATAATTTATTTTGCAACAAAAAACTCTTTCAATATGAAAAAAAATGTTAATTACAGGTACATATATCAACAACAAGGCCTTGCCACTTTTACTAACTAATTTGATCAAACAAACATTGACTTAATTTGAGGCTTAAAAGTTAATTTCTCTAAAGTTTTTGGTCTGAAAAAAAAATTAAATTCTGTTCATAAGCATCTCGAACATAAAAAACATTTTGCCAAAACACTAAAATTAATCTTCAGTCGATTAAAAAATATAAAGTTTTAATCATAAAAAGTCTAAAATAGCAAAATATTGCTGACAAAAATTGTTTTTAATGCACTCTGAAACTCCTCGATAGGAATGTCTTTTAATAACCTTGTAACAAGCTTTTGGGTGTTTTCCACGGACTTCCAATGCTTTCTTTTTAACCAAGTCGGGACTGTAATTAGGCGGGGGAACCACCGAGGTGTTGCTAACGATGAAGACCGTGTCTCTGGGAGCATTGTCATGTTGGAGCTTGACCGTGTCTTTGATGTCAGCCTTTACGCGCGCAATCCGGCGTTTCAATCTTTTGAGTAAACTGTCAACGCCTTTTACCCCAAGGTGAGAGCTGACATCAAAGAAATGGTCTAGCTCCACCATAATAATGCCCCCAGCCACACGGTCTTCATCGTTACCAACTTCCTGGCCCAAAGCAATACTTCAGTGGTCACCCAGCCAAAAATCAGGCATAAAACTAACGTGACAGGCATAATACCAATAGACATAAATAATAATCCAAAAAATACCAAGACAGACAAAGAAAAGTTTTAGAAAGTCCGCAGAAAAGGTGGATGACATAAAACAACAGAACGTGATACCAACTAGCACAAACAGAACTATATGAAAACGCATGGAAGCTTATGTTCAGCAGTAGACAAAAAAAAGGAAAAATGCATAAATCTATTTATGAAAAATTAAAAATAGTAATATCAGGTCATAAAATATTAAAAAAAAAATTTAAAAACGGTTAAAAATTGCAAAATTCTGTTAATAAAATGCCCAAAATAGAAAAATTTGGCTTGAATTTTTGACAATTAACAGTAAGCACCAAAATGCGGCCATAAACTTTTAAAAAGCGTAAAATCTATCTCTATCTAAAAAAATAGCAAAACCCAGATTAAAAATATAAAAAATATTATTAGAAAATACCAAAATCTGGCATAAATTGTTAAAAAGTACAAAATCCAGAATTGAAATTTTAAATAATTGCACTCTGACCAAAATCCGACATAAACTTATTTAAAAAAGAAATAATCAAAATCAGGCATAAACTGTTAAAAGATGCAAAATCAGGCCATAATTTGTTGAAAAGTGCAAAATTCTATTCTAATCACAAAATGTCAGAAATAGCAATATCTGGCAGCTAAATTTTAAAATAGACGTCAAGAAGACACTTCCGCTTTGAAGACCATTGCTTATAGATAGACACGCTACTGGTAGACAGTATTTTGTTTACCCACACTTAAATTAAATGTAATTATAGTTTCATAGACACCAATGTTCTGCCGGTGCAAATTTGCTCTGACATTTAAATTAAGCGCTTCACACTAAGAAAGAGATGCCCATTACAAGTTTTTGCAGCTCATAATTCAGGGGAAAATATCCGGCAAAAGGAGTGTTGGGAAGAGGAGAATATCTTGGCTGTAAAACCTCCAAGATTGGTTCGGATGTACCTCGAAGCAGTAAAAAGAGTTCATATAGTCAACCTTCATTAAAGATGGCACATCAAGAAGAAGGAGACACTAAGAAACTAGTGATATAATTTAAGTTTCTTAAGTGCTGGAAGGGGTGCAAGGGGTGACAGCACACGCTGGCCCAAATGACAACCTTACCTGCACGTGGTGCACCCTGCCAGAAACTAACAAGGCTCTGTCGACCAAGTGACTACCGGTATAAGTAGTTCCCTTCCTGTCAATCAACAGCTTCGAGTGGAAGAATTGAGAGGAAGAAGGGCACTCTTTTGTCCAGGGATTGGGAAATCGACCCAAAGGCGGATGAACTGTAGAAGGAAATCAATGCAGTGAACGGCATAAGGATGAGGAAGAAGTTTGGACACTCACCTCATTAAAGATCGAAGGAGATAAGTCCTAGTAAATTGAACATGACTATGCTCAGAACTAAATTTCAATCCGGAGTTTCAAGTCTCCCATTCGGATCTCCGGGGGAGACAGTGAAGAGCGAACCAACTACATCAATAGATACAAAGAAAAGTAAAATGAGAATCTGTACGTGGAATGTTAAAACAATGGCACAAGAAGGAAAAATATACAACGCAATGAAAGAAATAAAACGACTAAATATTGGCATAATGGGGATAAGTGAAATGCGGTGGCCGGGCACAGGAGTTATAGATATAGACGAACACAAAGTATTTTATTCTGGAACATCTAATAACAAGCACGAACATGGAGCTGGCGTCATTATGACCAAACAAATGGCTCGAAGCGTGAAGAACTTCACACCGGTATCAGAAAGAGTTATACTGATACAACTTGACGCAACTCCCGCAAACATCAATATTATCCAGGTCTACGCACCTACTGCGGATAAACCAAAAGAAGAGATGGAGGAATTCTACGGATCCATCACAGAACTAGTACGAGCCTTACCAAAACAAGAAATCATCATTACGATGGGGGACTTTAATTCAAAACTTGGAGCAGGATTCAAGTCGGAATACATCGGTCAGTACGGGTTAGGAGAAAGAAACCATCGGGGGGATACTATGGAAGTCTTCGTCGAGGAGAATGAATTCGTCGTACTAAACACGCAATTCAAGATGCCCCCAAGGAAGCTCTATACTTGGAAATCTCCACTCAGCAGGCCAGACCGTCTCATCAGAAATCATATTGACTTTATACTGATAAATAAAAGATTCCGAAATAGCTGCACTTGTGCTAAAACATTCCCCGGTGCCGATATTAACTCCGACCATGTACCAGTGGTTGGGGAATTTAAAGTTCGGTTTAAGAAAACGAAGGCCAAAAGCTATAACAAATATAACATGAGAATACTGAAGGATCCTAACATCAAAAGAGAGGTAGAAAAGGAACTAAACGAGAAAATCAATAAAGAAATTGATGAAACCGCGTCAGTAGAACAACAAATAACAGTTTTAAATAAAATCATCCAAAATACCAAGAAGACACATATGAAGGAGGGAGAAAATAAAAAGAAGAAACCATGGATGACAAACGAGATACTAGAATTAATGGATCAGAAACGTGAACAAAAGAATAACAATGAAGAATACAGAAAAATAAACAAGACAATTAAACAAGAAATTAGAAAGGCAAAAGAGAGAGAAAGAGACAAAGCATGTCAAGAGATAGAACAGCTGCAGAAAAGATATGATGATTTTAACGTGCATCGAAGAATTAGAGAACTGACAGGCAAAACAAGAAAAAAGAACTTTGGAAAGCTGGTGAACAACGAGGGAAAAATCATCATAAACTTAGAAGACAAAAAGAAAACGTGGAAAGAATACCTCAACAAACTATTTGAAGATGAAGAGAGAATAGCAACACCAATCATCGAAGGAGAAACGGGACCGCTCATCTTGGAAGAGGAAGTGGACGTAGCAATAAAACGAATGAAAGATGGGAAGGCGGCGGGGCCGGATGATATACAAGTTGAAATCTTGAGACTGCTAAGTGACAAACATATCAAAATACTTACCAACATCTTCAACAAAATATACAACTCGGGCAGCATACCAGAAGAGTGGCTGAAGTCAGAATTCATCGTATTACCAAAGAAAGTAGGAGCAAAGCGGTGCGAGGAATATAGAAGTATCAGTCTCATGAGTCATCTTCTCAAAATATTCCTAAATATAATACACAAGAGAATTTATAACAAATGTGAAGAACAAATCTCAGCAAAACAATTTGGATTCATCAACGCCGTAGGCACAAGGGAAGCGCTTTTCTCAGTGCAGGTGCTCTTTCAAAGATCTAGAGACGTAAACTGCGATATCTACGTATGCCTAATCGATTATCAGAAAGCGTTTGATCGAGTGCAACATCACAAAATGATAGACATCCTTAAACAAGTGGGAATTGACGCCAAAGACCTACAAATCATCACTAACTTGTACTGGAAACAGACCGCATCCATGAAAATTGAAGAGGAACAAATAGAAAACATTGAAATAGCTAGATGGGTAAGGCAGGGGTGTATTATTTCTCCGATTCTGTTCAATCTATACTCCGAACGGATCTTTAATGAAGCGCTAGAAGGCATAGAAGAAGGCATTTTACTGAACGGAGTCAGATTGAATAACATCCGATATGCCGACGACACAATGGTATTCGCTGACTCTCTTGAAGGACTCCAAACACTAATGAACAGAATTGTAGCGGCTAGTGAAAGATATGGACTTAACATTAATAACAACAAAACAAAATTCATAGTCATTAGCAAAGACAATATAACTAATGCAAATCTCTACGTTCACAACCAACAAATAGAGAGAGTGAGACAAACAACATACTTAGGTACACTTGTGAACGAAAACTGGGACAATAGCCAAGAGATAAAATGTAGAATTGGAAAAGCCCGATCTGCCTTCAATACAATGAATAACCTCTACAAAAATCACGAACTACATCTTGAAACCAAAGTTCGCATGTTGAGGTGTTACATTTTCCCAATATTACTTTACGGAGTCGAGTCATGGACACTAAATGATGCAACAACAAAAAAGCTTGAAGCCTTTGAGATGTGGCTGTATCGACGTATCCTGCAAATATCTTGGAAGGACCGGGTAACAAACATCGAAGTCCTCCACAGGATGAAGAAAGAGAAGGAGATCATGGACACCATCAAAACCCGCAAGCTCCAATATCTAGGCCACATCATGCGGAACGAGGACAGATACGCCCTATTACAAGCCATCATTCAAGGCAAGATACACGGAAAACGAGGACCTGGACGGAGGAGAATTTCATGGTTGCAGAATCTCAGGGCGTGGTACGGGAAGACTTCGAACGAGCTCTTCAGAATAGCAACCAATAAAGTGAAAATAGTCATGCTCATCGCAAACATCCGAAATCGGATATGCACATGAAGAAGAAGAAGTGCTGGAAAATAATTAATGCTAGGAAAGTTTTGATATTTTTTTGTGTGTTTTTGTTAGTTTTAAAACTATTTTAATAATTAAATTAATAAATTATAACTGTGTTATCATCATCATTAGAACAACAATAACAACTTTTTTAGAAAGTAGTGTTTTTAAGTAGATACTATGTCCCAAAATGTATTTACAAGCTTTGATCTGAGAAAATTTCAATTTTGTTTTTTAGAAACTCAAACTCAATCTAAAAACAATTCAAAAATTTTAAATACATATCTCCAAAAATATTTGGAATTTTATAATAAAACTGCATTACATAAAAATAAAAAAATAATTCTGAATTAATTTTGTGATATGACATTAATTTGATCTTAAAAACAGCATTGCTTTGTCACTAATTTAAATAAGTGGCAAAATTAAAATAGACAAAAACTAATTTATAGTAATAGTAATAGTCATTGTCATCAACATAAGAATTAAATAATAAAATCTTAATATCATCTATCATAGAAGTAACGGAAAAAGTTATAAACTCGGTGCATTAAGTCTTAGATTGTTTTAAAAGGAAGTGCTGCCCAAACATTTTAGAATAGATGCTCAATCTAAAGAGTTTTTCATAAAGGAAACAGCACATATAACTGAGTTGTTACACAATTTTGTCAATAAGTTGGGGGTCATATGCTACAGGACTTATCTGCGTCACAAAAAAAGCAGTAACTCGTACTTTGGCAAACAAAAAAACGCATTTGTGTAAGCCTTCTACCCTGTGCACCACAAATAGATTCACTATTGATGTTCCAGGACCATCAAAAAGTTCTGGAAGACAATATCATATAAGCAAGATTTTAAAACTCGGAGATGTATTTATTCTAGATAGAGAATTTTGTGATGTAGTTGCATATTTAGAAAATATAAGCTTTGTTGTTCTGATGCCATCATTAAAATAAAAGAAGAAAAAAAGTTAACAACAAAAGAATCATTCACAATTTGTTACAAAATTGCGATTGGTTGTAGAATTGATTCACCTAATTTTGTCAAAAATATTGTTTACTTCACAATCAGTTTCGTAATAGCATGCTGGAAAGTGTTGGTCTATGGTGCAGAATTGCATACTTTTAATATCAATGAACGACTCAATGTAACAACAAAATGCAAACTATGGTCGACAGGACACCTAACTAATCTTGAAGTCAACAGTTTAGCCGAAAAAGTGTTTGAAGAAAATTGGAATAGAAAATCTATTACATTTGAAAACACAACATCGACACTAATCTTCTCAATTTTCTCAAATTGATTTTGAAAGATCTCGAAATATTTTACACCGGCTCATATCAACTCGCACAAGCAACATCGTATATTGGCAAAAGGCTTCAAAAAAATGAAACGCTTTCTTTAAATTTCATAAAAGAAGAACCTGGCATTATAGAATTTGGTGTGAGATCCCGTCACATAAATTTGAAAAAGTATAAATGCTACGTACAGTACGATAAAGATAAAGTAGGTCTTAAAGCAATCAAATTGAAGCTAATGGCTTGTCTAATTTACCATCTGTCGTGCGGTAGATACATGTCAAAAATTATTAGGAAACCTGAAGTATTAACAAATATGTTTGACCTGGAAAATATTTGCGCAGTAATAGCAACTATAATAAGACTGAATAAATAATATTTGATTTGCTTTATATTAATCATAATAATTTTCTAGTTACTAAACGTAAATTATATAAAATAAAACAAAGATTTTTGTCATCACATGACTAGTTTTTATTTTTTGATAACAAATTTGTTTACATAAATTTATCTCAAACTAAAAAAAAAAGTAATTATTTTCATTTTATTAAACATTATTTCCAATTAGACTTATAAAAAAAATTCTAAAAATATAATAAAAAAAATTGAAAGCTGTGTCTAGTGATGAACTACAAGTACAGCATGTCAGAAACATTTTAAAACCAATTTCTCTACTAATCTTTGATCTTGTGAAGATGCCTTTTGAAGATTTTATTTTTAGTAAAATCAGTGCAAATTGATGAAAATATTATATCCAAGGTACCTAATCGATGTAAAATTTTTCGTAGAATCCGAATTTTTATATTTTGAAAGCTATAAATGCTTTGAAAAGTCACAAAAGTAGAAAAAACAGTGCAAAAAAAATTATATTTGAAAACTAGCCAAAACCCTACTTTTATAATTTTTTTTGCAGAGGAAAAAAAATAACAAAAAATACTATTTTTTGTCTCCTAGGAAAAAGAAGTAGATGTCAAAATTTTTAAATCCTACCAAACATGTACTTTTCATGCTAGAGAAGAAATTTATAAGGTAATTTGGATATTCGTGATGATGATGTTAACCGAAGAACCCTTTATTATTAACGATATTCCACAAGTTTGCAATAACTATTTTCTTGACCAATATTATAAGATTTATATTCTACAAAATTTCAAAAGAATGGTCAGGTACCACAAATTTTTAAAACTAAGTTTAATACAATTCAAGTAAGCCAGAAGCTCCTAATTAAACTTATGTGCTCCAAATTGATGCAACTATTATTAACAAGTATCTCACAAGGTTGCAATAACTATTTTGTTGTAAAATATTACAACATTTGTATTCATTGGTATTCTACAAGGCTTCAATATAATCATTATATAGTTTCTACAATTAATTTTGACAAAACAAGAACTGCTTAAGTGAACACATTTTTAAAAACATTTTATTAGTTACAAAAATCACTAACAACAATAGTTTTAAGGCCACTTAATATATAAATAAATAAATTAAATATCGATATTTTTCTTCCCTACAAAATATATTAGCTTACTGTAATATATTACATATTTAGAAATTATGCTGAATTTAACCACAATTCCACATACGCATCTTCAAAAATGTAATCATAAATGAGTTAAGCTACTATAAATTTGATTGACAATAAATCTGTAAAATTCATGTGATTGAAACTATTCGATGTGGTTGATTAACTTCCATTTAATATTAAGATAAAATGCGCCATGAAACATTTATATGTGAATATTTATAGCTTGGCAGAAAAATATATGCAATTCCATCCTACCAAAACTGTCATCTTTGTTTCAATACGTGGGCCACGTCTCTGATTTCCCCAACCTACCTGAATATTAAATCTCGAATTATTTATACGAATATAAAAATCTATCTCTTTTTAAATATCTCACCGAAATAAAGAAAAAAACAATAAATCAGGATTTTATGGAAAGGTATGCGACCGAATGACATAAATCAATCTATAAAATTAACCAACAGGCCAGGCCAAGACAAGCACGACTTGAATTCTTCACATTATAAAAAATTAAATACGATCCTTCAATACAGGGTTATACATACATATTTTTTATTTTATTATTGCGTGCGGCTGTTAAATTGATTTTCGTAGCCGCATGGATTCAAAAGCCAATTAAGGGATTTTTTTAATACAAATTACAATTGTTATCTATAGCTTTCAATGATGTTTTAAGCTATCCGTCAAATCCAATGCTTGAACGGGCTCAAATATAAACATAAAACTAAATTGATAAATATTTACAGCGTGTTAACTTTTTATGATTGGGAAATAAAAACGGCATTTTCGGTCTTAAAAGATTTTAAGTTTTATTTATATTTATGGCGTGATAAATAAAAATTCGTTATAATAAAATTATTGCTGTAAATACAATGAGCTTTTTTTCGTAATAAAATTTTCAATTAATCATATTTTTATTAATATGTATATTTGCACCTAACTGGTTATAAACACGGAAGCTAAACTAATAAACTATTTTTTTTTAATAATAGCATGCAATGTTAATAAATGACAACGGTAAATGGCCAAAATAACTATTAATTTTGATTAATTAACACTTTCTAATCTCATATATCACTTTACTAAGTTATGTAGAACTAGAATAGATGCCTGGAATTTAAATTTAACGACAGTTGTTTCTTTGATTGACCAGTACTTTAAATGCATACTTACGTTTAAGATTAGAAAATGTACATGACATAAAATAGTTGGATATGTTATTTATAACAAAAGTTAAATTAATTATAGATATTGACATCGATATCATGATAACAATCGACAGCTGTTATTATGTTATATGAATAACAATTAGGACCAACTTAAAAATGATATATTTGACTCAAATTTTGTAAATCAGTTTGAATTATTTTCCACACTTTAAATATCTAGCTCCATATGCAAAATTCTGCTACATTATTTTTTGTCCAGTACGTATCCACTAATGTTCGAGATCACTTGTTTCATATTGTCTTGGTTATTGTGTAGAAAAGTTTTTAAACTAGTTCATTCTTCTATATTTTGCAGCCACAAATTTTGTTTCCGTCCTACTCTCATTTTGCCTTTAATCTTGCCATGGATCATCAATCAATATTGAATTTGGGATTGCACATTATGTAGCTGAAATACTTCGTCTTCCTTTGTTTTATGTTAGACAAAAGTTCTTGATTGCTATGTATTCAAACTAATACCTCTTTGCTTCTATTCCGTAGAGCATTGATCCATTTTCCATTGACTTTGATGCCTTATCTGCGTTTTGAGTGCTTCTTGAAAAACTGTCTCTAAATACAAGTTAAATAATAGAAAAGATAGTATGCAGCCTTAGCATACTCCTCTTTATATTTTTATATCCATTTTATCTAGTTTCATACTTTTCGGAATCTCTACTAGTTTGTCGTGTTGTATCCTGTCAAACGCCTAAATATATAGATAATGGTTTTTGCTAGACTTGGTAGTTCTGGATTAGTATCTGTCTGTCGCGATTATGCTTTCCTGGCTCCTAATACTTTCCTAAAACCAAATTAAGTCTTCCCAATACCAACTTTTCACTTTTCAAAGACTTAGGTGCAGTATTAAAAAAAAAAATTGTATGTGTAGTTCATCAAGCTGAACTGCATTTTCTGCATTTTAATACGGCTCTACTGTTTAGGAGCTTGACTATCTCTATTAGTATCCTGTTTGCTATGTTGTTTCTGGTAGATTTTATGGCTTCTTTCGTGATTTCTAGACCCGCAAGATAGTTATTATCTTTGAATAACTTTTCTATGTAGTTTTTCAACATCCCAATAAAAATAGACTGTGTGTGTGTGACTATGCGCAATTATTAATTTCGAAACCATCACTAAATAAAATTTCAACATAAGCAGACTGATAAAGAATAAAAATTAAATGTTTCTAGTGCCTCATAAAACAATGACGTGCTATTGCTTGAATTGTTGTTTTTGTGTAATATTATTCATATTTACAATAATTTTGCTTAATACAAACAATATAGAAAATGTATTGATATAAAAAAAAAATAATTGTAAAACTAGTCAGCAATAAACATTATTTCAAAATTAAAACTCTAGACAATACTGCAAACTATGCTACAATTGTGACTGTAATAAATAATAAATTATTTAGTTACGTCAAAAATTTGCATAAAATGAATCATTCAAACATAAAATTACCAAAAAACAGAAGCTTATCTACAAATATATTAACCTTTTTTACAATTCAATACATATTAACTTAACCAACCTACTTGAAACAACATTTACAATAATAGAAATCAAAATGAGTTTTACCAAAACGACAGTCAAATATACTTTGTATATTTTCAATTTATTAATATTTGTAAGTATTTAATTAAATTATATTAAACAAATGATTCATTATTATATTTCCAGATTTCTGCATTAGCATTAATTATAGTAGGAGCTGTTTATATAAATAAATCTAAAGATGTATCAAACATTCTAGGAGAATCGTATGCCGTTTCGAATATCTTTATTGTTCTCGTTGGTTTAGTCATATTTGTGATTTCATTTTTGGGGTGTTGTGGAGCAATCAGAGAAAATCAATGCTTATTAATAACTGTAAGGTTATAGATTTAATTAATAATTAAATTCATATACACAATCTTTTTAGTACTCAGCCATCTTGATCACATTTCTGTTGATACAAATTGCCGCTGGTAGCTATGCCTTTTTAGAAGTTAAAAATAATGAAGATTTGAATAACACAATTCATACCAAATTAGATTCTGCATTGAAGCGTTACTATGATGACAAAAGCAACCAAGCAGCTTTTGATGCAATTCAGAGTAATGTAAGTTAATTCTTATTATGTACATATTTTATAAATTTATTTTCTATATTTTAGATTAGATGTTGTGGTGTTGATGGACCTTATGATTGGACTAGAAATGGTACTGAAGTTCCAAAAAGTTGCTGCTATGAGGTTAACATATGCACTCCACTTAATAGTTATCAAGAAGGTTGTGCTAATAAATTATATTATAATATAAAAGAATCCGCTACTGATATTGGTTACATGGCACTTTTGTTGTGTGGAATAGAAGTATGTTAAATAATTAGTTTTATATTCTTTCATTAATATTTCTTATTTGTTTTAGTTTGTACCAGCAGTACTCGCTCTTATTTTAAAAGCTTCGATATGAAATGATTGGATGGAATTGTAAGCTAAATAGTATATATGAATGATAAGACTAAGAAAAACTCAATTCTATATGTAAGAAAAATTAGGATTATATAAATTTATTAATAATGTAATTCTATTGTTATAATTAGATTAGTTAATTATTAAGTTACGTTCTACTGTATTTCCACTCAATCCCTAACATAAAAAGCAATTTTACATTGATTTCTGGCTAATTATAACAATTTAAACTATTTCTGGAAAATCTGGTAAGCATAACAATAAAAACTAATTAAAATTTAGTAATGCTATATATTCTGAAAATTTTAAAAGTTGCATCACAATTTTATTAGTAGGAAACTACTAACAACAAGCTCAACATTATCGAAACAACAAACTAACTAAATCAACCTTGCTCAAAATTAGGCAAAAAAGTTAAAAAAAGCTTTCTATTTTGCCTTTTTCTTCTTCTTCATACGTTAGGACTTTGTCCTGTGTTTCCATCAATAGTAGGAGGTAATAATGGTTAAAATGCTAAGCTCCATGTGATATCTTTACTCTTTCCTTCTCTATCGGGCCAAACTTACTATGTTTTGGATTTGACAAAAAACTCTTAATTCCTCACATCTCTTCCGATCAAATAAGCTGAAACTTGTTAATGTTCTAAGTGCTAACAGTTCTGTTGTTTGTTTCTCTGCTATAGTTTTTATTGCATATGTCATGATCGGTTTTACGCAGATTTTATAAATTTGTACTTTTGTTTGTTGCTTTTGTTGTTTCGGTTTTTGTTTCTTTCCTCAAATCCTTGTTACTTGTAATAATTGCTTACTTGTTCTTCACTCTGATTGTAGATTACCAATTTACATATTTGTTGTTTTTATTTCCTTGTTGAATTTCTTCGCTGTTAGTCCAAATTATATAGGAGCGTGTGCAGGCTATCTTTGTCCTCAGAGATTATAACTGCGTCGTCGGCGTAGCAGATGATCTTAATTTTCTTGTCTCCCATCTGATGTTATTTCCCAATAGTAGAAGTTGGTTCCAGTTTTGGAAATATAAGTCTAAGACAACTTAGAATTATTTAAATCACAGTTTCTGTTAGGTTCAATTTGTTTTCATAGACGCTAAGACACCGATTCTGGTGTTAAGAAGGCACTGCAGCTTGAGGGTAAAGTGTTTTGACTTACACTGGTTACGTCTGCCTCAACATCGTCAAGTTCTAAGCGGTTGTTGCCTCAGTGCTTTATAGACTGAACAACTTCTAAAATATATTAGAGCAAGGAATGGATCCTATTGTGGGTTTAGTTTTCAAACTGTCAAAATATGTTTAATCTATCAAACATGTTCTCAAACTGTCAAAATATTGTACCTTTAAAATGTTGTCAGTTATGTTCGTAAAATGTGTCCAAATTATCAAAATATGTTGCTGACAATCAAGTTAATAAACCGTCAAAATGTTTTTTTTATGTTTTCAAGTGGTCATGTTTCTAAAATGTTCGCAAACTGTAAATAATGTTTATAAATTGTCTGAATAGTTTTGCTAATATTTTAAAACTAAATTCAAGTCATCAGTTATGTTTCTAAAATGTTCCCAAATTGTCAAAATATTCATTTTCATCTTTTTGGTTCTGTCCCTTTGATTCTTTCAAGGGATAAATCTACTTTTTTTACTCTGACGGCAACTTAAATCAGGTATTTGTTTGATGGTGCCTTTGGGCTCTACTTTGGTTCTGTTGAACGTAAACTTTACGCCTTCTACATCTTTAATGCCTGTTAGTAGTAACCTCTGTTTCTTCTTCTGCAAGATTTAGCTTGTTTTTGCGTATCCATTTGTTTATTTGTCCTAAGACTAGATTTCCTATTTTGCTCAGTTCTTTTATTGACCAACTACTGCGGATTTTTGCCTGTAGTCTCGTGCTCTTTTCCGACTCTTTCATAATAATCTTCCAGAAAACGGTGTTAAAGAAAACTAAAGCATACAGTTTTCTAGTTTTTTTTTTGGCCTTTTTTGCCTCTTGATTTTTGGATAGGGTTAACTTTTTTCCGCAACATTTTTTTTTTCTGGAACTTTCCTTATTAACTCTAGTTTACTAGTTTTTCTAACTGTTCGGGACATTTCCTTCTTTTATTATCTCGTTCATAAGGTTCAGTTCTTTATTTCCGTGGAAAAGTTGTTAAGTCCCAGCGCTTGAAAGAACTGATAGTCAAAATCCGCTTAATATGCATTCATCAATTGAGCAAACTATTTTTTCTAAGGTAGTTTGCTTAGCCCTGCAGTCATGATTTTATTGTCATTCTTTGACGAGTTACTTCTTTAGCAGTTATTTAACAAAGCCCAATAGTTTTTGTTAAAGAAATGTTTCCAGTTTCTTTCAGTTAGATTGTGCTTTCAAAATGTGCGTTGCATATTGTATGCCAAACATTTGCTGCATATAGAAGTTCATTTTTCTTCCAACGCTATGCATGTGTTTATGTGCCTTCATAGTTTGATTTAACTGTTTGGTATTTTAAAATGGTCCAGTAATCTTTTGTGTGTTGTTTGCTGATAAAAATATCTTTGTTCCTTTTTTAATATCAAGTTGATCCATTTTGAGGTTTCCTTCTACACTCTGTAGTTGCCAATGATTTCTGACTGCTTATACAAGCCATAACCAGTTAAATATTATGACTCGCAAACTTAGTGCCCAAAACGCCGCTTAGCTAATTGACACAATGTTTATTGGTCTGTTAGAGTATAGTTCCAACTCGATTATGTATCTGGCAAAATAATCAATATCAGCTATTTTTGCTTAAAATACTGAAGCATGTTTATCCAGCAGTAACATAATCCGTTTCCTCCGAGTTTTGCTTTTCTATATACCAGTTCCGGTGCCATTTTGGTTTTTCATCCATTTGTATACTAGATAGTTATAAGTCCATTTGTCTTGCTGGAGTCTTTATTACATCAAATGATTTTTTTACTGCAACATTTTGAAATTAATCATCATGCCACTAATTTGTTGTTTTCGATATGTGAGACCCCAAATTTAAAGTGTAAGTACTTTTATTTATACTTTATACGTTGCTTGGCTTACCTCAATCATTACAATTAAATATAGTTGTAGTGCGTATAGAATGGCGGATAGACCACTCAACTTACACGTTATTGTAGTTGGTAGTAATGGAAACAATCTGGTGGGGCAGTTTTCCGGAAATCCTCCGGAAACCCCCTGCAGCCACTTCAGTATAAATTTGGTCGTTCCCGAGAAAAAATATTGTAATATACAATATACATGTACTATGCCGACACGGATAGTGTAATAAAGCTGATAGTGCACGACCTGGCGCCCTTATTATTATAATATAACAAACCCTACCCGTCCTTCCGTAAGACCCAGGCCCCGCCGACAGCTAGCCTGAGCCGCCACCTCAGGTGGTGCATCTTTGCAGCCGGTAGAGTGTTACATAGTGATGATAATTAGAGTTGGCTGACCTCTTTACTTTAGCTAGTTTAGTAGTCGTACTCTTAAAATGATTTTTTTCCCCACATACAAGTGCTCTATAAGTAAAGATGGGTCTAATCACTACCGTATATAGTCATGTAGTCATATATGTGCATCTGACCATCATTTAGGCTGCATCTTTGTTCTTTGTCTTCAAGTTTTTCAGGGTTTTGATGGTTTGTTATTTTGAAAAAGGAATTATTGCCGTTTTCTAGGTTTACTAATAACCACTCTTTTTTGCACCACTTCTTTGCGGTGTTAGGTTAGGTTAAGTTTAATAAATTAAAAAATAATAGGCCTCAGATGGGCCCGTTGTGTTACCACAGTACTTAAAAGTACAACCTTCCTCAGGGAATTTTGTCAAACCATTTTGAGCAGTGAATGAACCTCATGAGAGTCTGCGCATCGGTTACCTCCGCCTGTAAAACGCTGCAGTAGGCTGACAGGCGTAGGCTGATTGGGGTCGTTAGAGAAAACTCCGCAGCCCACTTTGTCTTCCTTCCGTAAGCCGTCTGTGTAGACCTGAGTGTCTTGCTGGTATACTTTCTTCTCCATCCACTCCTCTTTAGAGGTATGTAGTATGAGAATTAGTTGCCAAAAGCAGGTGTTGCTAGACAGCGGTCTATGTTTTTGGGCACCCCTTTAAACTCATTGATTATTCCGGCGCGACCACGATGATCCGATTTCAACATTTGCACCGACTTTAATCTGAGTGTTGTGGTAATGGGAAGTTGCTTGCCCATTAGATCGACCGGGGCTATGTCCAGGATTGTCTCCAAGGCTTTCGTAGGCGTCGTTCTGATGGCTCCCGTTATCATGAGCGCCGCCATTCTCTGCACTTTTGTAAGCGCCATTTGATGGACTCTTTTATTAAGTGCCGGCCACCATATGAGTATTGGTGTAACTACGGCTCTGTATAGCCAGAAGTTAATCTTGGGGTTGAAGCCACAGGATTTTCCTACCGCTCTCTTGCAAGAGTACAGCGCCACCGTTGCTTTCCGTACTCTTTCGTCTATGTTGAGCTTCCATGATAACTTTCGGTGTAGTATGAGACCTAAGTATTTGGCGCTCTCCTTGATCGTCAGTTCAATGCCCTTTAGCGTTGCGAGCTTGAATTCTGGGATGTTGTGTTTTCTTGTAAAAACGACTAGCTCGCTTTTCGCCGGGTTGACATCTACTCCACACCTTTTGCACCATTGCACTTCAACTGGTCTCTAGTTGCTCGGTATGCGTAAAAGTGCTAGAGTTGCTCAAGAAATTTCCCAAAGTAGCTCTCTCAAAACTTCTTTTTTAACATTATATAATATATTCTATCAGCTCCTGGCAACTTGAATGCTTTAAACGTGTTAATTGCCTTTTTGTTTTCTAATTTAGAGATTAAATAGATTAACAAAGAATTTTGGAAGTATGAAGCTACTGCATTGTACTTTTGACTGACTTAATTCAAGGTTGTCAGTAAAATCTTTGCATAAAAGCTTTTTGAAAGCGCATGCATGTAGGCTTTTTAAGAACGCTCTCACAATCTCCTCCTCTTTTTCCTTTATAATTGATAAATGATATATTTTCAACGATTTCTCCTAATAGAACCTTCGATTTTTTTTCCTTTCTTTGTGGTGTTGTTGTATGTTGTCAGTCTGGTTTAACAAATTCCAAGCACCGTTTTCTTGTATTAACAGCTTTCTAATACTTGCCCTAGCTCTATCAAGCTCAGTGTTTTACCATAAAACCTTGTTTAAGGTGTGTTTGACAATGTTTAGGCAGCTTTCTTTAAAAATGGTTCTCATGAAGTCGTCCGACCTTGTATACGTATCTAGAAGAACCGGAAAAAACTTAAAATCTCAACAGCAGGTTACCGTCTGGTTGGACCAATTGAGCAAAAAAACTATCTCCAGGAAACAATCGAGGTAGCACAAGAGTCTAGTAAGCAGCTACTATACTTTTTTTCCGGCAAGGAAGAAAAACACTACATACCTTGTGTGACCTTCTTTATCTTCCTGCACTTGCGGAATTACCGTTGTGGTATTACTTTACAAACGTAAGACTCTTTTTATTTACGCTTCCATGTCTTATCCTGTCTTCTTTTCTTTTGATGCCATTATTTTCATCAATGGTCTTCCAGTTGCTTGCACTTTCCACCATAAGCGGTGTCAGGTAACTGACGGTTATTTTTTTCCCGGCTTTATTTTGCACCTTTATTCTGATGTCTTTCCAGCAAAAGCACTTCTCCAATTTTAGGTTTTCTATTTCACTAAAATAGAGGCAGCGTCATGTACCGTAAGACAAATTTTTTTAGACATGACTCTAAGCATCCATTTTTAAATTTCCATGTTCCTTATTTACCCAAAGTGTCAGCAAAGGTATAATACTCTGCATCAATTTGGCAAAGGAAATCTTTGATCTGCCATTCTGTCTCCCATTTTTGATCGTCTTTGTTCTATTGACTTTTCTCTGTTCCTTAAATTATTTTCTTAACTAACAAAGTTTGCTCTTGAGCAAGGAAGTGCATATGAATTGTTTTTTTTATTATAATTGTCCTTTCTAGAATTACCCTATATTTTTTTATGTTACAGATTTCTTTCCTTATACGCGCAGCGTACAACAGTCTACTATGGCTCCATTAAGTTGCCCCCCCCCCCTCACTAAAAAAATTTAAAATTTGAAAATACCAAATTAATGCGCTCGTAACGCGCTGCAAAAAAAAATTATGCGCTCATCTTTAAATATGATTTTTGAACAATTTTAGGTTGGGAGAGCTAACATAATGATAAGCCCTCCCCAGTAATTTTTTTCAATTTTGAATATACTATATTAATGCGCTCTTATGCGCCGCAAAAAAAAATTATGCGCTCAATTGTAAATATAATTTTTGAACAGTTTTAGTTGGAAGGGGCAACTTAATGATTATCCGGTTCTATAAAATTAGCCTTCCAGGAAAAAAAATTATAAATTTGAAAATACCAAATTAATGCGCTCGTAATGCGCTCTTATGCGCTACAGAAAAACAAATATGCGCTCATCTCTAAATATGATTTTTGAACCATTTTATTTGGGAGAAGGGCAACTTAATGATTAGCCACCCCTAGTAAAAAAATTTAATTATGAATATACTATATAAATGCGCTTGATATGTGCTCTCATACGCCGCAAAAAAATGTTTATGCGCTCAATTGTAAATATAATTTTTGAACAGTTTTAGTTGGGGGGGCAACTTAATGATTATCCGGTTCTATAAAATTAGCTTTCCAGGAAAAAAAATTATAAATTTGAAAATACCAAATTAATGCGCTCGTAATGCGGTCTAATACGCTGCAAAAAAAATGTATGCGCTTATCTGTAAACATGATTTTTAAACAATTTTAGATGGAAGCGGAGCAACTTAATCCTCTCCCAGTAATTTTTTCAATTATAAATTTACTATATTAATGCGCTCTAAATTGTAAATATGATTTTTGAATTGTTTTAGGCGGGGGGCGGGCAACTTAATGGTTAGCCGGTTCTATAAAATTGGCCTTCCAGGAAAAAAAAATTAAAATACGAAATTAATGCGCTCTTATGAGCTGCAAAAAAATATTTGCTTATGTACAAATATGATTTTTAAACAGTTTAATTTTATTGGGGGGTGGGGCTAATCATTAAGTTGCCCTTCCCCCACCTAAAATTGTTCAAAAATCATATTTACAGATAAACGCATAATTTTTTTTTGCAGCGCATAAGAGCGGATTAATTTGGTATTTTCAAATTTATAATTTTTTTTCATGGAAGGCCAATCTAAAATTGTTCAAAAATCATATTTGCAATTGAGCGCATAAAATTCTTTTTGCGGCGCATAAGAGCACAATACGAGCGCATTAATATAGTATATTCAAAATTAAAAAAATTTACTGGGAAGGGCTAATCATTAAGTTGGCCCCCCACCTAAAATTGTTCAAATATCATATTTAAAGATAAGCGCATAATTTTTTTTTGCAGCGCATAAGAGCGCATTAGTTTGGTATTTTCAAATTTTAATTTTTTTTAGTAGGGGGGGGGGGCAACTTAATGAAGCCGTCTACTATCGCTCATCACTTTACGCTTCTCCACTATCAGACCTCCCACGTTTGACATGATTTGTGTTAGAACCATTACTAATTTCTCTAATTTTTGGTTGATCTCTGTTATGTGGAGTTTCATGTTCTAGATTTTACTTATCTTCAGTATTTAATGCTATTTTGAGATTTGATTATAGTATTCTCTGGATTGATCTTGACTAAGATGACCTTCCTTCTGCTCAATGTCTTTCGTGTTGCCAGCTGACAACCATTGCAAGATTTTCCGCATAAACTATTTTGGTAATTCCATGTGGCATATGTACCCTCAGCAGACTGCCATAGTAAATGTTCCAATGGGGCCAAACACGGAGCCCTGTGGCACACCACATGTCATATCAAGAGTTTTTCCAGAATTGCACTATAGTTGTATACTGAATTTGCTCTTTCTTTTCCAGAATAATTTGGAAGTCACCTAAAAAACAGTTAAAATAGCACAATAAATGTAATTTAAAAAAATATAGTAGGTGTGTGTGTAGGGTGCGCAGTTACTTGATTTGTGGATTCTTTAACATGCCTAAGAACATCAAGTGTAGAGTAACTTCTTCTGAACCTCATGTTTATTTTTGCTCAAGCCTTCATTGATATCCTCTATTAGTATCTTGTAAAGGATGCGCTCATAGAGCTTTTTTAGTGTATTAAGTAGGCAAATAGGTCAATATATTTTGTTTTCGTTCGTTTTGGTAAGTTTCTCAATTGGTACTAGTTTTGCCTTCTTCAATGGCATCATTTTAGAGTCCATTGTTGCTTTTTTAGAGGTTTTCTCTTGTGCATTTATTTTTTTCCCATTTTTTTCATCACAGTCTTTCTGGTTTTTATCAGCACCTTCTATGGCCTGCAAAATCTCCATTACACCAATAGATTGAATTATAGTTTAAACTTTACTGATTAGTGTCTTTTTGCAGGTTTTAATTATAGTTTTCTTCAGATTGTCAGCAGTGTAAACCCTTCCTCTTGTGTTTTGGTCTAAGTTTGCCAGAAATTGTTTGACCACAGCAAAAGACCCAGCCTTTGTTTTCTTTTTTTTTTTTTTCGTTCACTAATTTTCTTTATCCTAGACTGAATTTGTACATGTATGTTCAAGTGCCCAAGTTCTAGTTTCTAATTTTTATTGCCATTTTAGTCGAGTTTAGAGTGACGTCTATGAATAATTTCATCCCGCTTTTTGCACCAACCAAACTGCTCATCATATTTTCGATATTACAAAGTTGTTTTGATTAAAATATTAATTTCTACTTAAAGCTATAAATATTTGTTTAATTTTCTATTCTAAGAATACTATATATGAGAAACATTTTAGGTTTGTTGGAGAATTATTATTGTGATATATTGATCAATTTTTGGAGCCTTCTGACCTACTTGTCTCACCTAGATTCACATATCTGAATTGAAGTAGTATATATTTAATGATACAAATACTATAAAAAACATACAATTCTTTTTTCTTAATTATTTGTCAGTGGATGCTTATAATATTAATAGAATGTTACTGTTAAACTATTCTTTATTTTGAATTGAGTTATTTAAGTATGAATTACCAAAAAATATACATTTTAAATGAAGCTATCTAACCACCGCCTTCACATCTGTCAACATTGTGAAACATTGAAAATCAAACAAAAAATCAAAAATATAAGTTATTAATTAATTTTAATTATCAAGCACCGTCGATTTCATATATATATAAAAAAATGTCGGAGGTCGCAGGTCATCATTTAATATTTATAGTCGGTTTCCTTATGTATGCGTCGTGTGTTTTACCATCGCTCGCCTCTTTTATGGTGTCTAGTTAGACACAAGATATTAAATATAATCTGCCGATAAATAATAATAGTGGGTGTTATTATTTACATCTTAATATTAATAATAATCAACAACAACGGGTTTCTAACTCAGCACACTTTGAAGACGTTGTTAATGGTCGGATGGTTGAAAGGTCAGTTTCGGTGTGTATTGGTATAAGTATGAGAAGAATTATGCGAGAGAAGAAATTTAGAAATTTCATTGATTTGAATTATGCGTTTCTTGTGGAAATATCTTTTGATGGATAAAAATTGTTTGAGCATTGATTGAATATTAACAGGCTTTAAATAAATTTGCATTTAGTTATGAAATTTTAAATGAATTAGGATTTGATAAGATGTATGTTTATTGCATATTTCAAAATGATGTTTTAATACATAAATTATTTTTATATTAGTTTTTGTATTATTAAGAAAGTTACAATGGTTATCAATTGAATTAGTATTAATACAAAAAGGTTTTACTATATGAGACAATTGTCTGATCTAATTTTATTAACAATTTCATTTAATAAAGAGGTTCTTGAATATATAGTTTAATTAATATTTATTATTTCTATCAAGTCATCATAAAATGTTATTTACTACCTCCATAGAGCCAATTAAAAAACTGGATTTTGTAATAGACTCATTACAATACCAAATAATTTGTTATTGAAGGTTGACAAAACAAAAAAGATTAAATTATTGAATTATTTTAAATGTCAATTTAATTTTTTGTTGCAAAAGAAGAATAAATATTGAATAATTAACAGTCTTAGAATGAGAAGGAAACTTATAATTATGTCAGAAGTGCAGCGGTTTTATAAAAAAATCATCACAGGACAAAACCAAACATCATTCAGAATTAAAAGTTTTGAAACAAACAGTTGTAAGTATTTCAAAATTTTTAGAATTTGTGTGAACCATTGTCTTGACAATTTGGTAAGCATCGTAAAACACCTTTTCGAAACTTAGATCAGAATTTTGACCAAAGTTGTAAGAAGCAACGTCGAAGAGAAAAGTACCAAGAATCAGTTGCATTTTCTGATCATTCCTCAGAAGAGCCACAATAAAGCAAAAAAAACAGTTTTTGAGTCAACACAAAGAACATGGCTCTCTTATTTCACAACTTTGAGTGACAACATAATTTCATTCACTTAGCGGTCATTGAAGATAATAGGTTTTCCTCGTATCTTTAATGACCTTCAAAAAAGAATCTCTAAGAAATCAATATTTCTAAGCAATTTCTTACTAAAAAAATTTTTCTACGCAATTATTTTAATACTATAACAATAAGTCGATTTTGTTGCAAATGTTTTCAATAAAGTTAATACAATGTGCGGCAAGAAAACTTGTTGATTTAAATTGGGCGCCAATGAGCGAAACGTGGTCAGAAAGGGGTAGGGAGGGTCTCATTGGAAAGATGGATTCTTGCAGTTTTGTTACCGCTCAAGCGTCATGCGTTAGACAAAGGAGGAGCGTGCGTAAACGTAACGGGTCTCGTTCCTGGCCGGCAATTGATCGTTTCGTGGGTGGACGCATTCAAGGAAAGTGGCAGTGTGAGAAAAAATGGCCTGGAGGTCAACTTTCAGAACCCAAAAAAACGTCGAGAGGGTGAGGCTGTCGTGTTTGCACTCTCCCCGGCGTTCGATCGCAGTGTGAGACGAATTCTTCACAACAAACTCAAGTTTCATCTCTACAAACATGCTGTGGTCTTGTACCACAGTGAAAGCGATTTTGTTACACAAAAAACTGCATGTGAAGCGCTCCTTAACTTCCCTCACGACGCCCTCGTGATTTGCAGTGATGAGGCTCCTGTGACTTCTTTTTATGGGGATATCTCAAATCCATTGTTTAGAATGACAAACTACTGACTCTGCAACACCTGAAAGACAACATTTGCCAAGCCTTTGCCAACATTCCCATCGATATGCTCGAAAGAATGGAGCAAAACTTCAAAAAGCGGGTGGATCAGTGTATCGCTATTGAGGGCCGCCATTTGTCCGATTTCATTTTTAAAAGCACTTAAAACAAAAATTCAGGATGTGTACAATACGATAAAAAAAGAATTAAATTGATATGTGAAATCCTTCTTTTTTTATTGACCTTTCAAATCAGCAAGTTTCCCTGCCACAATTTTCTTTACTTCAGTTTTCCTAGATTGGCGACAACTATTCAAATTGCTACTATACTGACCACAAAATCAGTCCTACCATTCTCATTAAACATAGTTGATTAGGTAGTCCTGAAAAAATGTTTTTTCTAAGAAATCCGTAAAAAAGTTGCAAGAAGTGCTTAGCACTTACGGTGTTGATTTTTGACATATCTTTTAACACCGGCCGGTTTTCCAATTTAAGGAAAACTATTCTATGTATTATCTATTATATTATTAGTCTAGAGCTTTATTGGGCCTTTTGTACATTTTCTAGTGGTGACTTCACTCCATTGTCCAGGTGTTACCCACTTTGTTGGAATGTCTTTTCAACTAGACCGGCTCTATGTTAATTCCACAAGCTGCTAAATTAAGGGCACGGTTTTATTTAAAAATTAGTTTTGATGTGATTTTAGGCTTGTTATAGTAATTTGCTCTTTTATCCGTTAGATTGAAGGTTTTCAACAGAAGCAGCTGGTGGATTAATCGATAGTAGAGGCAATTGTGGTAGTGTAGGCTACAATGCACATCTCCGCATAAAGGTTTTTTTTTGCAAGTTTTGGTCTATGCTAACGAGTTTTCCTTTGGCATAAAGTTAGACTGTTAGACCGTCTTCAAAAAATTTAGTTAGAATGTGAATAGATCGATAAATATCATGCGCAACAGGCAATACGCTCGCCAATAATAAAATCCAAACTGATAATAAACTGTGACTGTACAACTAGTCTGAAGGCATTAGCCACAAACAACAAGGTACACCTGATCTGGATACCAAAGAAACAGAGTTTAGAAAAGAACCTTAAGCTGGTCCAGCTTGCCTAAATAAGAACCATAGAGACTGGAAAACAGATAATCAAAAAAACTGCCAGAGAATGAAAATTTACATCTGCTGAGCAAGTGCAAAGCTTACAATAAGCCTCGCAACAATCTTTTAGTAACAACCAGAGGTGCACAATATGACCAAATCGCAGTATAGGACAACTTCTTCTCTAACAAGAAGCGCTCTATCAAAAAACGTGATTTTAAGACAAATCTGAAATTTCCTCTAGACATCCAAATCGCAAATTTAAAGAATTCCGGACCACGATTTTTCGGAAAAGGAGCGGCTCGCTTTTAGGACCATTTTAGTGGATTATTAACCATTTTTTTCCTGACACGCATGGGAAAAAACAGAGAACTATTGGGAATTGTTAAGAAGCAAAAGACAGCATACCGTGGGCACATCTTTAGAAGCAGTAAATATAGTTTGCTCAAAATTATAATGGAAGGGAAGATAGAAGGCCGACGGGGCCCAGGCTGATAAAAACACTTGGCTCAAAAACATAAGAAATTGGTCAGGACTAGACTCACACATCTTATTTAGAGCGACAAAAGATTGGGAAAAGTTTGCAATGATTGTTGCCAATCTTCAATAATGGAGAAGGCACCTAAAGAAGAAGAAGAAGTTTCTCCATTTTTTTTAAATCTTAAATTGCGCAGGTATTTCTTCTCTTTTTGTTTTTCTTGTAATCCAGTAATGAGTAGCTTGTCAAAAACTATTCTAAAAATTTAAACATTCCTCGAGACGCAAAAATTCCGAAAATCAAATAAAAAAGTAACGGTTTAAGACGACACTAATTGGATTGAAACCGTGAATTAAAATAAAGAAATGAAAAGGAGCTGCAATCAGAAAGCAAACGCCATAAACCCCGTCAATGAGAAATCTAACTCTAGATTCAATGCTACCATTTGCCTCTTGCAAGTTTCGAAAATATTGGGTATCATATCATGGAAAAACCTCGCAATCAAGTCTCTAAATTTGAGCTATTGGACAAAATGACATTCGGCAAGAACTGCTAAACAGTTAAGACATTTCTGGAGTAAATAAAATATTTTCCAAAAATTATTTATTAAAATTGATAATAAAAGTCTAATTGTTCAAAACTAATTTAATAAAGTTAAAGTTTTTAAAACAAAAACGACATATTTTAAGTTTTTTTTTTTTTCTAAAAATTGCTACAATATCTTAAACTATGAAAAATAGCCAAAGATCTAAACTTACAAAATGGATCCCGATCATGAGCTTCTAGATGACAAAAATGTATGTGGAAGATCTTTGTTAAAGAATCTAGAATTGTTCCTTGGCAGATCTCTACTAATTTACATTACCCCAGAAGTCTTACAACTTATTTGAAGGGAGATGGTGGGACCAATGGCTCATTAGGCGACTTTTTTTTTGCTTAAGAGGAGAATCCTTTAAAGACTTTAAGTTTTGAATTCACTCTTGCGAGGAAAGTGCCTACCGACTAAACTCTTCCTAAGTGAATTACCTGGAAGTTTGAGAGTTAAGCTCATGGACCTTCTGTTAGAAAAAAAGACAAAGCCATTGTCGAAAAGAAGGATGAGAGAGTATTACTACGGTGAATAAAGAGAAAAATATTATTTAGTCATTTTTTGGAGTTCAGACTATTAGCGTGTTACGCTAACGCTTTATAACCACAAAAAAAGTATGTGAATAAGGGAGAGAAGCAAGGGACTGATTTAGCCGAATCAATCCTTGCACTGAACAGGAATTTTGCATAATGCACGATACAAAGACCGTCGCTAAAATAACACGAAGATGACCGGGTGATGATGTGAAGAAGGTAGCTGGATTTGCCTGGATAAAAGTAGCACAGAACCAACAAAGATGGACAGATATGAGGGAGGCCTACATCCGACAATTCTTCTTCTTCTTAGGGTATCTATCCGTTTCGAATATTGGCAATCGTGTTTGTTATCATCACTTTGTTGGCTGCAGCTCTGAATAGTTGTGTGGTGGTCATTGAGAATAATGTTTGTAAGTTTTTGAGCCAGGATATGCGCTTTTTTTCCTTTGCACTTTTCTTTGTAGTATGTTTTGTAATAGTTGGTATCTGCTTTCGTTTTTTATGATGTGTCTAAGATATTCCAGTTTGTGTGTTTTGATGATAGCTATAACATTATTATTTGTAGATGTTTTTGTTTGTTGCGTATTCTGTTTACATCCTTTGATAGAGTCACATCTTCTAAGTCTTACTTTTGGGTCTAGTGTGAGGTTGTGACTAATTTGAAGATCAAGATACAAAACTAACTTCAGCTAGTACCTGGCCAATCTCTTCTTCCACAATACTCTCTAAGGCGGAATTAAATGAACTTCAATCTACAGAAACTTGTAGAGCGTATGGTAAAATCAATATCTTGGACTCTATCGCAACATATTAAAAGTAGGTTTTAAAAAAATAAGTATTTTTTTACTTTACTCCCTAGACGTTTTTTGGCTTTAGTTACAAACTCACAAGCACACGGCTCATACTTTTGGATTAAACTCCAAATTGTGCGCTCGTAAGGTCGATTTTGAGCACCAAAGTATTTACGCTTGATGCTTTGAAAATATTTATCTGTCATGTGGAAGCGCAACATAAATCACCCTTTATAAATTTTGAAGTAATATTGATTTAATTAATATTAATTTTTTTGCCATATTCTAATTAAAAATTCTATTATAGTTCCATTACAGATTTTTTTTAAATATTACGTATGAAGTAATAATAATGCTATTATTACTCATTTATAATGAAGGTCAAAAAGATCATAGATGGTAAAATCACATTAGATTTTAAATTATATACAGAAATCTATTAACTTCTTACACAATCTTAATTAATCGAATTGATTTATGTACGCAAATAATATGAATTATGCAAAATGTAATAATTGGCACAGTCGTCACTGCATACGTTACAACTGTGAACAGGTAACTGTAGACCATCGGCAATTATTTAAACTTATCAAATCTTAATGTAGAATGACAAAGTTGATAACATTAATAATGAATGCCGAAGTGGTAAATGGCGCGGCGTCCAGCATATGGCCGTTTCTCGTCAATCAGGAAGTAATTACATTTGTGATTTGCGGAACTCCGTCAACGTCGTTTGTAATTACGAAATTTTCTCGGAGACCCTGTCACCAATTACTCAGATGAAGAGGTTATCTAAATGGCTATTGATTCAATGAAATAATTGTCAATTTAATACCCCGTAATAATTTAATGTCAATGTAATCCTAGTCCGTCTAAGAATCTCATCGTTTAATTATTTAAATTTAATGTAATTATACAGTTGTAACTGTGAATGTTGAATTTGATTAAGGTCAATAATAGAACTGATTGATTGTTTCATGCTAATATACCCGTGAAGTGCATTACAGATTAATTTACAAAAAAATACATTAACTGATAGTCTGCCATTAATATTTTTACATTTATGTACGCACATTAATTGCTAATGGGTTTTTTAATTATTAGATTCACAGGACTTTTAATAAAATTGTAAATTTCAATATTTCTGATTATAATAAATAATAATGAGCTTTTTTAAACCGCAACAGCCCATACTGAAAAAGTTCAAAAAAATATTAATAACACATTCTTATCCGTTGTGTACCTATATTTTGTAGTTTTGTGGTTTCTTGTAAGCATCTAATGATTAAATTACATTTAAAAAAATTCCTGTTTTTTTTTTATAAACTTAATTTATTGTTAAGTATAAAATTTCACTTAAAAACCATCAAATGTGTAGCAGTGAGTACTACGTAGTTAAAACTTTTATGCTAAATATTGTTGAAAGTTTTGCGTACTGTGCAGGTGTGAAAAGGTTTTGTTGTGACAAGATTTAATTAATCCCGTGATTGCAAACATGCCACACCTCCTACGCTTGTACTGTAGCTCAATGTGTTATGCAGACCGGACACGTCACGCACTAAGATTATGCACAATTCAAAATTAATAAAATCAATCTTTCTAAAATTAAATTTTCTATAAATAGAATCACGTTCAAAGTACACAAAAATTCTATAATTGAGAACCAACCTATCTCAGAAATTTAACAGCTCTCCTGAGATGGGCTCCCAGAGTTTTGCAAAAATTCAGATGGTCATCCTGGAATGTAGTTTTGTAAATAGTACGCACCAAAAATAATAAAAACCAATTGATAAAAAAAGTTGTTAAGTTTCTCACTATACTTTACATTTGCAGCTTGCCGGTAGTAACAATTCTGCTGTTGGCAAATAAAATGGACGGATTTTCCTCAAAGCACGGTATTCAGACCAGTTTAGTGTTGCAAATATTTACTCAAAAATTTTTGCCCGATGTAGATGTGCTGCGGGTCTTGAGTGACTTTTTGGAGAAATTTTCAAAATGTAGAGTAAAAAAATTGTATGGTTTTCCGGCACTGAGAGCAGTGGCACCGGAAATATCTATAGTATAAACCTGCTGGTCGAGTCACCTAGAGACTTCCAGTTGCAACCGGGCGTTGCGTGTTCAAACAACGTTAATTCGACACTATGTCAGTTCAAATGTTGGAATTGTTTCAAAGCAAAGACCTAGTGGCCTGAGCTGGTGTAACCACTGCATCATTTCCAGGATGTTTACCCCTCCACAAGTCGTCTCCAAACTAGAAAATCGGTGACAAATAGCGCCCAACGTATAGCAAACAGAGGCATGGTGCTTCTACAACCCCAAACACTACCCCTAAAAAAAATCACCAATGAAAATATTCACGCTGTTAACCAAACTAACAAGGAAAAAAAAAAGAAAAAATCAAGATGGACAAAAAGAAAAAGACAAACAAAAAGAAGAAGATGGACAAAAATAAGAAGATAAACAAAGAAAATGAACAAAGAATAGAAGAGGGACAAAAATATTGTACGCAGAATATGCGCGCAAAAAAACAGTTTGTATAAGCGCAGACTGACGTACTGGTAAAGATTGCGTGTCCTATCTCACACACTAAAAGAACCCAAACCACCAAACTTTGGCAAAAAAAACCTATAAAAACCCAGGATCATTCTTCAAGACTATCAAACATCATTTCCAAAATCAAAAAATCCCAAAAACTCCCCATCACAAAATGTTGACTTAACAACTCAGAGGAAAAGCCCAAAAAGCCAATTCTCAAAAAAGTCCTGCCCAAACTATAAAAACTCAAACTCAGTGAAGCTTATCAGAATAACCAGCCAATTAACCACTTCCATTCACAAGCCAAAAAAACCAGTAAAAAGTTACCTAAGACACCATGCCGCTCTATATTGCCAAATGTACTAATCCGAGAAGGTCATATCTACCACATTTGCAATTTTGAAAACTTTTGAGCAATTTATTAAAACTGCCACCAATTTAGCCTGCCGCAAACCTTTTTGGATTAGTTCAAAACCAACAACAACGGTGAACACTTTTGCTAACTCTTCCCAGCTGGGAAACGAGTAGAGAGTCAAAAAGCAATTTCCCGATTTGACCCAAAAATTGCTAAAGAACGACTAAACCACCAACTACCAAACACGAGATCAAGACCCAAAGATCTCAATGCAAATCACGGGCAAGGTAAAAACAACCGTTAAAATTGGTAACCAATGCTAGGTTATTCCTTTCCTCATCACACTCAGTCTGAAAGAAGAAATGATACAGAGACACTAATAGCTAAAAAATCAGAAAGTCAATATCGACTATTCCCGCCAATATTTGCACTACAAAAAAAAATACGCCGGTCCACCATATACTAGTCACAACAACATTCAAACCAAATTCTGGCCAAGAAAGAAAATAAAATTTCCACCAACTCGTTTACAAACCAAGCCCAATTAGCAGACCTACTCCAAGTGTTTCACATAGTATTCAACAATATCATCGTACTAACAGCCAAGACATTACCCACTAAATCGATCTAATAGACAAAACTCCGGGCAAGCTCTCCGATACACCCTCCGGATGCCCAAATTTTTAAACAAATCCACAAATTACTCACCAGCAGGATAATCAAAAGGAGCATCAGCAGTTACTGAGCAAAAATGCCACGCTTTTGCAATGACTGTAGAAAATTAAATGATGTCACCAAGACCCTTTCCGAACATTCAAAAGACCTTAAAAAACTTTGGAAATGACTTCACCAAACTTGACTTAACCGAAGGCTACTGGCAGCTACCAATATAAGAGAGTCATAATCCTTACACCAATTTTGCGGCACTGAATAAATACACTTACCAATTCACAATGATGCCATTTGGACACAAGAACGGACCAGTCACTTTCCACAAGTATATGTCAAAGGTGTTGGATGGACTACTAGGTACCATTGTCTTGGTCTACCTAGACGATATCATAGTCTATTCTTGACAAAAAACCACGAAGAGCACATTGACCATCTACGCCAAGTCCTAGAACGATTGCAAAAATATGATTTAAAATCCAAAAAGTTCAAATGCAAGTTTAGAAAGAATTGCGTCGTATACCTAGTGCTGAAGGAAACCAAGCATTACTTGGCTTCAATTCAATACTACCCAAAACAACCGTTTCATGAGAATCTGTACCTGGCTTTGGAAATACTTTCCCAAGTTTTCAGCCCCTTCATAAAATTGCAAAAAGCTAGAAAGCAGTTTAAGTAAATTAACGCCAAACAAAATCGTATAAAGCCGTAAAGGCGTAAAGTCAGTACTGGCCCTACCCTTTCATCTGGATAGACTCCAACCAGGAATACCGTTTGTTCTGTCTTGGACACGTAATGTATTAAAAAGAAAACGACCAGAAATATGTAATATCAAAAGAAAGAAAGAAATTCTACTTAAACAAAATAAAATGTATGCAGATTGTGTGGAGTTTTCACCTTTAAACATACTCCAAATATCCTACTCAATGTACCATCTAGAAACCCAAAAGATAATATAGTTGACTCCATCAAAACTAACAACTGACTTTTGCCACACATAAACAACAACAACTCGCCAGCTCCCATTTATTTCAGAAGAAACCACTAAACAAACCTCTAAACCTCCGCCGGTTGGAAATAACAATGTGTGCCAACAAAAACTAGACACAAAGTTGTGAAGTTCCGTGACCCAAAACGGCAGGACATCCCGGATAAAATAAAACCTATACGGTCATCCTATGCTTGGGCCACTGACCGGGAATCAAAGCAGATGTAAAAGCTTATATTCGCCGCTGCTTGACGAGCTCTCGCACAAAACCGAGCCCCCAACAACCAATGGCCTCGCTACAGTTGCACCCCTCTGGCAAGTCTTGGAAAAAAGTGGCTGAAAATAATGTGGCCTATGGATTTGTCCCACTGCCCTCAGCAACCTGTAAAACTACCATCCAAGCATTAGAAAGCCAACAGATACACAGATGAGGATATCCAAAGATCTTCCTGTCCAACAATGACCCGCAATTCTAAAGCCAAATCTTAAAAAATGCCATGGAGAAGTGAAAAATTAAGCAGCATACAATCATCCAAAAACAAACCCGGTCAAGCGGCGTCAAGCCAAACTAAAAAAATCAATACATACACTGCTGGAAAAACCTCCAAGAAAACAGTGAGATAAACTGTTTCCCCTTGCAATTTATTACAACCAGACGACAAATGTCTCCACTGGCAAACTACTGCTAGACCACAACCTGATTAAGCCCGAATGATAAAAACCAAGAAAAACAACACCCGAAACAAGTTAACCCACGCATTTACGCCCAAAAAAACTAGGTCATAGTGTACGGCAGAGTCAAAAATTTTGAAAACAAATAGATAAGCCCCAAACAGATTACCACCACCGGCCACAACTGTTACTGGGTGGAGTGCCACCCATATAGAGTCCCAATCAAATTCTATCTGGCAGGTCGTGTTGGCCAGATATCGAGTCAACACCACCTGCCCGACGACCCAACAGAATTCAAAAAAATGCTGCCTACGTCAAGGAAATTGGAGGAAAATTATATCAAATAAGAAGAATTCTCATTGGCTATCGGTCCGACCAAACACCGTCAAGCATGAGAAGCAGCGGTAAAGTATTTAAGGACCAATTTTTCGAGCGGAGAGCTAGTAAGGCACAATACTTCACTGACGCAACTCAGGAATTTTCCTAGCAAAAGAAAAAAAAGTGCTAAAACAGTAAAACCAAAACTCAAGCGGACATATTGCCGTATCAACGTCATTTGACTACTCAATTCCAAGTTGCAAGTAAAAGTCCCCAAACCCTGGAAGTTCGACCAGCAGGTCTACACCATGAACCTAACAAAGGCTTTGCCGGCGTCACTGCACTTGATGCCAGGAAAACAGTCAACCCTGCTTCAAGACCACTTCACAAACAAATTTTGAGTAGAAAGAAGGCAACTTCAAAGCAAAAGACAATATATATATTGCGTCACTAAACATGTTAATGGCTTCAGTATTTTATTATTTGATACTTAAGTTTCTAAAAAGTAACAGCATACTAGCTCCCACTGTGAATTATTTAAAGCTTACTTACAATAAGTGGCAATATTGTTTAAAAGTTGAAGAAGCGTTTACTAAAATGCCTTTTGATAGACCGTGTGATAAAGGATTCAAAACAAAAAAAATCCGCATTTAGAATTAGAATAGAAATGAGCCGATTTGCATATATTGTGAAAAAAAACAATAACGTTATTTCTGGTAGTAAAAGGAAAGTTAAAAAAATTTAAAAGTAATTTCCAAACCAAGATTTGAAATCAAAGAGAAGTCATTGCACTCACAAACTTATACGCAACGCAATTTGCTTTTGGTTGAACTTACGCTTAAGTTCCGGAAGAAAATGCTGAGTAGGCCAAAAGAAAAGGATTAGAACTGGCCCCGCACAAAACTGAAGCCGTGTACTAGACGGTCGTAACTCACTCAAATATGTGTCCGTAAAAGTAAGGGATGTGATTGTCACCAGCAAAAATAGCGCCAAACAAGTCGGAGTCCTTTTTGGCAGAAATTTGCACATGAAAGCCAACATTGCAAAGAATACCAGAAAGGCTGGGAAAACGGTAGGAGCACTTGCGCAACTACTGCCCAATAATGGAGGAGCCAGAGCGGGCAGAAGACTAACTATTAGTTCGGTGGCCAACTCTATTGTACTATATGGGGTCTCCACGTAGAGCAACTGTGCATAGATCCCAAGGTACAAAAAAAATTTAGAAATACGTGTAGACCGTGTCCACGATGGGCCTTACAAATGGTAGCAGAAACCATTCCCATACACCTTATGCTACTAGAAAAAAAATACACGGCTGGTACAAACCAGAATGCGCAGAAGACGATGACTAGAGCTAAAACTCTGTTAAAGTACGAAGCTGAATGGGACGGAAAAGGTAACACAAGAAAATGGACAAAGAAGCTAATCCCAATAGTAATTTTATTGGTTACAAGGAAACACAAACAAGCCTACATAATAAGGATAAACATAGTAGAGAGTCACCGATGCGTATACTGTGACAAAATGAATACATCCGAACACACCATGTTCCAATGCGATAGGTGGCAGTGCACAATGCATAGGATGACTAGAAGCTTAGCTCTGACAGCCAAAAATATGATAGATGATATGCTCAAAAGCAAGGATACATGGAGTATGATAAAAAATCAGGCTACAGAAATCATTAAAAAAAAAGAGCAGGAAGAAAGGAACCGTCAAGCCAAAGCGAGATAGGCAAAAGTCTGTTAAAGAACCTATGCAAATGAAGAAGTAAAGAATAACCAAAATAAGTAGCCGCAGCAACAAAATACTTAACGGTAATTCGACAGCAACCTACGTTAGTCTAGAGAAGAGTTTTTTGTCGGTAGGCGCATGGGCGCCGAGTACATGAAATATTCTATGGGGGCCGCGCCCCCACTGGAGTATTTGCTTAAATGCATAAAACATTCTTGAATTCCAAATATCTGCACTCAAGTAACCCATTTTATAATCTAAAAGTTTTGCCCCCATTGACATTATCAAAAGTCGGCGCCCATGGGTAGGCGTTTGGGGGTCATTCCCAAATAAATCAGGCACAAAATCTTTGGAAGATTTTTCCTCTCCCTTTTTAATAAAAAAAGTTATTGGAAGTTGAAAAAGTTAATTACGTTTCCATCGGTAGCATCAATAATTTCTGCTTATTCTAGGTTTTAAAATAAAGTTGATCTGATAGAGATTACGCTCTTAAAAATTTATCCTTGAAGGAGTTGAGATGATGTTTAGAGTAATTTTTCGACTGATTTCTTAATTAGTACTGAGCAAAGCAACTATTTGAGTCAATTACTGGGAAAGCTTTTGGCAACACACATAAAGTTATTGCAAGCATTTGTTGAGTAGTAAACAGTACAACAAAAATATATTGAGTTCAACCATATACAAATTAATGCTATAACAACAAAAATCTGCATTTTTTGGGCGAGACAGCAAATTATTTTATTTAGAGGTGTGCCAGAATCTGCTCTACAAAAAAATATTAAGACCTAAATATGTTTAAATGCGTTCGAATTATTTTGTTTTAATAAATTTAAATAATATGGTTTTTATAATTAGCATTATTGTACTCATTGAAAAGTGACACTAGTTGTAATTTAAGTATTTTTTATATCTTTGATATTGCGTAATATACAATAACATACTAAAAACTAATTATATAATAATGTCAGTAATATATGTTAATGGAAACCAGTACAATTATATACATATTTCATTATAGCAATAATATAGAATGTTAATAATAACTTCAAACTACTAGATATGAATATAATATACCATCAAATGTAAAATGTAATATTCATTTGTAATAAAGCATTATCGTAATAATGTATATTGTGATTTACCTTGTACATCAATGACGAGCCGTATCAATCACCTGGTGCATATGACAGTAGTAATACATTTCGGAATCACTAGTTCACCAATCAATTTCCATACAGTTAACATAGAAGTTAATTGTATATTCATATAACTACAAACCGAAAGGTCTTTGCACATCACTCAGAATTGAAATGAAGGTGGACGTATGCAAATTAGTAGATTTGAACAATATAAATAATATTTTTTTAATTATCTACAATTTTCCAGCTAAGCTACAATATTATTGCTTTAATTATTACAGAATCTACTGTGACTGGGAATAATATTTCAATTGTTTAACTTTGAAAAATTAATGGAAATAATATTACTAATTTTATTTCATAATTCAACCTACTCGTATAATATTGTTGCGACAATGTAACAATTTAAACTGTTAATAAATCAAATTTTATTGCAGTTGACTAATTGATTCATTTGCATACAGTACTTCTTCCTTTTTTGTTATTTTTTTCTCGCATCATGCAAACAGCATTGTGTTATTATATTTGCATTTACAATTATTTGTAATTTTTGCGGAAATCAATTGCTGCATGTTGGTAAACCCAATTTACATTTGCACCTGTAGGAAATGATTGATGTGAAATTTTATCGGCATACTTTTATTTATGTAATAACTAGGCAACGTTAGCGGATAATATTTATAGTTTATTATTAATAAATTGCATTTATTATGGTTTAATGTTTTAAAATAAAGTTATTATTTTAATCTAGAAAAATCTTAGTTTAATTTGTAATTTATTGATAGTTAATTGGCAAGTAACGTTGCAAGATTAATGATGTACTTTCTAACCGTATATTTTTGTACAATAAAAATTTGCATATATCTTTTTCAATAATAGAAATTAATTTTAATCTCAAAATATCTTCAATCTTGAAAATAATTTTCTTAAACACGCAAAGAAGAAACATGAGAACTTTTAATGATTGCTTATATCTACGTAAGAAACTATTAAAAATAAAATAACGTTACATAATTTGTATACTAAAAAAAATGTAAAAAATTTATTTAATTTAAAATATTAATTTATTAATCATTTATTAATTGAAATAATTGCAATCTTATGTAGTTTACAACATTCTCTGTTCACATGAACACTGTTCACTGTACGTAATCTTTTTTGCTTATCGGTTTTCTTTATAACTCAATTATATTAGAGACCTTTTAACAATATTTCAATTAGAAATTTATTGAACAATTTTAATGGAGTTTGTTGAAATATGTTGATAATAAAAAAATCTAAGTTTGAAAGTAAAAAAAAATAACAAGATTGGTGAGTTTTATACTGTTTGTGGGTTTATGGTGGTTGCAAAAAAGCCAAATGTCATCGCAGAGATTGTCACAAATTTTTAATTTATTATTGATTTTTGTTGGCTGTCAATCACTTTGATAGCCAATCATCTAACAGCAACAGACTTAAATAGAGAAAACACATCACAGACAAATAAATAAAAACTTTGAACAAAGACTGCTATTTTGGACTCCAAACACAACTGCTTGGCCACCTAGAGTCCGTCAAGTCATAAATAAAAATAGTACTAGTCAGGTCAAAGCAATAAGCACTACAACCTTTTTAACAAAGACCAGTGCAAAATCGCTAAATCGGATTATAACATTTACGCCAATAAGTATCTTATTGATGCCAATCACAATGTCAAATTAAAAAAAAGATAATCAAATTCTGGACAAAAAAATTAAAATTTATCTACAAACTGTCTAGGCTGGAAAGCAACTCCAAGTAGCATCAATAGAACCAAAAGTGCAGAAACACTAAGTGGAAAACTACATTCAAAACAAAAATCATTATTAAACTATTAAGACGTGACCTACATTTGAGAACACTACCATAGCTGCAATTGTTACCGTCCTCTCGACTTATAGGCTTTGTAGATAATGTTTCTAACTCATCATTTCCGCCCATTAAGTTTCTTGTAGGGTGTGGTATTTCATTATAGTAATTTTAGGTTAAGTTAGGTTAGGTTAGGTTAGGTTAGGACTAAAAGACTTTGTAGATAATGTTTCTAACGCATCATTTCCGCCCATTAAGTTTCTTGTAGTCTGTGGTATATCATTATAATAATTTTAGGTTCTGTTTGATATAGATTCTACAAGCAAGGAAAAAAAATCAAGTGACAAAAAACCTTCAAAAACTGTGTGTTTGGTGATTCTAAGTGACTAAGTGTGCAATGACACCAAAAAAGTCCTCGTGTCTTTTTTGTCCAGATTCTGAACGTAAGCCTCCCCCAATATTTTTCATTTGTCTCGTTCTTGTGCAAGTAAGTGCCACTTTCTTCTTACAATTTCACAGATATTATTTTTCCACCGCATTTGTAGTTTACTACATCTTAGTCGCCAGTGTATGAGTTTATTCGTCCATTGATCGGTGCACTGTCTGGCTACATGGCTCGCTCAACTCTACTTCAGTCGTGCAGTTTGTACCATAACATCTTGTACTCAATTTTTTTTTTTAATTTCCTCGATCCTGGTCCATTCCTTGAAGTTAACCCCCAGAATCGCTCATTGAGTAGATTGTAGTCGGTTTGCACTTTTCACTATTAGTGCCATGGTCTAGAATCCATATGTCATAACCAACAAAATGCATATTTCAATGACTTTTCTCTTTAAGCTTAGAAGTATATCTACGTAAGATTAATCATCTGATTAAGCCCTCAATGGTTTAGAAACCCTAAGTGCAACCAAAGGTTTCGTGGTAGCCATCCAAAAAGGAAACTCACTGCAGACACACTTCAAAACATAGTACCGGGCCAATATTTAAAAATGGAGTAGTCCACCTACCCACCTAAGTGTTTAGTTATCAAAAGGTTAAATCACCATTTTCTTTTGTGACAAAATGACTTTTGACGTCTGCATAGAAAACAAACTTTAAATTTTTTGATAATGAACAGTTGGGTGGGTAGGTGGGACACTCCAAAATATGGTACCGGGCCAATAGTTTAGAATGGAGTGACCCACCCACCCAAGTGTTTAGTTATTAAAAAGTTAAATCACGACTTTCTCTTGTGAAAAAATGACTTTTTACGTCCACTTAAAAAAGAAATTTAAATTTTCTTAATAACAAACTCTTGGTGGATGGGTGGGACAATCCAGAGCAAAGTAACGGGCCATAAGTTTAAAATTGAGTCCGCCGTTTTAAAACCACCACCTAATTCCTTGTTTCTCCCACAGAAGCCAAAGAAACTCTACCACTACTCCAGGAATTCCCAGAACAGGACCCGCTTAAATCAAGATGAGTTTGCTCCATCGCTCAACCGGAACCAGCAAAGGAAACTCGCCGCCAGCAAGAAGATAAGGATTTTGGACATCCTTATCTTAATATAACAAAACATCAAGTAAGACCATTTTTATTAATCTTGTTGATTAGTCCAAAAACCAAGGTTCAGTGCCAGCTCAGATAACAGCACCCCTCCCGGTATTCGAACAATAATTTTTCTTACCAGACGGAAGCGGAAAAAACCCTCAAGGTGGTTGTTAAGGGCATCCCCAACTATTTCAGCCGAAGATGTTCAAGACCAACATGCAGTGCGGGGTTTTGTGTAGTTTCTACCGTAAGAATAGGAAGAAGAGAAAGGGATTTTTCCATGCTCTACGTTCAACTGGCTAATACGGCTAAGAACCACGAAATATTCAATGTTAAATTTCTATGCAATCTCAAAGTGAAAGTAGAGGTTAAAAGAAAACCGGACGTAATCAGTCAATGCCACCGCTGCCAGAAATTGGGGCATTCGGCTAATGAATGCGTTAAATGCGCAGGCCTCATCCGACGGCCCAATGTATCAGAAAGCTGGGTTTAAGAAAAAACCACTCCGCCTAAGTGTGACCTATGTGAAAGAGCTCACACTGCCAGCTTCAGAAACTGCCCGGTGCACAAAGCATCGACTCGACTTGTAAATAGCAGCAAAAATCCAGCCCCAAGAAAAGCTCAGACGGTTTCCCGAGTCACAAAGAAGAAATCCTTTGCAAAGGCAACGGGTTCTGGCGTAAATCCACCATCTTCAAGTAAAAAAAAAGCGGGTTCTTTCACTCTCAAAACTCGCAACAATCTTCTGATCAAATTAATGTAGTCAGCTAACGAAAAGGACTTTAAAAAGATGTATCTCGCGTCATTAGACACAGTAATGTCAGAATGGCTGACACACCTGTGGAAAATATTCTATTTCGTATATGCTTTTGGAACGGCAACGGCATAAACAATAAAAAAGAAGACCTAGAGGCATTCTTCTTCGATAATAACATTGATATGATGTTAATATCAGAAACCCTCTTAGCACAGGGTAAAACGCTTAACATACCAAACACGTTTTCATACTTGGGAAACACGTTTGGTGCACAGGATCGTGGAACCGCAATCCTCGTCAAAAGATCAGCTGACCACTCGGAAATCCTTACGCCGCCAATTGGAGACTAACTCGATTGCAATAAATGTACCTGGTCTGGGACTGATAAAACTCATCTTAGCATATCAGTCGCCAACTAAACAACTAATAACAGCAGATCTTGATGCGTTATTAGATGGCCAGCTTCCCACAATTGTTGCAGGAGATTTCAACGCAAAGTATCCAGCTTGGCATAGCAGACTAACAAATACTAAAGGCAAAATACTGTTGAGGTAATCCCAAAAAAAAGGATATACTGTATTAGGCCCAGACAGGCCAACTCATCATTATTCACATGGGCATCCAGGAGATGTTCTTGACATTGCTTAAAAATATGACAGCGCAACTGAAATTTTTGTAATCAACGATCTTAGCTCAGACCACAGCCCAGTAGTCTTAGATCTCTATGGGAGGTGTGAGAATAGAATCAATTCGGTCGGCAGAACCGACTGGCTTCTGTTTTCACAGAAGAAAGCATCAGATCCCTACCTGACATTCAAACGGCTGAAGAAGTTAACAGCGCGGTTGGTGATTTCACTAGCCTGATCTTGCTAGCAATGGAAAAATCTACCAAGGTGACTCCAAAAGTTTTATCAAACAGATTGGGTATTGACAGAAAGACTAGAGAGCTCATCCGTGCTCGAAATCGTGCCAGACATTTATGGCAAAGATCACACGACCAGACTGACCAAACCAAGCTAAATAGGCTAAATGGTAAAGTAAAGAAGGCAATCAGGATTCACAAAAATCAGTGCTGGAAATCCGCTCTTAAATCTACAAACAACAATGAAAGTTTGAAGTGGAAGGTAGCTGAAGCCTTTCATTCATGGCAAAAGAGGGCCTCGAATACACATTGGAAGGCAAGGCAAAACCATTTGCAGACAGCCTTAAACTCCAATGCAGGCCGGTCTTCAAAAACAACTTGAATTTGGACCACGTGAATAGGGTTCACAAAGAAGCAAAACAGTGTATACAGCGCTCTGACACCGTTTCTATTCTGGAATCGGTTAGGCCGCCTAGGGTTAGAGATATCATTACACATTTCAAACCCAAATCGGCACCTGGTCCGGACTGCATTCCAAATAAAGCTTTGAAAGTATTTTCTCATAAGGCTGTAATGTTCCTCACAAACATTACAAATGCAATCCTAAGGACGTCTTATTTTCCGTCGTCTTGAAAAAAGTCTTTTGTTATCTCTATCCCAAAGGTTAGAAAGGATAGACATTTTCCGCAAAACTACCGCCCGATTAGTCTTCTGTCAATCCTAAGTAAGGTGACAACATGGTTTCAGATTTGGGCTCTTCACAACCCATCAAGTAACTAGAGTTACAGACCAAATAAAAACTGGTTTTCGTTTAAAACATGTAACGGGAGTCATATTCTTTAATGTCAGAAAGGCCTTCGATATGGTCTGGCACGTAGGACTACTTGCAAAAATTATTCTTATCTGAGAGACAGAACATTGGCCGTAAAGCTGTTTGGTCACGTTGTACCCCTCGTCCTATCGAGACAGGGGTTTCTCAAGGTTCAGTTTGATCAACAATGCTCTTCAATCTGTATGTAGACGACATACCGTGTATTACTCAAGGTGTTAAAATTGCTCAGTATGCAGACGGCACTGATATCCACTTCAAGAAATCTGAAAGTCGCTAAGACTTCAAGTGGCATGTAAGGCTCTTGAAACTTGGCTTCAGTACTAGAGAGTAACAATCAATCCGGAGAAAAGTAAGGCATTTTTACCAAATGTCCCAAACAAACTCCTCATGAAAACGTTTATCTCAACGGCGCTCCAATTCCATGGACGGATACTGCAAAGTATCTAGGAGTAGAGCATGATCGTGGACTAACTCTTAGATTACATATTAAGACCATCTTGGGTAAGGCCAAAATGGCAAGTAATATGTTAACACCTCTTCTACGCAGGGACAGCAACATGAACTCTACAAACAAGTTGCAATTATTTAAAACAATCATTCGCCCAATACTGACATACGTTTGTCCAGCATGGGAAATGGCTGCAGAGTCCTATCTGAAAAATAGAGTCGTTTCAAATTTAAGACTTTGAGAAGGATTCTCAAAGCACCTCACTATGTACGGAATACACAACTGAGAACTGGTATTAGTGACAAATTTCTTTAAAAAAGTTGCAAATCACTCAGATCCGAAGTTAGCTCGTCTTGCAGAGCAAGATAAACAATCTTTCCAATACAAAAAGCCTTTCAACATGCTTGCTGTATAAGAAAAACTTGTGGCTTTTCAATCGCCACCCCACTTAATCAACGCCTACAAGGCTGGCGCAGGATGCGCACTTCTAAATGACCTCTCAAAAACGTCACTTACAAGGCACAGTCAGATTGGAAGGTTGTACACATTGATGTGTAAAACTTCTTGGTGTGAGATTAGTCGGTAGGCGCTTCCAAATATTTAAAAAGTGAATCCGACACATTAAGTCTTTAGAAGACTCCCCTCCCTAACCAACAAAAAAAAAATGACAAAATGACTTTTGTCGTCCACATAAAAAATAAATTTAAATTTTCTTGTTAACGAACACTTGGGTGGGTTGATGGGACACTCCAGAACATGGTAACGAGCCAATAGTTTGGAATGAAGTGGCCCACCCACCCACCCAAGTGTTTAGTTATCAAAAGGTTAAATCACAACATTTTCTTGTGAGAAAATGACTTTTGACGTCCACATAGAAAAGAAATTTAAATTTTCTTGATAACAAACACTTGGGCAGATAAGTGGGACACTCCAGAACATGTTAACTGGTCAATAGTTTAGAATGCAGTCCAAATGTAAATAAATATTTAAAAATTTTAGTCAGTAGACATTTTAATTATTATATTAAACAAATTTATAACAATCTTACACACCCACATTCATGAAAACCTGCACTGTATTCAATCAAACCACGAGTCAAAATATCATAACAAAAATAATCAAATATCAACATCTAAATTAATATTAAACACAATACAACGAAGCCATTTTGTTGATTTACAAAGAACTACTTTTAGGTATAAGATTACATAATCCGGGTACCGCATGCAACATACATTTTACAATTATTGTTAATTATAACCACCAAAGATGATCACAATATTATTATAACTCTTAACAGCAAAATAAAATAAATCACGTACTCACATTGTTATAGAGGTCATTAAACTCCCAATCCATTTATCCTAAATTTCCATAGAAATCCATTCAGTATCCTCACATTACTTACACACTGTTACAAAGCCACTTAAGTCAACACAATTCACACAAATTTACACCCCGAACCGATTAAAAATGATCATAATTCGATTAATTTATGCACGAAATTAAAAGCCGTGTATCATCGCAAGGAATGTCATTAGGTACTGACATTCATCCGCCATGATTCAGTATATGATAAAAAGCAAAATAATTCTTTTTATAAAATATCACTGTCATTGTAATACAGTGCATACTTATTGTTCTTGTTAGTATTAAAAATTTTTTGTAATATTTTTAGCAATTGAGCATTGCTTTAAACTGATAGATGCATCATGGTACTACATCTTGATGCGGATTCAGTCAGGGACCAGTACCAACATTGTTTTATTTTATTGGAATAATTAAATTTGAATAAATAATTTAAAAAAATGTTTTATTATCCATTCAGTTATTAACAATAAAGTAAAATTAAAATAGCAAAACTAGATTGAGAATTAACGAATTATTATGTAAATAGATAAACTAAATTCTTAAAACTTACCTTTAAGCAATGTATATTTATTTAGAAATAATCAAAATGGAAGTATAGTTTTAGAATTTTAGGGTATAATTTAAGGCTAGAATGTTTAAACCAACTTAGTTCTAGCAAGCCGAATGTCTTTTTAAGTATGAAAAGTAAAATAAACAAAATCAATAAATAATATTTGTAAATTTGTTTGTTGCTGAAATCATGAAGTAGTTAAAGCGTTGAACAAATCCACAAATAAATTACGGCTGGAACTCAGATTTAGTAGTCAATATAAAAGCCAAGCATTTAAGCAAATACCCATACTGTCGCTCAACAAGACATGGGATGCCACAAACTAAAAACTCGTAAAAAAAGTGAAAAAAAGCCCCGACAAAAACAATAACGGGCCTCTAATAATCAAAAACAATTATACATAAACATCAACTCCTACAGTGCGTTCAAAAAACTTGTACAAAGTTGACATAACCAATATCTATCGACCAACACAAAAATTTTAAAATTTAAAATCCGGCAAAAACTACACACCAACGTAGAGAAATGATACTAAAAACGCTAGTATTATAAAAATACTGATAAGTTTCCAGTCAACAACAAAAAAATTGTCTGACTGAATGTTGTCAAGCCAAACCTAAGCAGCAATTTAATAAGATAACTCAATGATAGACCACTGAAGTTTAATCCCAATATGACTAAATAAAAATCATAGATTATTATTGAAGCAATACTATCTTGATAAGCAAAAGATGCAGATGCAGATGCAGAAATAAAATAAAATAAAATAATACAAATAGTATAGTATAAAACTATAAAACTCCAAAAAATTATAAAGCTCTAAAAATTCTATAGGACCTGTTTTCTTGTTGTTATAGGTTAGCTCTTGTTTTATTAATGTTGACAATAGTGTTGCAAACTACCAAAAGAGTGTTGCAAATTGTCATAAGAATGTTGTAATTTATTGTCAAAAATTGTCGCAAACTATTCTAAAAAAGTTAACTGTTGGAAACTATAAAAAAAAGTGTTGCAGACTGTCAAAAGAGTTTTGCAAACTATGTGCACTAAAAACTGTAAAAATGTGCTGCAAGAAAAACAAACTATCAGCAAATCCAAACCAAACCTCAATCGTCCTTTTAACAAAACGAGAAAACACCAAACACTTAAAAAATCTAAAAATATACAAAGCCAAACTTCTACTAACAAAAGAAATAAAATACCTAGGACTCACGCTTGATACCAAACTAACCTTTCATAATCATCTAAATAATGTGACAACAAAAGTTATCTAGATGCTGTATACAAGCAAAAACCAGGTTATTATACACTGTAATAATCAAACGCATCATCACATACAAATAACTCGTATGGCGTAAAAAACTACTATTATGAGCACTGAACCAGACTAAATAAAGTACAAAGACTGGCATGTTTGCTAATAACTAATGTAATACTAACAACTCCCACAGCGTTCATAGAAACAGTGCACTCGCTACTACCACAACATTTAGTTGTAATGATAGAAGCAAGACAAACAGCGTAACGACTACCGATAATTGTACATTGTAAATCTTGAAGCTCACATACCAAAATTAACAAAAGTGTTACATGAGAAAAAGACACTTAAGATTAGATCAAATTTCAAAAAAAAGTTAATCCATGAAAAAGTCATTTTATGTGATAATACCTTCACAAAATAAATAAAAAATACCCTAGAGTCAGAAGACTTTGATCACTTTATCCAGACAAATATGCCTCAATCTTTTAAGTGAAGATAACCAATTGATGGTGTTCTAAAAGAGTTCTGGACCAAAATCCTATAAGAATGTACTTCTTCTTCTTTTTAAGGTGCCGTCTTCCGACAAAGGTTGGCGACCATGACTTTATGTGTGGCTCTTCTGAATAGTTCCGTAGATGTACAATTGGACCATTCCCTTAAGTTTTGTAACCATAAAATTTGTCGACGTCCTATGCTGCGTTTGCCTTGGATTATCAATCGTAGGAATTCATATTGTTGACCCCGCATCACATGGCCTAGATATACTAGTTTTTGGCATTTTATTGTGTCAACTAGGTGCTTTTCTGTTTCCATTTTTCTCAAAACTTTGACATTAGTTATTTTGTCAGTCCACGGTATTCCAAAGATCCTTCTGAATATCCACATCTCAAATGCCTCAAATATTTTAATTGCATTAGCTTTGAGTTTCGTGGCTATCATTCCATTTAATAATGTTGACTCAATATAGCATCTTACCATTCTGAATTTTAATTTATTTTTGAGATTCTTACAACAGAAGATTTTTTTTTTTTATAAATGCGTTGCGAGCTATTTCAATTCTGCTTATTATCTCATATGTGGTGTCACTTTGAAAGTTAACCCATGTTCCCAAGTACTTGTACCTTTCAACTTTTTTTACGATTTTATTTGCTATTATAAGTTGTTCGTTGTTATTGAGGTGTTTGGTAAAGATCATAAATTTTATTTTCTTCAGATTCATGGTTAGTCCGTGAGAATGTACATGGAAGTCCAAATTCGTTGCTATTTAATTCAATATATTCAACCGTTATTTAAAGGGTAAAAAACACACACCAATTAAAAGACGCTAACTAGACGTATCGTGTCTCTCACCCTTTAAATAGCGGTTGAAAGTGGTTCAACGTAAAGTAGTTTATAAGTGGTTATAACATAATATTTTCTGTTCATCTCAATTTTGTCTTTTACTCAAAAATCCAAGATGGGGAACATGTTTAGTTTAGACTCCCATACCAATTCTCATGAGATTTTGGTCCAGAACTCTCCTAGCTTATCTACTTGCGCTAAAAACATGACCAAATCGGAACAACATTTTAACAGACTAATAAAAGTAATAACCATGATGTCGGACAGACAAACGGCACTACAGGCAAAACACTCGCCAGTTTTAAAATCCAGCAGTTAACTGCATAACTAGCCACCAACAACAGAGTACGCCTGATTTAAATACCATATAATCAAGGTATAAAATGTAACCTTAAGGCGGACCAGCTCAATAAAAACAAACCACAGAAAAGATCATTGGACCTAAACCTGTTTTCTGGATTCCATACAAAACCAATAAACAAATAATCCTTAGTAAACTTAATACAAAACACAGTAACTTAATAAAACTGCCAAAAAATAAAGCACATAAGACTATACCTAACAGGACCATTACACCTTACTCAAATTGAAAGGCTAAATGTGAAACAATGACAAGCCACGTAGTTAAAAGTTGAGAAATCGGATTATTGCTTTTAAACAAAATGACAAAATTTAAACTATTAAATAAAATTTTATAAAATATCATTTTATTTGAAAACATAAAATGTGTAACAATAAAAACATCCAAGGAGGGTTTCATCAACCAACCAATTCAGCATCATCCAATTCAAGGTTTTTGTCAATTTCATGTTGCACAACAATGTAGAAAAAATTATCTACAGGAGGTATGTAGGGCAACAACGAGTTGACATTATCAAGCTTCTTTTTAGCTATTTTTGTTGGTTTCGAGTATTTTCTATGTAATTCAAAAAAGTTGGTCTGGGTAGGATATTGAAAATTTTGTATTCATCACTCACAGCGTGCTTTACGTAAATTATTTTAGTCTCATTGGCCTTAAAATTAAAAGAAAATACATTAGAAAAATTAAAATTTGGTTTATCTTCCAGATGCAGATTTTTGTTATGTTGCTCAAGATTAGCTGAAAATCTAGAAAAACGGTTTGATTCATTATAGTCAAAGCAAAAGGTTGTTTCTTATTTAATTCTCTTAAGACTTTGTGCAAATCACTAGGAGAGAAGATAATTGGCGCATTTTTTCTTTGACGCTTTTTGATGAGACCTAAATTTCTATCAGCAGGAAGATGGGTATGTCCACTGACAAGAAAATGGTGCGTTATTGTAATAAGTTGTAACCACAAAAACAGAAGCAAATTTTTGTTTTGTCCGGAGCAATTGTAAGTAAAGAAAACCAAATCATCAACCTCAGACTTTTCAGACAAAAAATTCAGAAAAACGAATTCCACTTTTTCACTACTTCTTTTGCCACGTCTTCAGTTCATACAAACGTGTAGCTTTTGCTTTTAGTACAATGCCGCTCCAGTTGTCAGTTTTAGAATTAGCAAAACTTGTTGCAAATCAAAAGATATTACACATTTTCATTTTTAGATTGCTCAGTTTCTCTTTTGAAAAGCTCTTGCATTCCTTTTGGTTTAAGTTGATGCAAATTTAGCTTAATTTCCATTATTGCTTCATCTTCTTTATTCTCCAAATTTGCGGTTTCAATTTTAATATTGAGCTCATCACAAGTTTTGCAAGTATCGGATTTTGGTAACTTAAAACCAATATTATATTGCTTAGGAAATTTACCTCTGTAAGTATGTTCTAAAACGAGTTGGATTTCATTTTCCTGGCACCAAAGTATATATTTTTTTGTATAAAGCATGCGGATTGTTAGGTCACCGTCAAGATACATTTTATTGATGTTCTCGTTTCTGCTGTAATGACTTTGGTACTTCGGAATTGAATCTATGTAATCAAAAATGCTTTGATTTTGCTGATCGTTTATTTTATTTGATCTATTTGAATGCTTTCCACGGTTGTCTTTTTCAGGAAACAATATTCCTTGAATATTTTTTAAAACAATATTATTCAACCTGCCTTTTGACAATTGTGGACCATGAGTTTGAAAAAACTCCTTTTTGCACACGGAAACTCTAATACCGTTTATATTGAGCAAACAAGTTGCATTGGATAATGATGTCGACTGCTGACGGTTTTGTTACTTCGGATAGGATCTTTTTTTTAAATAATTTTAACGCAACCAAACAGATAAAAATTCTGCAGCTCAAAGAAGCCCAAGTCCCAGAACTTTCTAAATATACTTGATTCCAAACTTTCAAGTTTCGCTATGCATTGTTTTTTGCAACCGCAGCAACTGTTTCCTTCGTTTTGTCGCTAATATACTCTTGTCCCAAATTTCGTCTGCATTTTCTTTTAGATCGTAAATAGCACTCTATATTTTGTTGCCTCCATCTGCTATTTTGTTTTGCTTCAGGAAAAGTTGGCTTCGGCCTTTTTGTTAAAGATGGCCCATCGTTCTCATTTTCTGTTTCACTTCTGCAATAATCTTAAAATGGAAAAATTCTTTACTAAAACTTGCTACAATTCCTTAACTGCAACAACGTTACAAGCCACATTAACAATAATAACAATACCTGCAAATTGTCGGGATTACTTTCATCATTGTTAAGAGTATATTCACTATCGATGTCACTGTCATCCCAATTTCATCACTTATCTTATCACAATCGTTTAAAACACAAACACTTTTCTCATTAGACACGGCCATTTTGTGTGGCTTGTTATTATTCAACATAAAAATTATCATCAAGTAGCCCGCCTGCAAAAACATGTTTGCTGCATTGAGGCGCCATCTATTGGCCAAAATGTAAAACAACTGGCAGTGTTTGTTATATTATTGAATGTTCAAAAATACATTTTTTTTTTGTGTGGCTTGTCATTGTTTTTAATTATGGTAGTGCAGATGAACAGAACAAAACTGCAAAAGCTTACACAACTTAAAATGGAAACTGTGGCCTAAAGAAACACATGCATATAATACAAATCCAATCAGATTCTCTAAGCCACGGATGTCTGAAAGACAAAGAAACTCTACTACATTTGCTGTGCAAATGCAATGTTTTCAAGCTTAAAGCAGTTTTTTAGAAAAAGTTTTTAGACTTCATTGAAGAAACGGATACTAGAAGAAGTGCACAACAAAAACCAAGATACCGCAGTAAAAAAACTTTAAATAAACCAAAAAAAAAAACTAAAACAATGCAATCTAGCTCTGAAAAACAAATATTAATCAATAAAAAAACTCTTGTAGCAAAAAAAATTAGAACTCAAACCCGTGGTCTAAATCCACGCATCATACAACCACTTAATACTATCAAGACACTGTTGGACACCAAACTTAAAGTTAACTATTACAAATCCAATGCTAGTAGCAAAACTATAAAATGCACTACTGACTGTTTATAAAACAAGTTTTTTTGTGTTACCTAGTTACTAGTTACAAGTAATACTCTTACAAAAAATTAAAATTAAGTAAAAAATATGAAAATATAGTTCTAACTAAAAACCTAAAATGTTAGCTTAGGAAAGAAAAACCGATCAAATCTTTCCATCAGTAAAAGGCAAGTCTCTAGCATTCTATGCATCTATATCTAAAAAGTATAACAACAAAAATTGTGGTTTGAACAATGACACAACCTTCAAAACAAAACTTTATAACAAACTATAAAAACCTAATCTGGTCGGACAACTAACAACCAACAACGATTTCTAAAAATCTCAACTTGGCAAAGAAATCAAAAAACAAGCAAAAGCCTAGTACGTTAGAAAAAGTTATCTCCAGAGTCGACATACTACAAAAAAAAAAATAAAAATATTTTTTTTAGAAAAGTCTTCTGTTCATCTGATACTCAAACATGTTTTGGCAAAAGCTATCATGCCACAAAGCAGCAAAAACCCCGCAAACGTCAAGCCAGATAAAGATCAAAAAGTTGCCAAACCATAACTACTTCAGCTTGTGGAAAGTACCATAGCAACAAAGACTTTTGCACAACATCGGCAGTAATTGTTAAAGTTCAGAAACCTAAACAGCTCCTAAATTGACATCTTTTTTGATAGACAACAAACACAACAACAATCTCAAAATCTTAAAATCAGCAGCATTCAACATTTGATTGTCCAAAGATAATCTATGACATTGAAGTACACTATTAATTAGGTTTTTTTGTAGGTCCAAATTAAAAACATTTAAATTGGTTAAAAAACTCTCCCAACACAATCAACATCTAATTTGCTAGAAATAACCTAAGATGATAAACTACACTGTCAATTAACTTTCTTCTCTAAATAAAATTTAACAACATTCAGTTTGGCCATTAACTAACACTACAGAACTATTGTCGTCTGATAAATGGATCCAAAAGTTTTTCTTTAAGATAAAAAAAATACAAATTAAAATTAAATTGTTAGTTTTCAAAAATTGAAAATCAATAAAAATGTAGTTTTGCAATCAACTTTTGAAAATTAACCCATAAAATCTAACAGTATCCATCTAAGCAGAAAACTTACTCCAAATATTTAACTCCTAAAACTGTTTTCAACAACCACTTAACGCTGTTGAATTTCATGTATAAAGAGCTCTAGTACCAAAAACAGTTAAAAATCATCGGCATAAACAATCGCTAACAATATGTTGAACAAAATTTTGCTCCCAAAAATGTGTACTAATCTCTAAATCAGGATAAAAACACAGCAAACATCAACCAAAACCTAACCTAATCTAACCAGCCTTAATCTCCTAAAGGGGTTCTGTCAAAACTTTTACCGCAAACTGAGTTAGTTTCTGATGTTTGTGGGTGTGGATGACTACTCTTGGATAATCAAAGATAACGCAATGGCTTTACTAATAACAGATATATTGGAATACGACTGAATACAACATATGACATATCTACATATGACACTTGACATTTATATATATATGTGTGTTTACATGGTGCAGGTTGCGGTGAATCCACAACACTCCCCCGGAACACAAGCCCAGATTTCGTTCTGAAATCGGCTTGTTTCTCCTTGTTTACCGCTTTGGTTAGGTAGTCCGCTATCATGTCGTTGGTAGGAAGATGAATCAATTTAACATGGTTTTTGGCAACCTTTTCCTTGACATGATGATACTTGGTGTCGATGTGTTTCGATCTCTGCTTAATTGCTTCGGATTCGGCCATGCTGATCGTTGACTTATTATTGCAGAAAACAGGTGTTAATTTCATTTCTTTCGGCATGATCTCCTTCAGTAAGAGTTTCACCCAGGTCAACTTTTCTACGGCTGCTGAGAGTGCCATGTATTTGGCCTCTGCTGTGGAAAGAGCGTCTTTTGTAGACGGCAGCGTCACTATGTATCCTGTCACTGATCTGCGAGTGGATGGGTCGTTTGCCCAATCAGCGTCTGAATATGCTTTTAGGTCGATATCTTCGTTTTCTCCATTTCTCTTGTAGAGTAGGTTTATCTGCGTTGTCCCCTTTAGATATTTGTAGATCCTTTTGACGGCGTTTAGGTGACATTCAAGTGGTTTCTTGGCAAATCGGCTCAAGAAAGTTGTAGCGTATGATATGTCCGGTCTGGTAATACATGCGAGGTACATCAAACAACCAATCATTTCTTGGTATAGCTGAATGTCTGCTTCCTTGGTAGATGTCTCGTCAAACTGTGTTCCTACTGGCATTGGAGTCTTCACTGGATTACAATCCGATAATCCGAAACGCTGTAGGATAGTGTTTATGTAGTCAGACTGATTTAGGCTGACTGTTCCAGTCCTTGCATTCTTCATTATTGTTATGCCAAGGCAAATCTACTAAAGCAGCTACTCTTCACGAAGATGAAAGAAGGCCAGGACACCTATGCTCATCTAGAGAAGCTGGAAGAAACTGTGGACAAACTCAGAGATATGTAACTCGAAATTAATGAGGACCTGCTCACAATTATACTTCTCTACAGTCTACCAGAATCATACGATAATTTCCGCGTCGCAATCGAAAGCAGAGATGAACTTCCCACGATGGAAAATCTACGCGTGAAAATACTGGAAGAGAGTGAATCTAGGCATGGCAGGCAAGGGCATTACACAAGTGATGCAGCATTGGCAGCCTGGAAACAGAAGAGACCATTCAAGAAACAATTCAATCAACAGCTGAAACAGAAACAGCCAACACAAGGTAACAGTAAGAAACCGCCTAGGTGCACAATATGCAAACGTAATGGACATCAAATAGCTGATTGCTGGTTCAATAAGGATAATCAAGAATCCTACTTTGCATCTGAAATATGCACACTAGCGCAAGAAAAAAAAGGACAAGTGGTTACTTGATAGTGGTTGTACATCACACATGTGCAATGACAAAGACAAATTTACAAACCTAAATCCATCTGAGACACGGGTAAACATGGCTAACCACACAAATTCTCCATCTGTTGGAACAGGATCTGTCAAATTAGATGTTGAAGTTGAGAATTATACAAGGAGATGTGACCTATCACAAACATTGTACGTTCCAAACTTAGAACTGAACCTAATGTCCGTTGGAAAAATAACCGAAAATGGTTACACTGTTACATTCGACCAAGAGAAAGCAATAATTCGCAATGAGAAGAACATTCCAACTGCAAATGCAATCAAGGAAAACAATCTTTATGTAGTCAAATAAGCAAAAAGCAACGAACAAGCCAACTTATGCAACACAAAGCAAGAAAATAAAGTCTTTGATCTGTGGCATTCTAGACTTGGTCATCTAAATGCTAAAAGCTTATGTGAAATGATTCAAAAGAATTCCGTACTTGGAATGAATCCGTTGCCGAAGAATTTGAAAACTGAAATCAACTGCGAAATATGTCCACAAGGTAAAATGGCTCGAACCAAATTTCCAAAATCAAGTGACACCAGAGGAAACGAATTGATAGAGATAGTTCACACAGACCTGAGCGGGCTGATGCCAGTAGCTTCGAATGGAGGAGCTCTTTACGTCATTACGTTCACCAATACAAAATCGCGTTATACTATTGTAAACATGCTGAAGAAAAAGTCTGACGCTTTCGAGGCTTTCGTGAATTACCACAAAATGGCAGAGAGACATACCGGGCAAAAATTAAAATACCTGCAGTCTGACAACGGCCTAGAATTCGTTGATAACCGATCAAATGATTATTTGAAAGCTCATGGCATTCAACGAAGGCTGAGCGCACCATATACGCCACAACAAAACGGCACTGCGGAGCGTAAAAACCGCACACTGATAGAGATAGCAAGGTGCATGCTAATTGAAGCGAAATGCCAACCAAGTTTTTGGGGTGAAGCTGTAGCAACAGCTAATTATACTCGAAATAGGTGCATATCAAGAAGTATCAATAAGACACCATACGAGATCTGGTTCGGGAAGAAACCGGTCATCACACATCTGAGGTCATTTGGCACCAAGGCTTACGTTTTAAATAAACGTCCAAATAGAAACAAGCTGCAAGCAAAAGCAGATCTTGGAACATTCGTTGGTTATAGAAAGCAAAGCTTACCGCGTTTGGATGATAAAAGAAAAACGCATCGTCGTAAGTAGAGATGTCAGATTTCTAGAAGGAGATTTTGGAAATTGTAGTGAAGGTAATATTAATGGCACTAATGATGTACCAACTCATGTTATCGACATAAACTTCCTCCCAGAAGAAATTGTACCGTCCCAAGAAGAAATAATAATAAATGAAGAAGTCGAGCAAGAGCAAAATGATGTAAATCAAGACGACTCCATTGAAGTATCTGAAGAGGACACATTACAAGAAAAGAAAAGTTAAGAGCGAGGAAGCTGATGAAAAGCAAATCGCATTAAGGAGATCAACAAGGAAACCATGTCCAAAAAAATGACCGGAGTACACGTGTACTTTCAACTAAAGCCAACAAAACAGAACAATCAAAACTAAATCATAACTAGAAATTACATTTTAGCATTAAAAAAAAACCTCCAAAATATTCTGCTAAAATTCTTACCACAGGTTTACTAAAAGCCATAAGATATCCAAAACAAAACTGTTGCAGAACGAGCCACAAAATTCGCCAAATTACCAAACTGTTAAAAAAATAAACCATTTGATAATCTGTACGTTTATACGGTATTTAAAATAACTAGTTATTAGAGTAAAATTCGAGCTACGACATGAGTACCAATTAAACTGAAACAGTATATTAACGTAACTGCGATGCAAAATCTCAGCTTTCAAAGCATTTTATTTTGGAAAGTTCCCACCAAATATATCTAAAACATCATCTGTGTCCATTAAAACAATTTAGTCCATGCCCATTGTGCTCAAAGTACATTGGCAATAAAATACTTATAGAAACGTACAGACACCACATTTCAAAAGTGTTTTCACAATAAAAAAAAAATTTCGTAAATTTTAAACTTTCCTTTCCCATTGCCGCATCAGAGCACCAGTTTTTAACTTAAATTTAAGAATGTTATTAGTCTTAATTGAAAAATTTAAGTGCTTTTATCAAATGTAGTCTTTTGACGACAGAATCTATAGTCTGTTGCTCCTAATTCAAATTATAAACCAGAAATCATAATTAGAAAATTAGAATCCAAACGTGATTCACAAAAAGAATAAAATACTTCATTTAATCCACGTCTATACAACCGTTAAAAACCTCAAATGTTAAAATACTAATTAAAAAAATTAAGGTAACCATAAGCGGTGTCTCTTACAAAAGAATACAAATTCTAACTCCAAACAAAAAATTTTCAATCCATTTTAGAAAATCAAAAGTAGACGACTAATGTTACTTACTCATTTCTTATTAATAACTTCACAGAACGTATAAACAATATCGTAGACAAGGTTTAATTATGATTACACATAATTTGTTAAAATATGCAGCTCTCATCAGTCATCCCATTGGAAAATCCGCCACTGAGAAATTAAATTTATGATAGAAATAATACTTAACTAAAAAATAAAATTTGCTGCATTAATAACATTTTGAATATTTTTTTTTAAATTTTATTGCAATCTAAAGCTATCATTGATCAAATATAATTAAGCAATTTTACGAATGTAATTATACGAAATAGTTTCACGTGACATGAATTATATTATAGTACAAATACTTCAAATTTTTGAGGGTAGAAAGGCCCATTTCATATGCATAATTTATTATGTCGTATTATAGTATGTACAACAAAATTAATCTATATTAAGTGAGATATTTCTTTTGATAAATGTATGTATACCAATGGATAAGCTATTGAAGCAATGCAGGAAAATAGTATTGGATTGTACTAAAAATGTCATCAACCCTGGTTCCTGAGGGACATATTTCTTTGATTTTTCGATTAGATTTCAGAACCATTTTGGGTCCACTTTTAACATCTCTATATTCTTTACATCACTGTTAATCTGGCTCATAGTTTATCCAATCCTTATGGGATACGTTTTGTATGCATCCTGTCTGGTCCTCAAGGTTTTATATCTGTGGCCCAGGTTGTATTTTATTTAATTGTGGCTTTTTATTTCTGTCGAGTGGACAGAGGGTGTTAGCGATTCACCCATTCTCTCTCCCCCACGTTTTCGGTATCGGTAGCGAGGGCCCGAAAGGGATGGGGTTGGTTTAGGTGGGTGATGTGTATGCCGCGGGTCGGAAGCAGTTCTAAGCGACGTTATGTCTAATCGATGCAGTGCTGCGCGCCTGGTCTTGGCCATTACGCACCTTAATAGCCTTTCTGTAGCTGTCTGTACCGCGGTCGCTCCAGTCGCTCTCGCTCGATTTGTTTCACACTCTCTACCCCCTGGTATTGTTTTTCCACCACCCCCGTTTTACCCCGGTATTATTATAAGATCGCCCGCCAACTTTACTCATGATTTTAACATTACACGATTATAAGCACGTGCGTTACTTATTTATAATTCACAGGCACCTCTAAATTATTACTTTACTTATTAACACTGAATTAAGTAAGCAAACCCTCTAAGTCTTCACTGAAATCAATAATAATTTTTCGCGGAAAACTTAGCTCGGTTAGGGTTTGTTCCGATTGCGGTCTTCGCTAATGAATACACGTCGCATTGAGGAAATTCAATGATAAATTAGGTCGGAATAACACACGATAACCGGGCAATCCTCCTAGCACCTATATATTATTAGAATTAGATTAATCACCAAGATAAATTACAGAGAAAAACTTGCGGTCGAGAGAAACTATAACTAGAAACCATAAGCCATCCGTTCAATCATCCTCAATTACTTCACAATAATTAGCGGGCAGTCGGCCCGGTGACGACCTAAAGTAATGGATCCATCATCCCAGTGGACAGGAACAATGAGAATCCCACTTTCCCAAACAGCAAAAACATCAGCTCTCGTTCTGTACGTATTAGAAAAGGATTACAACTTGTTTGTCATCGGCTCATATCTGCTTCGGTCTCCGATTGATTTATCGCTTCATTCTTCTGCGCTATTTTTTCATTCTGCCGACACTCGTAAAACTTTTCGACTTCATCAATTTTAAATCGACAGTACAATCCGAAAATTATGTAGACCAGGCCAAAACGCCAATAAATTATTACGTTATACTAAGCGCCCACTCGCTGATCAAATCGATACATATTTAAATAACAATTTGGAATCACCCAGGGAGTCTTATTCCCAAAACTAATTATATTAATTTAATACAAAATTATTTACGTCAACATAATCGTTACATACAATTAATAATCATCATTGATTTCTGTTTTGAACGTATTTTTGTTCTGTTTTAATCGTGATAATAAAAAGTAAAATTCATTATTACAATCATGCATATTGGGTTGCCTACGATAAAGCATAACTACACACTGATAAAAACTAAGATTAAATTTGTAAATTAAAAAAAAACAGATTAAAATATAAATTTCTTTTTTATATACATACAACATAATTATGATCAAACATGCGAAATAATAAAAGTTACAGAATAGCAAGAACTTATGTGCATAAATTATAATAAACAAAACATGTATTTTACAAATTTCTTGCATTTTATTATTGTATTTTAAAATCCAGTTTGATTAAACTGTTTAGATTATTTTTAATAGGTACTTTATGGATATGTTTTTCTTTCTCTCTTTTTAGCATCATCTATTAAAATCATAAGCAAATTGACGGATCTTCAAGGTATTTAAATGATGCAAAAGTCTGTTGTTGTAGCTTTGGAATAGAAATGTATGCAATCCCTCATAAATGTGAAATAATTTATTTAAAAAAATATTGTTACTACTCATGAAAAGTTATAAACTTTGGAAAAGATTAGAAAGAATATTTCAAAATTAACAAATTTTTATAAAAATTGTTCTAAATTTGTTGCAAATGTCTTCAATCGTATAATAAACCAATGCATAATCTTAAGATTGCATGTCAACTATACCAACGTTCAAAGTGACAAAACTTTCTTGATAAATCATTAGCAATCATTAGAAAAATCTATCTAGCAATCTGTCAGAACAAGATAAAACTTCATAATCGTCATAACTCTTTCTTCTTCCTCTAATTTCCCCTTGCATTATCGACAGTATGAATACATTCAAAATACTAATAGTACACCAACTCTTTCCTGTATAAGCTTGTTAAATAATGCTTAAAAAAGTCACTTACAATAGTACCAAGAAATTATATAAATATGTCCGCCGTGTTTATATAAGTCTTCCATTAACCAAGACTCTATTTTCTGAGCACAAAGTTATGGCCTGGAGCCCTAAATTCTCTTAATTTAGTAAATGCCAAAAAAAAACTACACTAATAATAATGCTTTCCAAGACACAATTTAAAACTTAGAAGCCGCTATACACAAAAAACCCAAATATACTCTCAAAAAATTGCTTTTGCACAACAACTGCAAAAACACAAATTGTTCAAGAAATAGTCAATGAATGCGGCTTTAAAGAAATAAATATAACTCACCTCATTTCCTTTGACTTTTATTTCTCTGCAAAACTAAAACACTTAAGAAGGTGTAGCTTTTTATCAACTTACAACTTAGAAAACGCTGTGTACAGTGTTTAGTAAAATTACCAAAACAAATTTTCTATTTTACAATTTTTAGGTAGGTAGATAACATAAAAATACCCTTTGTATGTACTGTTGTGTGCAAAAATCACTAAACCTAAAAACAATCTGTCTGGTTGATCATTGCCGGAGCTCAAAGTCAATAGTCGCTATAAAGTGATTAACAATTACCACAAAGGTCATTATTATAAGTTGGCAAAGAAATTCTACATAAAAATTTGGAAATAAACAAAATATCAAAATTCCAAGCTGCTTTGGTCCCCCAAAAAAAACTGTAATGTTTAATCAAGAAATTTGCAAGAAGAATTTGACTGCTTTATTCCAAGTTAAAAACTTCTACGGAATTGTATCGAAGATAAGGCCTAGGTACACTACTAAAATCCTACCATAATACAAAAATCTATGGAATGACTTCATAAGAGCTTTCCACTACCCAAAAAGAAAAAAACACAGTTTTCTGAGACGATGAGAAGATTCTCTTAATTAAATATATGCCAAAAAAATAGTCTTTTTTTAGCATTGCAAAGAATATCTAAAAAAACACAATTAGAAACTTGAAAACGGCTATAAGTACACAAAAAACCTCCACAATTATGCAGAAAACTTTGCTTCTGCACGACAACTTCAGAGTATACAGGAGACTTATGTCTTTCTAAAACCCAAAAAACACTTGAGAAAGCATTGCTTTTTATTAAATAAAGATTTGGAAATCGCCGTGGAAGTGTATTTGCAAAATTACCATCAAGGCATATCGTTACTACAATTTTGTTTGTCATATAACTCTCTGTTTTCTAGATCAATAACATAAAAAACTACTTTCATATATTCGCCTCAAAAAGTGTACATCGTACACTTTCTGCCAACAAAGACATTAGCTTACAAAATATTTAGCTATCCTAATATTTTTATGGCAAAAAAACTTGTGTTATCACCTCACAGATATTAAGTAAACTACTGAACTTGGTAATTGAGTAAATGGAGGCGTTAACGATACCTAGTATCTGGTTCACTTGCACTCTCAAATTAAATGTAATTAAGGTTTCATGGACATTAATCATATATTTGATTAATGTATTAGATTAATAAATGCCACAACTAATTAAAATGTTCTGCCAGAAATGGGCTCAAACATGCAACAAATTATGCGCCAAGATTGAAGTTAGGACGCTTCAACCAACTGAGCATACAAACTTCGGTAAATTCATCCGCTCTAGTCCAAGAGTTTATAAATGGCTAATATCCATGTTTCTTGAAAGAGTTTGCAATTCTAAATAGACTACAAGCATATAGGGCCCTCTCGACGTCTACTTCAAAACCTGGTGTGCCGGATTTTGCTATTTTTGACAATACTTTTCATGTTTTATAGTTAGATTTTGTTTATATTTTGAGATTTTATAAAGATTTTTATACTCATTAAAAGTTAATGGTACTTTCTGACAATTATTTGAAATGTTAGGGACCAATCTTGCACTTTTTAAAAGTTTAAGGCCAAATTTTGGTGTTTTCTAAAAATTGATTAAAATTTCAAGACCAGATGTTGCTGTTTTGATATTTGATGACCAGAATTTTGCAGTTTTTAATTGTTTGTGGCCAAATTTTTGTTTTTTTTTTCAATACTTTAGTATTTTATGACCAGAATATTATTGACTTTTTGTAAATAGAATTTTACACCTTTTGACAGGTGTGAATCTTTTTTTGTCAACATTTCATAGCCGGATTTTGCTATTTTAGGAGTTTAATAATTTTGCTTACATTTTTTAATAGTTTTTGGCCAAATTTTGGTGTTTATAACAAATATTGATGTTTATTAAAAGATTTTGCTATATTTGACATTTTATAAAAAAAATCTTGCACTTTTCAATTGTTTTGACCGGGTTTTGATTCGGTCCAAATACATTTTATGATTTTACGACCGGATTTAGTTTAGATTTTTAATTTTTTATTTCTTATGCATAGAAATTTTCATTTTTAACAGTGTAAAACCAAATTTTAGTGCTTTTTAAAAAATTTTCATTATTTCAAGACCATATTTAGCTATTTTTGACAATTTATGAATATAATTTTGCAGTTTTTAACAGGTTATGGCCGGATTTTAGTGCTTCCTAACACTAGTGCATTTTCGATTTTTTATTAATAGAATTTTGTACTTTGCATGTTGATGCTTCCTCACATTTTTTTAATTTCATAGCATGTTTTTGCCATTTCAAAATTTCATCAAAAAAATATTTTTTTTTTAATTTAAGGCATAATTTTGTGCTTTTTGAGATTTTATGAAGATTTTTACACTTTTTGAAGAGTTAATGGTACTTTCTGACAATTATTTGAAATTTTAGGGTCCTATTTTGCATTTTTTAAAAGTTTTTGGTGCTTTTTAAGAATTTTTTAAAACATAAAGACCAGATTTTGCTGTTTTGACATTTTATGAACAGAATTTTGCAGTTTTAATTGTTTGTGGCAAATTTTTTGGTGTTTTTAATACTTTAGTATTTTATGCCCAAAATATTATTGACTTTTTGTAAATAGATTTTTGCACCTTTTGACAGATTGTAAATCTTTATTTTACAACTTTTTAATATTTCATAATTAGATTTTTTATTTTTAGGATTTTATAGCTTTTTTACATTTTTTAATAGTTTATGGCCAAATTTTAGTGTTTATAACATTATGTTGATGTTTAAAGGTCAGATTTTGCTATATTCGACATTTTAGTCGGATTTTGATTTGGCCTAAATAAATTTTAATGTTTTATGACCGAATTTAGTTATTTTTGATTTCTTGTTAGAAATTTTGATTTTTAACAATGTAAGACCAAATTTTAGTGTTTTTTTAAATAAGTGATGTTTCAAGATCGGATTTTGCTATTTTTGACATTTTATGAATATAATTTTGCTGTTTTTAACAGATTTTAATATATTTTAACAATATTTTGATATTTTATGACCGGATTTTTTGTAAAAATTTAAACTTTTTAAAAGTATATGTATGTATTTCTTGTTTTTGAACCACATTTTGATGTTTACGAGCAAAATTTATATATTTTTGACATTTTATATATAAAGTTTTGCACTTTATAACCGTTTATTGCCGGATTCTTATTCTTTCTAAAAATATTTTAATATTTATTACCGAATTTTGTTTATTTCACTTTTTATAAATAGAGTGCAACTATTCAATAAATTACTGACCAAACTAAAAAAAAATTACAGAATTGTATACGTTTTTTCTTTCAAAACCGTGCTTACTGAAAAAAAAATTTCCGTTTTAAGTGAAAGTAGTTACAAAAAATAAATAAGATAAAACAAGAAAAAAAATTATATTTGTCAAGGAGACACGCATAACAACGCAGAACATACGCTAGTAGAATGCAAAGCGTAGAAGGAAATAAGGAAAACGCTAGAAAAGGTATTAAAATCAAAGTAGACAATCATTAAAATATGTGACATGAGTGACAAAAAACAAATGGAGAGCACTAAGAAATTATGCAACGTAGTACTGAAGAAATAGATAGAGAAGTTTGAAGCTTTAAGATTTAGAAAAACCAAAATAGAAAAAAAAACACACAAATTAAAAGCCACAGAAGACAAAAGAAAAAGGAACGAGAAGCTAAACGAAAGCAAAAGAAGATAAAAAAAAGTAATCAAAAAAAGAATCAAAAAAAGTCAAAAAAAGCTATGCCTGCCAAGGAAAAGAAAGTAAACAGAAAGACAAGAGAAGAACATAAACTAAAACATTAGTACCAACAGAAATTGCAGAAATAAGGATAAAAAGGAGAACACTGCTCAAAGAAAATAAGTTGACAAAACTGACTAGCAATTTTCAAACAAAAGATATGCCATCTCGAGGTTGACAGAAAATGCAGTTTTTCAAGGAGTATATCTGGCAACCAAAAAACACAAAGAACTAATTCCAAATGGAGATTCAAAAACCTCACTAAAAGTAAAAATGGCAAATGTAGGACTACCAAAGAATAAAAATATTTATGAAAAATCAATACAAATATCTAGGCTAAATAATACAAAAATTAAAAAAAAAGAGAGTGGAATACCAGTGTAGGAAGTAGAGCAGAAAAATAGAATGTAAGGAGAAATGAACCAGGGACAGCCAGTGTTGCTGCAGCAGACTGCGTAAGTTTCGCAAGGCCAAAACCAGTTCACCTCAAACTAGTACCACATTAGAGACAATAACTAGGACAAATTAACAGTAGAACTTACGCAGAAAAAAAAACCGAAAGGTATTGCCATTCGAAAGTTATTCTCAAGGGTCACTTGTTAAGGCCAACACCTCACCTCACAAAAAAAAGTGAAAGTGTAGAAAAAGATCCAAGTTTTTCAATTTGTCGCAACAATTGGGACTCGGTCTTTCCACTACGTAAAAAAACTGAGCAAAATCTTGACCTACACCCGTTTATAACCCAGTTTGTGCAAAAGTTGAAGCAAAATTTTCTTATGCGCAGTTCTTTTGCTGATTGAGCTTCAGAATATTTGGAAACTTGGCTAAATGAATATGCTATGGGACAAAGCTAATCCAGAAAAAACTCTCCAGACTCTATTGCACCCAGAAAAATGGTCTATTTAGAGTAGTTTACACGCCCGTGAGATCATCAATCAAAAAATAATTTCAACAGAATAGCACTACAGCAAACACAACAATTAACTTCATGAAGTCAAGATTTAAAAAAAAAATAATTTGTAAATTGATCTCAAAAATCATGCATTTTCCTCAGTTACTTCTTGTAAGCCTACGTCATTACTTTATCTTAAAAAATTAGCAACAGTTAGAGCCTCGAGAGACAACAATGTTTTTGATAGTCAAACGCCCAAAATCATTTTCTGATGTTAATATCATGTATTCATCTTTTGAATAATAGTTCCTTTTTTTGTTATTTTCCCCAATTTTAAGTTGTATTAAGGCTGATAACACCCTTTGCAAGAACAGTGATTAAAAAACAAGCAAATTTTAGATAAAAAATTGGAAACAAACTAAAAGCAAACTAAAACAATTGTACTTTTGTAAGCAGTTTATAGTTCTTCAATGTTTATTTAAAATCTTTCATAATTTCACAAAAAAAAATTTAAAAAATTATTAATTAGTGTAATCGAAAGAAAATTTTTTGTTAAACGCAATCTTTATTTTTGTTTTTTAAAATACTCTTCTACGGAAAATCCAAGGAAAATCGCGTAAAAGTAACCCATTTTTAGCAATTATGTGTTATATTTCACCCTAGAACAAGAAAATCCAGTTTTTTAATTTTTAGGATCAAAAGTACTATGTTTAGGAGTATCATATTTAAATTTCAAGTCTCCATTTGTAGCAGAATCAAAGATATCAAATTCTTGATAAAATGATAATTTTCCCATTTTCCGCGAAAATTTTCAAAAAATCAAGAGCGGAACATGTGTAAAAAATTTGAGCAAAATCCGAGATGTAGGGACGATTGTCCGAACTATGGTGGAATTACCCAAGAACGTTTGCTGAAATTGGTGGTTAGCCGTAACAGCGATTGTGTCCATATACATTACCAAAAAGTGCCTTTGTTAAAATACCCGTGTCGGGCTCACAGAATCGTTATCAAAAGTCAATCCTATCTACAAAAAACTGTTATTACAACAACAAAATGTGTGTTTTGATTGCGAAGTTTTTCTTGTACCTTCTATAAACTGTTTTCCTATTATTCGCTGCATTTTATAAATTTTTTGCTTAAACATTGTTACCTTAATTCTGGTATTTAACCCAAGGTAGCCATAATTTTACAAATAAAAAAAGTATAAAGTGTTTTTAACCTTTCTACCTTTAAATCCTTAATCCTTCTATACTAAATTTGTTTCAGAAAAACTGCACTCAAACTATACTAATACTATATTGGCGTGTAGAGTTTGAAAAAGTTATATTTTTTGTGCCTACACCCGGACTTTTTACCGCTATTATTTAAAAAACTATTAATCTCCATTGCTTAAATTAAAAAACTTCAGATCTCAAATCACGATATTTATAATATTCAATTTTTTTTTTGTTAACACGCACTAATTGCGACCAATACTTTAACATGTATGCCATTTGTTATTTGTTTTACTAAATTTTAAATAAAAACAATTTAAGTGATCAACTGTCAAAAATACTTAATCTAATATTATCTGTCAAAATGATTTTAATATGTCTAAAATTACCAAATCTTACATAATAACTGTCAAAATATAATTAATGAAAAATGATCAACTGTCAAAAATATCTAACCTAAGATGTAAATATGAGTTTTGCACTTTTCAACAGTTAAAACAGATTTTGAATCTGGAATGTTTTCATTTTTTGACTGTTCATAATAAAATTTTGCACTTTTTAACAGTTATTGACTTAATTTTGGTGCTTTTTGACAATCTTTTCATACTTTATGACCGGATTTTAGTACTTGTGACATTACATAAGAATTTTGCACTTTTCAACAGTTTATGACCAAATTTTGTTGCTTTCAAATTAAGTTTTTCTATCTTTCAAATGTTTTTTCTGTTCAATTTTAAGGTCTTAAAGGTAAATTTCATGTAATAAATCGGTTTTATGCGCCAGTTTTGACCAATTTGATTCTAAAAACTAGTTTGGTTAGCGATTTTGTGTGGTTAAAATGATTTTTCAGAAAATTTTATGAAAAAAATATTTTTTTGGGCAATTTTCATGGTATAAATGCATTTTCTCTGTAATTTTGAAGATTTATAAGCAAATATTTTACTATATTTAGGTTTTCAACGCAAAATTTAATAAATTTCATGTGATATTTTTAGTTAACAAGCAAATTTTATGCAAAAAATGATTTATTTGCGCGATTTATACGAGATAATTCTGTGCAGTAATTTTGATAAGCTATAAATGGGTTTTATGAGTCAATTTTGATTAATTTTATGTGATAAAAATGATTTCTGAGCAAATTGACGCAAAGAATGAGTTTTCTGGACGATTTTCTTATTACAAATGTTTTTTCTGTGTACTTTTAATGTTTTCTAAGTAAATTTTATAGTATAAATGAGTTTAATGTTCCAATTTTTTTAATTAAAAGTGATTTTTATGCTAGAAATGAGATTACTGAGCAATTTTAAGATAATAAATGTTAATCCTGTCCAATTTTCTGACAATTGAAGTGCATTTTATGCTAAAAATTTATGTAATGAATAAAGCTAGTTTTGAAGTTTCTGTAATTTTTGAAAATTTTATGCTAGAATTAAGTTTTTTTTAATATTCTGTAAAATTTTGAGTTTTTTTGAAACAAATTTTATACTTTTCTTTACAAATTTTGTGTTAACATAAATTTTAGCAAAATTTATGCCAAAAGTGAGTTTTCTGTGCGACTTTGATATTATAAATGTTTATTCTGTGCAATTTTGCAATTTTTGAGCAATGTTTATGGTATAAATGCCTTTTCCGTACATTTTTGATGTTTGTTGCGTTAACTTTAGTAAAGTTTTTATAGTAAATTTGATTTTTAAGCAAATTTGTTGCTAAAATTAAACTTACTGCGCAATATTGATGTTGTAATGCCTATTCAGAGTAATGTAAAAGTTCTTTTTAACTAATTTTATTCTATAATTGAGTTTTCTGTGCGATATTTGATAAAGTTTATGTGGTAAACGTGTTATTTTTGTACAATTTTAACATTTTCAAAGAAATTTTATGTTGTAAATAACTTTTTTGTTCGATTTTTGAGTTATAAATGTTTTTTCGTGCATTTTTGAAGAAAATTTAATGGTTTAAATGTTTTTTTTTGCCTTAATATTGATTTTTAGATAATTTTATGCTAAAAATATTTTTCTGTTATAGATGTGAACGAGATATTTGAGCAAATTTTATACTACTAATAGATTTTAAGAACAATTTTCACAAAAAAATCTATGTAATTTTGAGGTTTTCTAGAACAATCTTATGCAATATTTGGGTTTGCTAAGCAAATTTTGATGAATTTCATGTGGTTTTATGAAAGAAATGAGTTTTTTGCGCAATTTTTATTTTATAAATGTTGTTTGTGCAATTTTAAGGTTCTGAGAAAAAAAATTGTGTTCTAAACTAGTTTTGTGCGCCAGTTTTATGATAAAAATTAGTTTTGTTGGCGATTTTATGCGGTAAACATGATTTTTCAGCAAATTTTATGCTAAAAATAGATTTTTTATTTGTTTTTCAAGCAAATCTTATGCCATATTTAGGTTTTCCGAGCAATTTTTAATAAAATTCATATTATATACGTAATTCATAAGCAAATTTTAGGCAAGAAGTCTTTCGATTTTTATGGTATTCAAAGTTTTTAAAGTAATTTTTACAGTAAACATGAGCTGCCATTTTTGACTTTTTATATATGGAATGTTATAGATTTTAACAGTTTATACTATTATACTTATACTTTATGCCCAGATTTTGCTATTTTTAACATTTTATTAATAGAATTTTGCACTTTTCGACAGTTTATAGGCCCAGTTTTTGAATATTTCTGACAAACTTTTGATATTTTATAGCCAAAATTTGCTATTTTTGGAATTTTATGAAGTTTTTTAACAAGTTATGGTCAAATTTCTGTGTTTCTCAAACAATATTTTGATGATTTTTTGGTCGGATTTTGATTCTATCCAAAAATATTTTAATGTTTTAAGCCGGATTTAGTTATTTTTTTACTTTCTATAATAAAATTTTGCACTTTTTAACAGTTAATGACTAATTTTTGACATTTCGTGAAAAAAACTTTGCACTTTTTTATAGTTTATAGTCAAAATTTGTTACTTTTTAACAATCTTTTAATGTTTCAAAATTTTATAAAGTAAAATTTTCCATTTTTTATCAGTTTATAACCAAAATTTGTTACTTTATAACAATAATTTAATGTTTAATTGCTATTTTTAATATTTAATGAATAGAATTTTACACTTTTCAAGAATTTATGACCGGATTTGAATGCTTTCTGACAATATTTTGTAGCTATATTAAACTTTATAAATAGTACTTTACATTTTTGAACATTTATGGCTAACTTTGGTGCTTTATAACAATATTTTGATTTTTCAAGACCAAATTGAGTTATTTTTAACATTTTATAAAAAAAAATTTGAACTTTACAATTGTTTTTGGCCAGATTTTAGTTCTTTTTAAAAATATTTTAATATTTTATGACCGGATTTTGTTATTTTTCACTTTTTAAAATAGAATTTGTCACTTTTTACACTTTATTTTTAACAATAAACAGATGAGCGCCGTAGACATCTCTTTGATTTTTTGCACCAAAAAAAAAATGGCCCATTCCAAAGTAAGCAAAGAACTTGGAAAATTCTTCTTTATTTCGCGTTTTACAGCTATATTACATCGCCCCAGAAGTCTTACGACTTGTATGAAGGGGGTTTATGAAACCAACGGCTTATTAGGTGACTTCCAAATCACCCCGGTGAATAAAGAGCAAAGTTATTATTTTAGTCATACTCGAGGATTAAACCCCGGACTGTTAGCGTGCTACGTTAACGCTTTATAACTGAGCTATCTCACTTCAATTGCCGGTGGGAGGTCGGATAGACTCGCAGTTTTTAGCAATAAAATAGTGCTTTTATGTAAGTTTTTTTATTGTATAAATTAAAAAAAAATAGGATTTCTTCAAACAATTGAAAATATTAGGACTCAACAAAAAAAAAATATATTTTTTGTTATTTTTAATTAAAAAGAGTATTCTAACTTCAAAAAAGTTATAGGTTACTAAAAAAGAGTATGCCTGGTCCTGTTTGATCGTTCCACCGTGTAAGTAGAGTGGGTATATTCCTTCTGAACATTTTTCTGCAAAACTCTTTTGATCTTAGTTCTAAACTAAGCAAACTAAAATTTGTTAGTAGATTTAAAATTCAGTCAGAGAATCCTAAAACCTAACGGTAATTCTATTACAATACACGATTTGGACAATTTGAAACCTAACCTAACCTAACCTAACCTAACCTAACCTAACGGTAAGTCTATTACAATACACGATTTAGACAATTTGAAAACCAATCAAACTGCCCACATACACCAATATTTGTCATACTTAATTTGTATGCACAGTCTGTATTTGTTTATGTGCTCAATTTAAATTGCAAATTGTTTAAATCATGTGTTGGAACTTTAAACCTCATATACTTATATTGTGCTATTTTCCACTCGTTGCATGGTGAAGCCAACATAACGTTTTGTGCCCACAACTGAAGTCACGCGTTAGTTGTAAGCACAAATATAATGATATATTTTCACAATTTTGACGTTATATTCTTAATAAATAATTTATTATTAAGAGTATTTAATGTCAATTATCAAATAGCTTTGTTCGTATCACAAAATTCAATATTTCTTAATTAAATAATAAAGTAACCTTAAGACATGATTTTTACGCTTGTAAAAACGTGTTCATACACGAGTTTTACACAAGCTATATGCGCGTTCTTGTCCACAACAGACGTCATAGGCACCAATCATGCTGGCTTCACAGAGTCGGCAAAAGGCGTGTCTATAAGTGTATATGGTCCAAGGTTGGAACAGACCTATTGAGTTCTAAAATATTTAAGTAAGTTTCACACTTAGCATTGGATCTAAAAATTATTGATTACTTCATAAATAGAACAAAGTCGAACATCAGTACCAAGCTGTCGCATGTCATAATTTTAGCTTTAACTGTTTTCTATTAAAAAAATCATTTATTTCTATTAATTGTGCCATGTTATTATTATATTATATACATAAGTTATGTATGTATGTATGTATTTAACATTTTTTGCATTATGTAACTGTAATTTATATTGTTTGTACATACTAGTGAAATTAATGTATTATTATTATTATTTTAGTAAATAAAACATTGATGGTTCTTTAAAATCTATTTTTAAAATAATTTTAATTGTTATGTACTGTATAACAATTCAAACATATATTGTACAATTTCATTACAAAATACAGATATTTTTAGCACAGTAGCCAGACTAAACTTGTATGTCATCATATCCTGTTGGGTGGTCTTTGATTGACACAATTATAAGTTTGAGAAATATTGATCAATAAATACATCTTATAGCTGTCTCCTCTCGTAAGCCTACGTTCTGATTTATTAATATGTGTTCAATTAATTTTCCATCATCCATGAGAAAGATGATAATAAGATACTATTAGTTTATTAGACAATCACATTAATAAATACTATATAAATGTAATTATGCAAACAATAATAATTACAGCAATAAAATAATAAATCAGACAACCTTCTCATTGTTTCGCAATGCCCACAAAGTCTTCCCATAATTAATTCAAATTTAATTTTATATGCAGGTAATAATAAATCACTCTCACTCGCATTGAAATACTCGACTGACATCACATTACAAATTAATCATACGCCAACCATTTTTATAGTTTCTTTTTGTCTATGATAAGACAATAATTAATAAATAATAAAATAAGATTTATCCATTCTTTTATGCGTATATTAATTAAAGTTTACTTACTTGAAGCTTAGTCGTCAGTATCAAAATAGACCATCTGAAACAAAATATAAAGATAAGTATTTAATTACAATATTAATTTTTAGATCAAACTTCTCGTGTTTGTATCATAGTAGTATAGGTCAACCAAGCGCCACTAGATGTCATCTACTGGTGGAATATGGAATAATATTAAGTTTATATAGATTTGTTATGTTAACTAATAAATTATTTTAACCAATTTAAATGTTTTAAATAAATATTTTAAAATATTACGCATTAATATGATTAAAAATATTTAAAATCAAACGCAGGATCTTACTCATTTGAAGAATTTTGTGATTTAATGATTTTTTCTATAAACACATTAAATTAGTACCATGAGAAATTTGTATATTTAAACTAGTTTTATCTATATTGAAATGCGTTAAGGAATCTGATGAGTTTATATTTTCACAACACACCAAGTGTAACTTCGTGCACTTATTAGTATATATCAAGATCCATGAAATTTTTGTGGAATATTTTATTTTAGATAACTATCAACGAAAATCACGTAGCAATTGCTTAAATAGTTGTATGGGAATTTAAGTATGTGTGTAATTGTTTGTTGATGTATAATTTAATGATGAAAACATATGTAATCGGACATAGTTATGAAATGTGAACCCGAACTAATTAGGATTACACAAGTGTCCTTTCTTGAGTAACGTTGGATTTTATTTTCGGTATCCGCTCTTAATAAATAGCTCCGTTTGATGTGCACATTTTAATGAGTGTGTAAAGGGGGACGGCATGCATGCCATCTTGAACAGGACAAAGTATACAACAAATTACAAAAAGCGTTGGCAACCTTTGGCGGTCATGAATCTTTAGCAGGATGAAATCGTTCTTCATCGTTGACGGGCCTCACGGAGACTCTTGCACTGAATCAATCGGTCGACATGTAATAACGGCTCATATCCATATTAACATCCGTTAAATATCCTCCATCCTTAATGTTTAGTGGGAGCTAGAAGAGGACGGAGGCTTTCGTGCAGGACTAGTGTTTTACCTGGGCTCTTTTCTTGTGATGTCCGCTACGTCTTACCTTACCAGATTGGTGTGATTTACATCGGACAAACCTTTTGTGCCAGTCAAGTTCTTCAAAGACCGGACAGGCCTGGATTTAGAATTTTATGTGATTTTTATGCTAATTCGTAATTTACTTGATATGTGATTTTGGAATGTGTGTAATTTAATGCGATGTATTTATGAACATGTGGGTTTCTTTATGATGACTTGTGTATTTATAATTTCTTTTACTTTATACACATCCAGACATATGCTCACTTCTTCTTAGTATTGATTATAAATATATGCCTCTTTTTATTATGAATATTTATTATGAGATTATGTTTTGATGAATTATATGGATGTTCTCTTTTTTTTTCCTTTGAACGAATATTCAAATTGATCTTTCTTTAAATTTTTATATGTCTAATATTTTACTCAGACTGGACAGATTTATTACCATTTACTTGATGGATATTTTTATTCATTAACCTTGCCCATGCTTCAATTAAAACTCTTCGGGAATGTTCTTTGAAACTTTTTTCTGCTCGCTTGATGTATTTATTACTTCCAATAAATTCTTTTTAATTTTACGAACCGGATATTTCAATGTATTTTCTGCCAGATTTGTCAGTAATTAATAATTTTCCCACCAACATAATTTATAGATTTACTTAGACAAAATTATATATAATTAATAGAAATGACTAATGACATTTGATTATTATTAAATTGATTTTATGTCCTATTTATTTTAATATCAATCAATGTCAATACTATTATTAATTTTATGATTATTCTTACAACCATGCAAAAGATCATAATATAAACAATTATTATCAATTCTATATTCATCTAATTAATTAACATTTGTTTTTGTATATGGAGCAGCCACGGTCAATAGCTGCGGCTTTTTTAATGTATAAAATAAAACTTTTACTTACTAAATGTTGACATGATATTCAATAAATAACTCCTAACTAATATCACAGTCGGCAAGGATAGCATCAGGGTTGTTAAAATTTAAAAAGTAATAAATAAATAAAATAAAACCTCAATCTTAATATTATAGAAAAGATGACATACGAGTTGTAAAGCAAGCCAATGCAATGCCAGAATCAGAACCAATAACAAATTTAACCCAGTATCATAGGTAGCATCTACAGATAGCTCCATGCCAGAATGTAAAATAAATTATTAATCTAATAGCACAGAATTGTAAAAAAACTCCAACAAACACAAACTAATCATACAAAATTAAACTTAAACTATTATTACAGATAAGATCTAAAAATGAAAATCTTTAGTGCCAAAACATTAAAGTAAAAAGTATATAGACACAAATAACTCCAATTTATGATTACCATTTAGTAGTTTGAACTGGAGTGTCCACTCACCCACGCAAGTGTTAGTTATCAAGAAATTGAAAGTTTCTTTTCCTTGCAAGTGCTTGTCTTTGTATCAATGGCAATATTCAATCTCTTTACTCCAATTTATCATTACCAGCGAGTAGTTTGGAGTGAAGTAAATACCCACCCACCCAAGTCTTACTTATCAAGAAATTAAAAGTTAGAAGAGTGATATCCAATCTCTCAATGATCAATTCTAGGGTGGGTAGGTAGATTACTCCAGTTTATAATTACCAGCAAGTAGTTAAAACTGCAGTTCCCAACCACCCGCCCGTTTGTTATATATCAAGAAATTGGATGATTTATCTACCTGCAAGTGATATCAGATGAGACAATAGCTATATTTAATATTTTGAAAACCAACACTTGGATGAGTGGGTGGGCCACTCCAATTAATGATTACCAGCACGTAGTTCAAACCCACCCGCCCGATTGTTTGTTATCAAGAAATTTAATTGCTTAATAAACATCACTTGAGTAGGTTGTTAGAGTACTCCAATACTCTTAATGTCAGAAAAGAAAATAAATGGTATTCATTCTTTTGATCAACAACATTTGGGCGTAAGAGTAAAGTACTCCATTTCATATGATGCAGTTACGATCAAAATAAAAAAACCTTTTCCAATTTAACGTTGAAATCAAAATCAATTCATATAACCTAATTTTGCCAGACAAATATATTTTAATTTTTTTGTTGACCAACACAATCTTTACATAAAGTCCTTTGCCAACTTTTGCTAATTTCAAATCTGCAACTTTAATTTCGTCTCTTGAGACCAAGATAAACTGTAAAACAAGCCTGTCTACACACTCTGGATGTGACAAAATACTTGATTCAAATTTTACCTTGTCTTACAAATAGTAGGTTTACTTACTGGTTTCGCAACCAAGTACAATAGTAGTTGTCAAACAGCAACCAAGTAACCATATCCATTACTAGTACAGCCCAATCAGCCGTGCCAACCTCCAAGCAAATAATCTTACTACTACCAAAACATTGTTCTCCAATCCCAATAGTTGTAATTTGAGTAAAAATTGTAAAATCCTTGCAAAACACAATCTAGCAATAACTCAACCTAAAAACATCTAAATTCCTCTCCGCAACAAGTTGATACTCAACAAGAAAAACATGTTATTATCAAGATTTATAACTGTAATTTAAATTTCTCAAATAAAACATGTGTAAAAGAATCAATGGTCCCAGTGTAGACTGACAAAAATTATATTAGTAAAACAATTATCTGTGCTAAACCTTTTTAGGAACTATGCTCGTTTATTGAGTTTCTAAAACTAACTGACAAGCGAGAATTGCCATATCTTACCTACAGGTTCTAAAACTTACTAATACGCCAAAAAATCTATTTCTAAAACTAAATTTTGAACAAATCGATGGCTTTTCTTTCGATAAGATGCAATAAAAGGTCGGATAACCTAAAATACTACTGTAAGCGTTTATTTTAACAAAATAAAACTCAGTTCTAAAAATCACAACAGTATAAAATTCTCTATAGTTTTTGGTGTTTTTAAAATCATTTCTAATAAACATTTAACCCCTATTTGTATTAACATTTTAATAACCTACGTTTCTAAAGAACAAAAGAAGTAAAAATCTGCTAAAAACTTAAAATCAATGTCAATCTTTAATCTGCTTTCAAGAAATCTCTTTAATAAAATATTTTTCACTTAAACGCGGTTTTAGTAAGTGTGAATCATTTATGCAATTCCTAGAATCTCCCGCAACAAATGTAAATAAACCAACATACATTACTGTTATTGTTACCCTGCAATCCACCTTAATTTCAATGCCACAAAACAGCTTAATTTGAAAATCATAAAATACAAAATGTGCAAATAATTGGTGGTGGCTTTGGCACTATTAAAGCAATATTCTCTCTAATAATAATAAATCAAAAATGCACAAAAAATGTCGCATATATTTTATCTACATGATAAACTCTCTACAACAAATATATTTGCTTTAAGCAACTATTAATGATAATGGGGTGCTATTTCTGGACAAAGTTGCAAGTAGAAATTTGTATCTTAAAAATGGCAAGTAAGCATTTGCCGTACGCTTGGATTTCATTATTTGGACCATGTTACCAACAAAAAGGTTTTACAAAGAATATGAAAAACCACAAAACAAGATACCTTGGCCACATTTATAAAAGTAATAAATATAAACTACATATACATACTAGAAAAATAATATAAAAATGAAAAAAAAGGTTCTGGCTCTGTAAAATAAGCTCATGAACAAACATAAAAAGTTCTGTGTAATATTAAATCGCATTGAAATGCAAATCATGTAATTATAATATTCGGTATCCTAATCAAGAATACTCTCATATATTTTTTTAGTTTTTACCCTGAGTATTGCTTTATGACATAATTAACATAAAAACTCAAAAATTATTAATCAAAATGCATAAGCCAGTTTCAAAAAACTTAACCACAAAAAGGTCGCAAACACATCTCTTGCACAGCAAATTCAGAATGTCAAGAAAGCTCGCTCAACCATAGTAGTCTTTGGACAATAACACTTTAGCTTGAGGCAACTACCAAAATTACTTTACCTCATTAAGCCAAAAAATCTGCAGCCCCTAAAAGAATCTACTTGCTCTACGTCTTCAGTAGCGCCTAGAACAAATGTAAACCATTGTACCCCAAAAATAGTTAATCGCATCACGCAACTCTTACTTCTATTATTTGATGTAAGACTTTAAGAAAGTTGATAGTCATTTTTTATATGTAAAAACAAATTCTGCAAGTTTTTTCTGCTAATATTGTTAAACTAATTGTATTTTCTGTTAGGGGATTGTTGACTCCAATAACTTTTCTGTACTAGTCAAATACTCAGAAGGCAGGTTGGATCAGTTTGCTCGTGTTGTGATTTGTTTTATTAAAAGCAAGCACTTGAGATGGGTTTGTTGAGCAAACTTTGCACTGGTATAAATTTGTTTAAAAATATCCACTTCTACAACATAATCCGTTTTGTCGTGATACTTCTTCATTCACAAAATGATTGAGTAAAGTTTTGTAAAAGATCTATTTTATTCATTCTTGTTAAAGTCTCTACAAAGCGGGTGCTAATAATAGACTGATGAGTAGTCCTTCCGGGCTTTACTAAAAAAATCCATTCTGTTTCACAAAGTAATCAAATTAAGTTTTGTAAAGTACTGTATCAATTTTACTCATTTTTATTAAATTCTCTGGCTGCAGAGTGGTTTTTTTTCTACCTTTAAACATTGTCTGTAAGTATTGAAAAATATAATCACGGCAGAAATAGCTCCGTGCGCCTGCGACAAAGTAAGGCAATCAGTTAAGCCGTTAAAATCCGAAAAAGCTGCAGGCTCTGATAGAATACCGCCGGAAGTAGCAAAAGTACATGCCAATAAAAAATTTTTTTTGCGCAATCACTATTAGCGCACTGATAAAGAAAGGCTCCTTTCCCAAAGAGTGGAAGCTGGCAAGGTATGTCCTAATCAAAAAACCAGCCTTGGTGCAGCAGCCTACAGACCACACTATGCATCTTAAACAGCTTAAGGAAACACTTACAGCTAATTCTAAACAAAATCCGCAGGACGAGCTGTTTCCTAAGCAGTATGGTTTTATGGAAGGCAGATCAACGGTAACGCCATCCAAAAGGTCAAAGGAAATAGTAGAGAAAGCCAAAAGAAGAAATACGTTTGCAGTTTTGTTGACGCTAGACGTCAAAAATGCCATTCGGCTCCGTAAAAAGGCATTATTATGGAACTGAAAAAGGGGCAAGTCAGACAAAATTTCCACAACAGAGTAATTGAGGTTGGCCCCACATTTTGGAACACCTTCTACGACAAGGTGCTCAGAGAAACCATACCGGAGGATACAACTTTAATAGAGTATGTAGATGATCTCCCTATAATTGTATGCGGGCCGTGCAGCAAAACAACCATCAAAGAGGATGCTGAGTATGCCACAAATCGCGTAAAAATGTGGCTGGCAAAGAAAGGATTGGAACTTAAGCGGTTGTACTAGTCACACGTAACAGTCGTAACACACTCAAAACTGTGTCCGTAAAAATAGGGGATGTCATCGTCACCAGCAAAAAAAGCGCCAAATACCTTGGAGTCTATCTTAGCAGAAATCTACACATGGAAACCCACATTGCAGAGACTACCAGATAAACTGTAAAAGCGGTAGCAGCACTGACGCGACTGTTGTCCAATATTGGAAAAGCCAAAACGGGTAGAAGACTGGCTATTAGCTCGGTGGCCAATTTCATAGTACTATACGAAGCACCCACGTAGAACAACTGTGCACAGATCCCAAGGTAATGAAAAATGTTAGAGAGGGTACACCCAAAGATGGCGATACGTGTGGTAAGCGCGTACCGAATCGTGGCTACCAGAACCATACAGATAACAGCACAAGCTATCCTCATACACCTGATGATCCTGGAAAACAAATACCCGGCTGGTACAAATCAGAATGCGTAAAAGACGGTGAACAGATCTAAAACTCTGTTAAAGTAAAAAACTGAATAAGACGTAGAAGGTGACACTTTCAAGCTTACCTAAAAAGAATAAACATAGTAGAGAGTGATCGATGCGTATACTGTGACAAAGTGGATACACCCAAACACACCATGTTCCAATGCAATAGGTAAGAGTACACAAACCAGAAGACAACTGAAAGCAAAGCTCTGACAGCCAAAAATATAACAAAATGTATGCTCGAAGGCGAGGATACATGGAGGATGCTAGAGAATCAGGCTACAAAAAGTTGTACATAATACAGCTTTTCAGACAAATACGGCACAAAGTCTTTGAAAGATTTTTCCCCTCCTTCTATAAAAAAAAATTTTGAAAAAAAGTGTGTCACAAAAAAACAATGTACTATTAATAGATAGTGTGTGATAATCCAATAAAAAAGCTCAGCAATTAGAGGTGCTCAACAAATTTTGTTTGTTTTGATCTGCAATTTTTGTTTGGCAGTTGTAGCGGGTTTTCATATTGTTTTACCTTAATCAACTAAACTGCCAAATTATATAAATCTGCTCTCACACCTGTATAAGCTCCTGACTCAAATTATTAGGAACCAACTCGCTTTAGAACCGGATTTGTATCAACCCGTAAAACAAACAAGATTTCAAAAAAAAATTGGTACAATTGATCATTTGCAAAATGTTATGAGGAATAAAAAACCTTATTACCGACACTGACTCCAAATCATCGCAGGTTATCTTACAAAATGTTATGGAACTTATAGAAAAAGCAACAAAATACAATATCCCAATGCACATAGCTTTCATACCACCATAAAACGTTCAATAGTATCAAGAGTTGCTCAATCTAAAAAGCCTTACAAATTAATTCAAGTTACTCTACTTTAATAAAGAATATATATATATATATATAAAGACGCTACTTTTCACGTAAAAATAAACAACAATTTGTACACCAAACAAATCTTGGCAAAGATGTTCACCAAGATGACATAATTTCTCCTAAATTTTTCACTTTAGCACTAGAAAAAATGTTCAAGCAACCGGGTTGAAACAAGAAAGGTATAAATATTGATAACATATATCTAAGCCACTAGATTTAAAGTATCAAAATAAGATAGAGCTAAAGCTAAACCTAAAAAAAAAAAAAAAAAATAAAGTAGTGTTAAACAAAACGTGGCTGTAGATGGCATTTCAATAGAAAAAGTTAATAAAAATGTATACCTTGGCCATATATTCAAAATCGGCAAGGAAAGCCAAGTAAAAAGTCCAAAGTCCAAGTAGCATAGACCGCTTTTGGTAAAATTATGTGCATTATAAAAACAAAGAAGTCTGCACTTACAACAAAAGGTATATGACAGCTGTATTCTATGCCAATAACCAAAAATCATCAGAACAACTGAAAGTCATCCAAAAAGCCATAAAACGCCTAATTCTAATATAATATCACATATTTACGATTATTAGAAGAGATATGTTACAAATTAATGTTGAGTATGTTTTCTTGAAAAGTGATCAATCTGGTTAAGTCTATGATTGACTTTAAATTTTTGTAATCATTCCAGAAGGTTGTTTTCTATAGATCCGTAAAAAAAAGAAATCTTTTTTTATTAAGAATGCCTGGCTTGAATGACTTTTAGTTTTATGTTTAATATGTTTATGCTGCTTCTCTTAGGCTGCTAATGCCCGTAGTTAATTCTGCATTAATTTACTGTTTGAGACATTTTCACTTTAAGCCATTTATAGAAGTGGCTACGATGCAGCAATAAAACGGGTCTGGTTTGTGGTGTAGCACAATTCATATAATTATATGCAGTAACAATTATGCCGGGGTTGGCACAGAAAAAAAAATAGTGCGCCGCTCTCTCATATAGTGTATAAAATATCAGTTTAGTTCATTAAATATATCAAAAATTATCTTCTACTTTGAATATTAGTTAGTCGATAGCTTACTATCAACAAATCGTATTCAAGACTTCAACATTTGTAAAAGTAGACCACCAACTAAAACCAGAAAAAGTAATGCAAAAATATCGATTTAGTTCAGTGTAGATTTAACTGCCACTTTTTCTTAAAACTATAAATATTAAAGAAGAAAAAAAAACTGTTTTTAAAATATTCAAATCATTGAGTACCAATGTCCAAAGTTTTTATGCTCAAAATATTAATAAAATTATAAACTATGATTTTTATAAACTGCATCTCGGACAAGTCAAACGTATCCAAACGCTGTTAAAGTTTTAGTAGCTTTTAAACTTTTCCAACAAAATCCTGCCATCCTTCTCGGTCTTCTAATTCTCATCGCTCTCAAGATTTTATTTTGTTATACTCGCAATATTTTATTTTCAAAACCTTCCAGAAATTCTTTAGTGGCCTACAAATATTTATTCTTAAATCTTTTTAGTCATTTCAAAAAATAATTCAGGGTTTTAAGTCTTACTTAGTATCCTAGACTAACTCTCAAAGTTTTGTTATAGCACATTTTTTAAAACATCTCAAAGTTTTCTTAGATTCTTCGCAAACCTCAAAAACTGTTAAATATCTAACTCTCCGTGTTGCATATTATAGTTCTCAAAAGTTTATTTACTTTTGTAATATACTTTATAACTTCTCATAGGCTATTTTTCATTAAAATTGTAATTTTTATTAGTATTTTACTTTTGCTCTAGTAAGTCTACAACTTGATTGAAGGAAGTTGATGGTACTAATATAGCTTATTAAGAACTTCCAAATTACCACGATAGATAAAGAGCAACTTTCTATTTAGTGATGTTGGCAAGTAAACTCCGGACTGCTCTCATGATCTGCAAGCGCTATACATTGTGCTTTAACACCGTTAATGTCTTCTAGAGTCTAAAATCAATTAAAACATTACAACTGTTGGTCGCTTCTAGTAACTCTTAATATTTATAATAGCAATTTTATTGATAATATTCAACTAGTATGTTTTTCTCACCGATTTGACTTTTGCCAAATTTGCAATACTAAGTTGACCATGTTCAATCACACACATCAAACATGTTTTTCTTTATAATTAAGCACTGATTCTATTAAAAATTTAAAAAAAATATTTGGTTACAATAGACAAATTTTCACGATATTCAATATTCATTATTAAAAGACAAAATATTTATAATAAAAATGACAATGTATATTTTAATAAAATCATTTAACCGCATCATTGCATTTTTTATTATGTTAATAAAACATAAACATTTTGACGAGAAAGCTTATAAAAAAATGTTGAAATGTCAACTTCCATTTATAAATTTCAATCAGCACAATATCAGCGTGAATATTGCCCATTAAGGTAGACAGAAAGACTTGGATCAATAGCTTATTTTCAACCCCATTACCAAATTGTGTGTTCATAATCAAACTGAGAATACATACGTTTTTATACAATTATTGACACATTTTCTTGCGTTAATAACTATGTTATTTCCAGACAAATCATAACATTTATTTCTTATTAAAATCGTGTCCAAACCATTATAAACAATATAATTATTATTTATGTAAGATTCCACACAATTTGATATTTACAACAATACGTGGTTTATGAATCCGAAAGGTTACGCATCTCTAACTCACTTGATGTTACACTTGTTCAATTACGCACAGGTGGGTGGGTACAGGAATTTAAAGTTCATGTAAATGTCAAAATTGCCATTGTTTCAGAAAACACATTTTTCACGGAATTAATTGAAGTGAAATAAGGAAGATCCAAAATGAAAATTATAATATAAGGAAACGATTTAATGGCTATAGTAGATATATTTATTTTAATAAGTAAATTGATTTTGCAAAAAAATTTATTTGTTATATTTTCAAAGAATAGAATTTGCATCCGGTGATACAAAAAATCCTATTAAGTGCAGGTTTTCCAACAATTAAATAACCCAGCATGCATTATTTCTGAAAAGTTAAAAAAACTGAGTTTGTAAGATGAATTTGCTCAAATAACTCGTATTCATGTAATGTGGTTTTTGTTTGTTAATTTCCCTGTACATAATTTTATGCATTTGATGAAGTAATTAATAAATTAAATGTTTCAATATTAATAAATAAATTGAGACAAATTATTTACTAATTGTATTTATTATAATGCGTTTTATTACATAACTTGTTAAGTCAATAAATACAATTATGCAAATGTAATATTTTAATCCCAACTTTTTTTTAGAATTAAATAGCCAATTAACCTCTGCATAATTGCACCAATAAACTTTAATTTATGATAAAAATTATATAGGTGCGACCTTATAAAATGTCAATTTTAATGCATCGGCCCTTTTGTCTGAATATGCAGACTGAAAAAATGCGCACCCGTTTGCTTTCTTTCTTCCTCTCTGAATATCTCATCCGCTAATTAGACGACTGGGTGTCGGATGGACATTTAAAATTCTTACTTATGCGAATAAAACATATAAACTTATTGCAGTATTATATAACCACTGCTTTGTTTATCATTCAATTAAAACGGAGCGTGTTCGGCTAATTAAGTATAAAGTGTATTCTTTATTTGGATAGGGAGGTGAAGGTGAAGGGACACGCCGCAAATTTTCGGATGGTAGGTGCACTCAGCTGCTATTGCAGATGTCGTGAACAATACGAGATGGTGTCAAAATAAATCATCCTATTGAAGGGAACGTGGCAACAACTATGACATTGGGATTACCTATTCAGTTCAATACCTTTTTTTTGGAAATTATTTGCCTTCTATTATTTGTAGGTAATTTTTTATTTGGGGATGTATTTTATTAGGGCGGAATAAGTATTATGTTATTTATATAAAAATATAATTTACTGTCATATGATTTTAAAATACAATTAGTAGTATACTAATATGATATTAAATAAAAATAAATATACTTACTTACCGCACATGTGAGGTAAGTAAACATTACGGTCTTAGAAACGGTTTGTGTTATCGTAAAAACAATAGAATTACCTTACTTTTTTTTATCAAAAACGTCTGTAAGTAACGTAAACACCATGATTGTGCAAATTCTATATTGTACAACTAGCACGTAATAATACATATTTCCCACTAGTAACGTGCAAATTGTACACAACACTTTTTTACAACTACAATATATTATAAAAAAAATTAGCAATTTATGGAATTTTGATGCCAGTTGTACACATTGTTTTTATGACTAAAATGCTTATAATGTATCCGTGTATGAATAAAAATAATATTTATTTGCAGTGAAAGAATAAATGTCAGAATATGTTATAAGTGTATAGAGCACCATGGTATGAATAAGAATATATTTATGTTATGAGCAGGCTCTTTCAGAAAATACGAAAATCTAGGTAGTATTTTGTCTGAAGCCTATCAAAACATAAATTAAAAATGTAGCCAAAAATTAATAGTATTTTATATTTAACATTAGCAAACTTAATTCAGAATTTCTGTCAGCATAGATCCTAAATTAAGCAACAACCAGATTATGGAACTGATAAAGTTCCAGCTTCAGAAAGTGGCAGATCTTCTAAAAAAAAAAACAAGATAAAAAAATAAACGGATTCAAGAAGTTCATGGTCGACCTGATCGATGAGTCCGAACGGATAGACATACATGAAGATCATCTTAAACAGATTAAGCTGGACCATAAAGGTCTTTGAGATGCAAAGAATATTTCGTAAAAATGAAAAAGAGTAAAGCCATTCTAACCAGGCAAACCACACAATCACCCACGTCACCAAAAGTCCCAGCCCTGACCTCTTCCAAAGAAGTCCCAAAAACCTCCCCCAAAATTTGCCAAAAACCCGGTAGATCCCGCTACCTCTGTGGATTAACAGCAGATAGACATCCAGCTGGACAGCAACGTTGCCGCTCACTACAAAGCCCTGTCTCCAGAAAAAGGAAATTAAAGAAAGAATCGAGTGAGCCCTCTTCAGTAACTTTACTTAATAGGCTATTAGCCGGCTCATCACATCAGGTGCTTTCGGTGCAATCAGTACCATCAACCACCAATGCCAAAAAATTCTTAAATTTGCCAGCCCCAAAAGCCCACTCGACCAACTCTGGTCAAACCAATAACTCGTTAGGTCCTTATTCAAGCTCTTCAGGCCCGTCAGCATCCAAAGAAATTGTTGGGACAAAACCCTTATCCTCCCATTGTAATTCGGAATAAAGCTTGTCAAAAGTTGAAGATGTTCAAGATAAACTTGTCGAGAAGAGTTATAAAACCGCTTCGGTTATTAGAATGAAGAGAAAAGTCTTTCCCATGCTATACGTCCAGCTCATCAGTACGGTTAAAAGCCACACAATTTTCGGGTTAAAATTTCTTCTCAACCTCAAAATTAAAGTTGAAGTAAAACGTAAATCGGGCGTCATCAGCTTATGCCATCGTTGCAAAAAGCTAGGACACTTGGCTAATAAGTGCCGTTGAAATGCGTCTCATCCAACAAACTATTGTTCCAAGAAGAAAGATAAAAATAAACCCACTCCTCCTAAGTGTGCCCTATGTGAGGGATCCCACAATACCAGTTTTAAAAAGCAAATATAATAAACCAGTTGCTTCAAAGCCAGTCCCTAGTAAGGCCAAGAATAACCCCCACGTCACAAAAGAAAAAAGCAACGGGTTTTGGCACTAAACTACCATCTTAAGGTGGAAAAAAATCTGCTAATTTATTAGTATATTTGCGCAAAAAACTTTTGACAAAATTGATGTTGGCAAGCAAAAAACGTATATTTGCATAGTAGTTTCATAGTGGCTCAATAATAATATTCTGCTTCGCTTATTCTTTTAGAAGAATGGCATTCATAATAAAAAAAACAAACAAAAAGCGTTTTTTTTTTTTTTTTTAAATTATAAATTTTGATGTTATTATCCAAAACCCTCTTAGCTCCTAATAAAGCTTACAACATTCCAAACACTTTCACTTGTTTGAAAAACACGTTTGGAGCACAAAGACGTAGAACCGCAATCCTCGTCAAATAATCAGCTGTCCACTCAAAAGTTTTTTTGTCGCAAACTGTTAATTTGGAGACTTACTCGATTGCAAAAAATATTCCTGACTTGGAACTGATAAAGCTAATTTTGCGAACTAAGCAGTTATCAAAGCATCCAGCTTGGCACAGTAAACTAACAAATTCTAAAAAAGCTATATTGTACTAGGACCAGACACACCAAGCTATGACTATTCCCAGGGGTAGCCTAGAGACGTTCTTAAAATAGCGGTACACAAGATTATCGCAGCTCAAAATGCTATTTTACTTATTAACGACCTAAGCTCAGACCACTTCCCATAGTCTTAGATCTCTATAAGAGAGTGAGGAAAAGGTCGAATTGGTCTGCAAGACTAATTGGTCCTTATTCTAAAAGGGAGCATCAGATAACTACCTGACAAAAATCGACTAAAACTTAGCCAAAAATTAGATCTAATCAATTGAGACTCAATAGAGATACTACAAAACATATCCAAGCTCAAAATCGGGCAAAACATAAATGAGAAAGGTCTCATGACCCAACGGACCAAACCGAGCTAAACCGGCTCAATAGTAAAGTTAAGAAAACAATCAATGACCACAAAAATCAGTGCTAAAAATTCGCTCTCAAATCCTCTAACAAAGATCAAAATTTGAGGTAAAACCATTTGAAATAAGCGTACACCGTTTCCTATCATTCATGGCAAAAGAGGCCTTAATTTCACATTAGGAAGCAAACCCAATCAAAGCATTTGCAAACAACCTTGAACTCCAATGCTCGCCGGTCTACGACAAAGATTTAGACTTAAATCATGTAGATAGCACTGCTTCAATTCTTGAATCCGTTTGGCAGTCCAGGCTGAAAGATATCATCGCACATCTCAAATCCAAATTGGTTCCAGGTCCGGATTGCATTCTAAACAAAGCTTCTCTCTCAAAGCTATAATGTTTCTTCAAAACATATCAATTCTATCAAAAAGTTGGGAGTATAGACATTTTTCTGTCAACCCTAAATAAAGTGGCAGAAACTGTAATGGATATATTCCGGTACCACAAGTAACTGAAAACTTCTTGCCAAATCATCAACATGGCTTCAAATATGAGCTCTGCCTTAACTAACCACAGTAATTGATAAACTAAAAACTAGTTTTAATTTAAAACAGACTACTGGCGGCGTTAAAAAAGCCTTTGATAAGGTCTAGCACCAAAATCTACTCCTAAAACGTTTCAGATTCAATTCAAAATTAATTAAACTTATTGTTTCCTATCTGAAAAGAAAGACGCTGGCCGTCAATTTGTTTGGGCAGGTATATACCCCTCGCCCAATCAAAGCAGAAATTCTCAAGATTCAGTTATATAAGACTTCAAAAACTCAATAAGACTTCAAACAACTTTTGAAGCACTTAAAACTTAGCGAAGGTACTAGAGAATAAAAATCGACCCTGAAAAAAGCAAGTCTAGTTTTGCATTTTTAACAGTTTATAGCCAGATTTTAATAGTTTTGGAAAAGAATTAGGTATTTCATAGAATAATTTTGACCAGATTTGGCTATTTTTGATAATTCATAAAAAAAACTTGCACTTTTCGACAGTTTATGGACGGATTTTGCTATTTTTGACATTCATAAATGGAATTTTGTACTTTTTAATAGTCTAGATTTTGGTGCTTTCTAATAATATTTTGATACTTCATGGTCGGATTTTGCAATTTCATAAACAGAATTCAGCCCTTTCCAAAAATGATGGCCGGATTTTTAACAATCAAAATTAGAATATTGCACTTCTTAACAGTTTATGGCCGGATTTTTATTTGTTCTGACCATACTCTTACACTTTATAGCCGGATTTGCATTTTTTGACACTTATAAAAAGAACTTTTTTTTCTTGCAAAAAAATTATTTTCTATAAACGTTTATATCCTGATTTTGGAAATTTTAACATTTCACAAACAAAATTTTGCAGTTTATGGCCGGATTTGCAATTTCATAAAAATAATTTTGCACTTTTCAGCTATATTTCACCATTTTTGACATTTTATAAGAAGAATTTGCATTTTCAAAGTTTATACCCAAATTTTAAATTTTTTGGCATTTCATAAATAGAAATTTTCACTTTTCAGCAGTTTAAAATTGTATTTTACTATTTTTGACTTTCCTGAATAGAATTTTGCACTTTTTAACAGTTTGGGGCCGGATTTTTGGTGCTTTCCAACAAAATTTTGATACTTCATGACCGGATTTTGCAATTTTTTACAGTTTATAGCTGGATTTTACTATTTCATGAATAGAATTTTGCTTTTTTTAACCTGATTTTATTTTTAGTATTTTTGACATTTCACAACAGAATTTTGCAGTTTTCAACAGTTATGGTGGGATTTTTGATACTTCATGACCGGATTTATAATTTCATAAAAAGAAATTTGCACTTTTTGTCTGGATTTTGCCATTTTTACAATTCATGAAAAAAACTGCACATTTCTACAGTTAATGGCAAAAGTTTCCTATTTTTGATATTTCATAATTAGAAATTAACACTTTTCGTCAGTTTAAAACTATTTTTGACATTTCATGAATATTATTTTGCACTTTTCGTTAATTTGTAGCTGGATTTTGATGCTTTCTTACAATATTTTGATATTTCATGGCCAGATTTTGCAAATTCATGAGCAAAATCCTGCACTTTCTATCAGATTATGGCCGTTTATTGCTATTTTGAACATTCATAATTAAAATTTTGCATTTTTTGCCAGTTTATGGATGAATTTTGCTATTTTTAACATTTGATTTTTAAGATTTTTCACTTTTTAACAGTTTATAGCCAGCTTTTGGTTCATTCTGACAATACTTTTATAGTTTATAGTAAAATTTAAATATTTTTGATATTTATGTAAAGAATTTTGCACTTTTCGACAGTTTATGACCAAATTTAAATATTTTTGACATTTAATAAACAAAAATTTTCACTTTTTCGGAATTTATGACTAGATTTTACTATTTTTGACATTTCCATAAAATTTTACAGTTTATGGCCGAATTTTTGATACTTCATGGCCGGATTTTGCAATTTCATAAAAAGAATTTTGCACTTTTCGACTAGAGTTTGACTTCATTTGTACATTTTACACAGTTTATGACAAAAAATTTGTTGGTAACTTTTTACAAAAGCGTCTATTTAAATGGCGCTCTAGAGGAAACAATTGGAGATGCGGTACTAAAAAAACCATATAGAAGAAAAGAAGAAATAATGAAAAAGAGCAAATGGTGGAACAGCGAATGTACTAAAAAAAACAAGAAGCCAGAAAGATGTTAAGGCACTGGAGAAACAACAAAAACACAAAAGAAGAATATATGAAAAAACAGAAAACTTACAAAAATCAATGTAAAAAAGCTAAAAGTGAATTTATAAAAAAAAAAGAAATAGAAATTAAAAAAATAAAGACAGAAGCAGAAGCATGGAAATACATAAACAAAGAAATAAGAAGAAAACAGGGAGATATTGAGAAAACACCAATGGAAGCGTGAAAGGGACATTTTTCAAGTTTGTTTGGAGGAGAAAAGAAAAAAGAAAAAAAACTAGAGAGACAAGAGCCAATCCACCAAGCAGAAGAAATTTCAAAGGAGGCAATATGAGAGAAGATAAAAAACTAAAGAAAAAGAAAGCGCCAGGTATGGATAGGATACAGAATGAAGCGTGGTTGTATGGTACGGAAGAACTGATTGAGAGATTGAGTGAGTTAATAAACAGAGTATGGAAAGGAGAAGGGTTTCCTAGTCAATGGAGAGAAGGTCTTGTATGCCCTATACACAAAAGTGGATCCAAAAAACTAGTAAATAACTACAGAGGAATAACACTACTGGGTACGGCATACAAGATCTACGGCATGATATTAGAAAAAAAGTTGAATGAGGAACTAAGTATGAATGAGATAATTCCAGATGGGCAAGCCGGTTTCAGGAAGGGAAGAGGTACCTTGGATAACGTATATATTTTACATCATATTGTGGAAAAGAAAATAGCAGAGAAAGGGGGAAAAGTATATGCGTTATTCCTGGATCTAAAGGCAGCATTTGATAGTGTTGATAGAGAGAAACTGTGGAAGTGTATGAGAGAGAAAGGAATTAGCGAGCACTTGGTAAGAAGAATGGAAGACGTGTATGAGGAGACAGCAAGTAGAGTATGTGTTAACGGAAAAATGAATGAAAAATTTTGGACAACAAAAGGAGTAAGACAGGGCTGTCCATTGAGTCCTACTTTATTTGCAACCTACATAGCAGATGTAGAAAAAAAATTGAGTTTGGCTCAAGCAGGAAGGGTAATAGTTGGTAGAGAAAAAGTGTGGTCGCTAACATATTCAGACGACATGATAATACTAGCAAAAGAAACGAAGGAAATGAAAGAGATGATAAAAAGTTTAGAAAAATATTTTAGAAAAAAAAAGATTAGAAGTTAATGTAGAAAAAACAAAAATTATGGTGTTCAGAAAGGAGGGTGGGAGAAAAAAGATGGAGGACTGGAAATGAAATGGGCAAAGTATTATGGAAGTAAAATCTTTTAAATATTTGGGATATGTTTTTTGTACGAGTAACACCGAGAGCGAGCACATTAAAAAGATGGCTCGAAAAGAAAATAAAGTAGTGGGACAAGTTTGGGGAATAAGTGAAAGAAAATTTGAATGTATGAGAATAAAAGGGCTTATGTTTGATAGTTTAGTTAGGAGTATGATATTGTATGGGTCAAAAATATGGGGATGGAAGGAACAAGAAAAATTAGAAGCAATACATGTAAAATATTGGAGTTGGGTGCTAGGTTTAAATAGAGAAACTCCAGCATATATTGTGCTGGAAGAAGTTAAAAAAGATAAGTTAAGAGTAGAAGCAGGAAAAAGAGCACTGAAGTATGAAGAAAGAATGAGACAGAGACACGAATTCAAAATATTACAAAAATGCATGAAAGAGAAAATGAGAGCAAGAAATGAAAAGCTAGGGGGGATCAGGGAAAATTATTACAATAGAAATGGATATGCGAGCCAAGAAATTGAAAGAATGAGAGAATCTGGGAGAGAGACATGGTACAAAATTATACAAATTATTATTAATTATACAAAGGCAAGAAAGGAGAATGCGAGTGAAAGAGCCTAGGTACAACGCAAATTATGAACATATTATAGAAAGTAAATTGCCAATGTACTTAGAGAGCGGTAGATATAATAAAAATGACAAAAAGATGATTGCAAGATTCAGATGTGGTAATGAAGAGCAAGTGACAAGATTTTGGATGGAAGAGGATTTGAAAATGTGCAGAATGTGCGGAGAGACTAAGGAAACTATAGAACATATGATGAAAGAGTGTAACAAAATGAGAGAAGAACAGATGGGAAAAAAAGAGATATTGAAAGGGGACGGAAGAGGGGTAGAATGGATGAGGGCAGTTAAAAAACGAAGAAAAGAAATAGACGAACAGAGAAGAAAATATTCTTAATTGTGTTAATTTTATAAAGATAAAGTTTGATTATTTTGGGAAGTTGTAAATGTATTTGTAAATGTATTTTTTAAGGCCAAAAAGCAAGAAATAAACGTATTATTATTATTTTTTAATAGTTTAAAAATCTACATTTTGGTGCTTTCTAACAATTTTTTGATACTTCATGAACGGATTTTGCAATTTCATAAGCAGAATTCTGCACTTTCCAAATATATAGCCGGATTTTTAACATTTAAAATTAGAATGTTGCACTTTTCAACAGTTTATGACCTGATTTTGATTCGTTCTGACAAAACTTTTATACTTTATAGCCAAATTTGCTTTTTTGACATTTATAAAAAGTATTTAAAATGATTTTTTTACAAACGTCCTAATTTTAATATTTTTGACATTTCACAAACAGAATTTTGCAGTCTATGTCCGGATTTGCAATTTCATAAAAAGAATTTTGCACTTTTTAACTGGATTTCGCCATTTTAAAAATTTCATAAAAAAAATTTGCACTTTTTCAAAGTTTATAGCCGGATTTTACTATTTTTGACAGTTTATGTCTAAATTTTACTATTTCATAAATAAAATTTTGCATTTTTTAACCGTTTATAACCTGATTTTAGTATTTTTGACATTTCACAACAGAATTTTGCAGTTTTCAACAGTTTATGGCCGGATTTTTAATACTTCATAGCCGGATTTAAAATTTTATAAAAAGAATTTTGCACTTTTTGACTGGATTTTGCCATTTTCAACATTTCATGAAAAGAATTCAGCACATTTCAACAGTTTATGGCAAAATTTTACTTTTTTTGATATTTCATAAATAAAAATTGGTACTTTTTGTCAGTTTAAAACTGTATTTTGCTCTATTTTTGACATATCGTGAATATTATTTTGGACCTTTTGTTAATTTGTAGCTGGATTTTGATGCTTTGATAGCCGGATTCTGCAATTTCATATGCAGAATCCTGCACTTTCTATTAGATTATGGCCGTTTATTGCTATTTTAAACATTCATAACTAGAATTTTGCACTTTCTGACAGTTTATGAGTGAATTTTGCTATTTTTAACATTTGAGTATAAAATTTTGCACTTTTTAACAGTTTATAGCCAGACTTTCATTCATTCTGACAATACTTTATAGTCATATTTAAATATTTTTGATTATTTATAAAAATATTTTTGCACTTTTCGACAGTTTATGATCAAATTGAAGTATTTTTGACATTTTTCACTTTTTCAGAGTTTATGGCTATTTTTGACATTTTCATACAATTTTACAGTATATGGCCAAATTTTTGATACTTCATGGCCGAATTTTGCAATTTCATAAAAAGAATTTTGCACTTTTCGACTAGAGTTTGACTTCATTTGGACATTTTACACAGTTTATGACAAAAAATTTGTTGGTAACTTTTTACAAAAACATCTATTTAAATAGCGCTCCAATTTCGTAGACGGGTACTGTAAAGTACCTAAGAATAGAGTTAGATAGAAAATTTACTTCCAGACTGCACTCAACAGCCTTATTAAGTAAGGCCAAAATGGCAAGCAATCTATTACTAATATTAGCAACCAGTTGCGACTATTCAAAACAATCATTCACTAACATCAGTGGTCCAGCATGAGTATGGTTGCTTTTTCTTATCATTTCAAAATAATACTATGGGAAGTATCCTCAAAAGCACCTTACTACGTTAGTAATACTCAACTGAAAACTGATACGGGATTAGACCCAATCAGAGATCCGATGTTGGTTTGAGCAAAACACTTTTTTGATAAAATTGCTAATCACATAGATTTTGAGTTATTTTGCTTAAAACAATCTTTCAAACACAAGCAACCAATCAACATGCTCGTTATATAAAGAAAACTTGTGGCTTATCTACCGCAACCACTCTAAATCAACGCCTACAAGGCTGACTCAGAATGCGCACTTCTAACGACCTTTCAAGAACGTCACATATAAGGCAGAACCAGATAAAAAAGTAGTACACATTATTGTGTAAAAGAGATTAGAAGAGTTAGTTGGTAGACGCTTCCGTACTTTTGGATAATAAATCCGTTACACCAAGTCTTTTGAAAATTCCCTTCCCAACCAATAAAATCCATGAACGTAACTATCGATGGCGCAATAAACGTGGTGGATGGAAACCAATTACATCCTCTTTCGCACTTGGACTTCCATGCAGTGATCGCACATTTCAAAACTCTTAAGTACGTTATTCAAAATATACTCAACTGCATCAAAGCTGATGTGATGCAGACAGAGCTCATCGCTCTGAGGTATAAGCCAACCTCAATAACGCGCATAAAAAGATACAAAAAAACCTTCCAAATGCTATATGTTGAGCCAAACAAACCGCAACAGCAAGACCCACGGTAAAGCACCTGCTTCTCAAAATGCTCGTAACGACCAATTCTATGTGTAAGCTACAGGAAAGTCGCAACACGCAAAACTTCTAAACAGAAAAGAAAGACCCGGCGACAGAAAAGCACAAAAGAAGCTGTGAAGCCAGTCAGCAACACCAACTTAGCAAAAGCAAATGACCAGGCGCATTATCCAGACCAACCCCACACTTATACAAGTGCACTCGGCACTGTTTACAGCAAAACACGATGGTCCAGACCCATATACATGCAAGAGTTACTCACGTAAACGACGCAAACCAAAAATTAGCTCCACTACCTCTAAAATCTACGGTGAAACGGTAGCATTTGTAAGAAACGGTGAGGTCGTCATCACACATAACCCAGACGACCCATCAGATATGACCTATCAGCTGAAAGAACAAGTTCATAGAGGAAACCGCATACCATAAAGAGACCACAAATTACGACATCATAGAAGCAAAACAGCAACAAGCCTGATTAAGCTACGCGCCCTGATAGATCTAATCAACGCACTGTAAGGCTTTGCAGACAGATAAAAAGAGCTGATGACGCGCAAGCAGATATGTCACGCAGACATTAACGTCATCACAGAGGAATCGGAAAAAAACAAAGAATTCGTATCTAAAACAGTCCAAGAACTTGCAACTCGTAACGGCCTTCATAGTAACGCAACCAACCTGCACAGAAGTAGAAAGCGAGGGAGAGTACCACAAAAAAGCGTTACGCTTTGGCTCTACCCCCCAAATGGTCACAACCATCAACAACCATCAGCAAGCAGATAGAAGCAGAAAAACCCCGTATCCCTAGGCACCCCTGAGGCACTGGCCTAGAACAGTTAAATCCTACTAAAACTTAAACCTAATTTACGGAACCCACTAGTTTTATTTTTACTTTCATTAGCAAGCTTTGTTTTAAAATAGTCTTCCAAAAAATTGTTTTCTCACTTTGGTGTAGTCTTATTGTAGACTTATCCATATTGCAAGTTTAAATAAAAAATGAGAATCCATAATCAAATTTGTTGAATGCAAACCTCAACGCAATCATCATTAGATGTGGCTTAAAAATACCGATTCTGTTTCGATCACAGCAAACTTTAATGTGAAAGATTGGTGCTAAACAATGCACAAACTATTTTTAAACAAATTATGAGTACTTATGTGACTGAAATAATATATCTTAAGACATTACTCGATACAGGTAATAATTTATTCAGTGAGAACAATTAGATATAAATATTGGCTTAACTGAATAATAGATTTATAATGTATACTACCACAAAATTGTTTGTACTTTACTAAAAGCTAATTCAAAATGTATACATTTTTAATACAATTATAAATGCACATAGTCAATTACATTATTTTAAAGGAACACATATCACTTTTATGTATATTAAATGTGCATGGGAGACGCGTATAATATAAAATGACTGCCATCATCTGATAAGGAAGAACATGACAAAGGCATTAAATCATTGACGACGATAAACAATAAGTTGAGTTTTATAGCTTAATATATTATGCATTAGTAACGGCCCCAAAGGGTAGGAGGATATGCGGGCATCGGAGTGGCGTTTCACATTGGATAACTTTTGCAGCGGTTACCCACCATTCATTAATTACAAAAATACAAACAAAAATATTGATACAATATTAACAATAAAATAATTTAACTATTTATGAAAAAATATGGAATCATTCCAATTATTTTAAAACAAGTATTATATTACCTTACTGCATCTGTTTGACCGTAAATAAAATATGTTTAATCGTTTTATAGGACAACTTCCAGAGCTATCAGTTACAAATTTATTACACAGATCTGAATAAATATTAAAATATAGCCGCGAGAACCATTTATGTGATCCTTAATATGCAATGATTAGATTAAAAATGTCGTCGAGGAAATAGCCGCATATTTTATATCAACTCTTTATAAAAGCATTTTACTTAAATTTCATCTTGATTAATTAAAATTTTATTCATAAATATTATGTTTTTGGCAATATTCCCTATTTATTTTTTATTGTCAACGCGTTTTTATATAGCAAATAAATCTATTCGTCAGTGAATTGTTCAGTGGCATTATACATAAATTTTTCAATATTCCAGTTTCTATGTGCATGACGCTCAACCGAACCAGTATTGGATTATGTTTGGTTCCTGTCCATAAGTCATATTAAGACTATACAAAAGTTGCAATAAATCTGTCAAACTCAAAGGGGGGCTCGGATCAACTCTCGAAATATTCAGAGGGAACAACCATCTCTCTTTCGTTTTGTGTGTGCTTCTTCAACAGCATTTTTTCTGTCTATAGTGAATGAAATATTTAAAGAATGTTCTTACGAATGAATTATAATTATTATTTTACTCGCAGAATAGATGTAATATAATCTTGACTTGCAATTATAATATGCAATCTCTTTATGGGACAAGTTCTACTGCTATCAATTAGGCAATTTATTGGATAAATCTGAATAAATATTAAATACAACCGAGATATGCATTTATGTAAGCTTTAATAGCAGACTATGTTAACATAATTAGTTCAAGGGTGGAATTAAATCAATTTGTTTCGAGTTTATTATACATGTTATAACTTATTTTTAATAATAAATGCTATAATTTATAAGTCATAAATATTCCAAAAAATATTAATAGTAAGTGTATTAAAATCATTGTATGTATAGCATATGAAACATTTAGTACCAATGCGATGATTTTTTTCTAAGAAATGATGTAAATATTTTGACAGAATGATATATTTCGATTTTTTTAAACGTCAGTAGTTGCATCACGTTCTGGTAATAAAAACCGACATTTCGTCTTTGAAAATGGGCATCTTAAGGCTTTTTAGATATAACAATATCTCCCTTTGAACCTTTTCTTGTAGGTGGTCTTCCATCTCCAATGTAAATTTTATTTTGATTTATTTTGTTTTATTAATTTGGGCTACTTAACAATGTTAATGACTTATACAGATTTATTTAGATTTAGTCAATTAATATTATTAACATTTATAATTTTTTTATAAATAAACCTTATTTTCAATTTATTTTATTATTTTATTTCTGCTTACTTTCTATATTTTAAGAATTGATTGAACAGTTTTGTTTATTAAATGTAAACTATGTAATAACATAAAGTATTTTTTGAATTATGCATGCTTTCAACTCAATGGGGTTGACAAGTATGCTCGGAAACATTAGTGTAGGGAAAATACCAACCGGTATATCTGAGTCATAAAAGAAATTTAGTTGCATACACTCAAGTGATGTGAAGTTATGTTGTAGAGCACTAAATTTTACAAAAAAAAACATTTCATTTTTTAAATTTAAAATCTTAGAAGACCCAAAATAAATTTTTGTTTGCAAATTATAGGACATAATGTAGTTAGCACTTAAGTTTGTTTGTTTTGGAATAGTTGATAAGTCGAAATGAAAAATACTTTTTGACAAAACACATCTTTGTATTTATTTTCCAAATTCTTTTCTTGATAAAGTGGACAAATGTCTTTACATTGATAAAGTTGCAGGTAGTAGACTAAAAAATGTCGATTAATTGTGTGTTGAAATTACCGAGGTGCAAATGCAACCAATAAATTGTCTTTGTGAAAACTACAGTAGCACCTGTTGGACTTCATTGCAAAAACAAAACAAAATGTTAGTCTTAGATAACCCTGCTAAATGTGATGCATACAATACAAAACGCACAGCTCACTTTAACAAACAGAAACTAACTAAAAATGAGCTAAAAACAATTCATTGGCAACGTTTTTTGGACTTTATTGAAGAAACAAAACTGCTAAAAGAGTCAAAGGTGCACAATAGAATAATCGCACCCGCAATGCAAAGACGCAAGAATAATCACATTAAAAAAAAATCCGAACCTCTGATGTTCTAGAAATAACGGGTGCTCAAAAGTTTGCTGTTTCATTGATACAAAACAGAGCATTTGCCTTAAATCTATAGTAAGTTAATGGTAGCGGTAAGCACTGTAAGAACAGCGGCTTCTTATTTCTTAAAAAAAAATGAATGCTAATCGGTTGATGCAATTTTTTGCAACGACCGCATACACAAACATAGGATTTAAGTAGCAAATAAGCTACTAGAAGCTCTGCGTGCGCTATTCCCAGTAAAATAAATAAAATATGGCTTCATTCCTCAAAGAAGAAATTGGACCAACAAATTGATGATCTGTTACAACCTGGCTATTCGAAGAAATTCTGACAGCATAAAAAAAATTAGGACGGCGATTTGAGCAACATTTTTACCAACAAACAATTTAAAAGCAAATCGACCATTTTATAAAGATCTTTCAAAGGCATTGCTAGAACGATGCAAAGAAGGTTTTGCTCAAAACAACAATAAACTCCAACATCTGGTGGATTGCTCCCAAAACAAAATTTTGTAGTGTTTTTTTTTCAAAACTAGTTTTTTTACGTAAAGGCACCAGAATCTCGGAAACTATTCGATCAACGTTGCTGTTGTTCTTCAGTTAAAAATGTAAAAATAATGTATTCATTTTTTTAAGATCGCCTTTTTAGTAATTTTATACATTTCAAAAAAAAAAATTTTTGTCATATACAATACAATTTTTCAGTACTTCCAGCTTCTACAACATATCTAGCAGCCGTCTCGTTGTAAGGCTGCCAACAGCATACTACTAACTATTTGTTGCTCAAAAAATTTGAGGATTCATTTCAAACATTGTTTCACCCAAAATGATTGTATTAATTCTAAAGCTCTAAAAAAATCACAAAGACTCAGGGTAAAGTCCCTAACCACTATGCTATTCCTAAATTTATCTACCACAGTAGATGTCAACTTAAGACATATAGTCCATATCAGCGTCTCGGCAGTACCAGAAGATCAGTCCGTGTCTAAGCGTTTTTGAATGCCAATTTCCTTTAGAGTTGTATTCTCTTTGATTTTGATGTCAAATATTTTTTTCGTAACTGAAATTGCTCTAGATCTATGAGCAGTTGTAGCTTGCAACAGTCTGTCAAAATTAATTTTACTTCTCTAGTGCATCGAGGCTCTCTAAAGTTATCGTTTCTAAAAATGCCAGGCAAACGTTCAGACTCTATTTTGGTGCCAAATCAAGTTCGGTCAAAATCTTCTTCATTTCTACATAAACGTGTAATGTGTAGCAATGTTAAGCCGGGTAAAGTTACTCAAAACTATTTATTTTGTGGTTTTTCCGCCAATAATTGTTGTTGCAGTTTTGTTTGAGAGTAGCCCACCAAAGTTTACAAAAAGAATTTATGCTTATTCTTGTTCTGAGTTGTAATGTTAATTTTACAAAAAAATTGCAGTAGCAAGTTGTTTCTGTAGACTATTAACGGTTTCCTAATCCGTTTCTGCAAGGTCTAGTATCATGTTATAAGTAAAATAAAAAAAAAAATGATTCCATACAATTCTTCGGCGTTTCTTCAATGCCAGTAACAAGTTGTTTCTGTAGACTATTAACGGCTTCCTAGACAAGTCCGTTTCTGCAAGATCTAGTATCATGTTATACGTAAAATTTAAAAAAATGTTTCCATACAATTCTTTGGCCTTGCTTCGATGCCAAATCAGGTTCAGTCAAAATCTTCCTCTTGAACGTGTCATGTGTAGCCAGGGGCGAAGCTATCTGTAAGCAAGGGTCTGCAATGCAAAAAGGCATACAAGCATAGGGGCCCCCGATAATTATTTTAAAACCTGAGGCTCTCCAAAATTTACAAAATAACAGTTAATAAATAATAAAATTGTACTTTTTTTTTCAAAATTGTTTTTTCAATATTTTGCGGTGAAACTCAAAAATCGTAGCTCCGCCACTGTGTGTAGCGTATGATTTTGCTAACGTGTTCTCTGCCTGGTTCATAATGTTAAACCGAGTACAATTTGTTAAAATTCTCTTACTGCGGTTTTCCGATGAATTGTTGTTGTTTACTTTGTTTGCAACCTCAAATAACCCATTTTTTTTTCCCAAAGGTAACTATTCAGGTTCTTCCAGCCGGTAAAAAACTTGTAAACCAAATTTGAATAATCTGTAGGTTCCCGACAACCTATTTGAGCTTCTGAAGCAGATCTGCTTATACTTAATATTATGTTACAGTTCAGAGCTAAAAAGATTAATTGTTTTCATACAATGCTTTATACTTGTCAAATAGTTTCCATTTCCAGAACACTTTTTTTTTCTAAAACTTTGCAAGGTTTATTGTAGTGTAGTGCATGATCTGTCTGTCCGCTAAACTCCTCTTCTTTTAGAGCGTAGTTCTTGTAATAATCACTTAAATTTTCTTTGTTGTGGAGCTCCACTCCATTCTAAACTATTGACCCGTTTCAAAGCTCTAGAGTAATCCAACCACCCGCCCAAATGTTTGTCATTAAAAAAAATTGTTTATTTTTTGTGCGGACGTCAGAAATCCTTTGGCCCCAAGAGAAGATTGTGATCCAATCTCTTGATCACTAACACTTGAGTGGGTGGGTGGTTCACTCCATTTCAAACTATTGGCCCGTTTTTATGCTCCTGACTAAGATTCCCACCCGTTCAAAAGTTTATCATTAAAAAAAATGTTTTTTTTTTTTTGCGGATGTGAAAAGTCATTTTATCTCAAGAAAAGATCGTGATCCGTCCTGTTGATAACTAACACTTGAGTGGGTGGGTGAGCTACTCTATTCTAAATTATTGACCCGTTACTATGTTCTGGAGTGTCCCACCCACCCGCCCAAGTGGTTGTCATAAAAACTTAAAGTTTGTCTTCTGTGTGGACGTCAAAACTCAATCGTGATCCAATTTTTTGATAACTACCATTTGGGCAGGTAGGTAGGTCACTCCATTCCAAACTATTGGCCAGTTACAGTGCTTTGGAGTGACCCACCCACCCGCCTAAGTACATGTCATCAAAAATATTAATTTGTATTTTTTATGCAAACGTCAAAAGAAATTTTACCACAAGAGAAGATTGTGATCCAACTTTTTAATCACTAACACTTGGTGGGTGAGTGAACCACTCTATTCCAAATTATTAGCCAGTTATTATGCATAGGAAAGACCCCCCCCCCCCCCCCCGCCCAAGTGTTTGTCATTAAAAAAATTATTGTTTCTTCTGTGCGGATCTCAGAAGTCAATTTGTCACAAGAAAAGGTAGTGACCCAACCTTTTGATAACTAACACTTGGGTTGGTGGGTGGGCCACTTAATTCCAAACTATTGGTTCGTTACTATGCTCTAGAGTGACTTACCGAACCGCCTAAGTGTTTGTCATCAAGAAAATTATTGATGGTCTACTGCGCAAACGTCAGAAGTTATTTTGTCAAAAAAGAAGATCGTAATCCAATCTTTAGATAACTAACACTTAGGTGGTACTCCATTCCAAATCAAATTAGTAGCCCGTTATCATGCTCTGAAGTAAATGTTTGTGTTCTATGCCGACGTTAGAAGTCATTTTGTCACATGAGAAGAATGTAATTCATTTTTTTTTTCATAACTAACATTTGGGTAGCTGGGTGGAATACTTCAGAGCATGGTAACGGGCCAATAATTTGGAATAGAGTAGCCCGCTTTCTCACCCAAGTGTTAGTTATCAAAAGGTTGGATCACGATCTTCTTTTGTGCAATTTTAATAAACTTTGTTCACGCACATAAGTTGAGGTAAAACAATATTGAGCGAATGAATTTTTACATAGTACAAATGATATTAAGATATCCATATTAATATTTATTTGGATCAATTTCCAATAACGAGTTTTGTCAACGCACATAATTTAAAATAATACAAAATTGTTCGGAGCACCAAAAGAAGCACGCAATTAAGTTTCCAAACCAGCAAGTGACCCCTTTTCAAGACAGCGCCCACTTTGAATCAAAACAAAACAACAAATTATCGGATCACAATTTTCTAGCTCGGCTCCGCGTTCTGCAGTCCTTTCCGGTAACAATGATGTTGTTCACAAATTGGGCGCAATCAATCATCCAAAACATTTTGTTTGACTCGGACCTCTTCGAAAAAGATTAAATAAACAAAAATTTATGTGAGCGTTCTTGAGCTCGTTCTCCATTTTTTTAAAGCCATCAACCCCATGGGAACGACCAGTTTTCAAAACCAGCGCTTTGCCAATTACACAAGACAAGACATTGCAAAATAAAAAGGGTGCTACCAAAAAAAAATACAAAGTGTACGTTCTACATTAGGTTCGTATCTAAAAAAATGATAAAAATATTTGTACATGGCCATGTATGAGTCAAGTGTACGGAATGAATTTTTTTTTTGCTTAATCAAAAAAAATTGCCTTTCATTATATGAATCCTAACCGTGTGAATTTTTTCAGATTTAATAAGCAATCAAAAATTTAAAAAAAAAATTTTTTTGCGTTTTTTCACATTTTTTATCGTTTTTAACTTTTCACGGTTGCATTTTTAGTAAAAAGTTGTAAGCATCTTTTTTCTTTAAAGTTGTTCAAAAAATTATATTTCACAGCCAAATTTTTTTTTCTTTAAATTTTAAAAATTTCCTTGAACTTAAAAAAAACAGTTCTTCATAAAAAAAAATGACAGGTATTTTCTTTTTTTTTCTCAAATATGGATAAAAACATGCAAAATTGCATTGGTTCACGGTTTTTTAACATACATTTTCTTCGCGCTGATAAATTTTTAGATTTTGGTTCCAAAAACTACAATTTTTAATAAAACCCGTAACTTTGGTAATTTAGTCTGCCAGACTCCAAATGAATGTTTAAGAAAGTCGGTTTTGGATTTGGGCGTTTGCTATCGATCCAATCCAAAACCTTTTAAACAAAATTCGTAGTTTTTGTCACTTTAGACCACCGGAGATGCATCAAAAAGTTTATCTTAATACGTTCTTTCTCACCAGAAAACGATGACAGACATTCTGACAAATTCGTAAAAAAATTGTGATCAAAAACCAAAAATGGCTTAAAAAAACCATTTTAGTCATTTTAACAAAAAAAAAATAGTTTTTCACAAAATGTTCAGTTTTGCATTTTTGAAGGTTAGGGTTGGTTAGGTTAGGTTATGTTATGTAATGTTAGGTTAGGTTAGGTTAGGTTAGGTATCGACTTTTTATTAAATTTTTAGTTTTTGCATTTTTGACGTTAAATATGTCATTTTAACAAAAAAAAATTTTTGTTTTTCACAAAATATTCGTAGTTTTTGCATTTCTGAAGGTTAGAGTAGGTTAGGTTATGTTATGTCAGGTTAGGTATGTTGTGTTAGAGTAGGTTTGACTTTTTATTAAACTGTTAGTTTTTGCATTTTTGATGTTGAATATTTCATTTTAATAAAAAAAAGTTTTGAAGGTTAGGGTAGGTTGTGTTATGTTAGGTTAGGTTAGGTTAAGTTTCGACTTTTAATTGAATTTTTAGTTTTTGCTTTTTTGATCTTAAATATGTCATTTTAGGTTAAGTTAGGTTAGGTTAGGTTAGGTTAGGTTAGGTTAAGTTTCGACTTTTTATTAAATTGTTAGTTTTTCCATTTTTGACGTTAAATATGTAATTTTAACAAAATTTTTTTTTGTTTTTCACAAAATATTCGTAGTTTTTGCATTTCTGAAGGTTAGAGTAGGTTAGGTTATGTTATGTCAGGTTAGGTATGTTGTGTAAGGGTAGGTTTGGCTTTTTATTAAATTGTTAGTTTTTGCATTTTTGATGTAGAATATTTCATATTAATAAAAAAAAGTATTGAAGGTTAGGGTAGGTTATGTTAGGTTAGGTTAGGTTAGGTTAAGTTTCGACTTTTATTAAAATTTTTAGCTTTTGCATTTTTGACCTTGAATATGTAATTTTAACAAAAAAAATTTTGACTCTTTACAAACTCTCACTATTTGCATTTTTGAATGTTAGGTTAGGTATGTTGTGATAGGTTAGGTTTTGACTTTTTATTACACTTATAGTTTCTGCATTTTTGCCGTTGTATATGTCATTTTAACAAAAACAAAATTTAGCTTTTTTACAAAATTTTCAGTTTTTGCATTTTTGTAGGTTAGGTTATGTTAGGTTATGTTAGGTTTCGACTTTTTATTAAATTTTTAGTTTTTGCATTTTTGACGTTGAATATGTCAATTTAACAAAAAAAAATTTTTAACTTTTCACAAAATTTTCAATTTCTGCATTTTTTATGGATAAGATAGGTTAGGTTATGTTATGTTTAGTTAGGTTAGGTTAGGTTAGGTTTCGACTATATAAAATTTTTAGATTTTGCATTTTTGACCTAGAATATGTTTTTTTACAAAAAAAAAAATTAAATATTAATTTTAACAAAAATTTTTTTAAATTTTTTACAAACTCTCACCTTTTGCATTTTTAAAGCTTAGGTTAGGTTAGGTTAGGTATGTTAGTTTAGGTTAGGTTCCGACTTTTTATTAAACTTTTGGTTTTTGCATTTTTGACGTTAAATATGGTAATTTAATAAAAAAAAATTTTAGTTTCTCACAAAATCTTTAATTCTTTGCATTTTTGAAAGTTAGGGTAGGTTAGGTTAGGTTAGGTTTTCACAATATTTTCAGTTTTTGCATTTTTTATGGCTAGAGTAGGTTAGGTTATGTTAAGTTAGGTTAGGTTAGGTTTCGACTATATTAAATTTTTAGTTTTCACAAAAAAAGAGTTTAGTTTTCCACAAAATTTTCAGTTTTTGCATTTTTTAAGGTTAGGGCAGGATAGGTTATGTTAGTTTATGATAGGTTAGGTTAGATTTTGACTTTTTATTAAATTTTTAGATTTTGCATTTTTGACGTTGAATATGTCATTTTAACAAAAAAAAAACTTGAATATGTAATTTTAACAAAAAAAAAGTTTTGACTCTTCACAAACTTTCACATTTTGCATTTTTGAAGGTTAGGTTAGGTTTTCACATTTTATTAAACTTTTAGTTTTTGCATTTTTGACGTTAAATATGTTATTTTAATAAAAAAAAATTTTAGCTTTTCACAAAATTTTCAGTTTTTGCATTTTTGAAGGTTAGGATATGTTTAGTTATGTTATGTTATGTTTGGTTAGGATAGGTTGGGTATCGACTATTTATTAAATTTTTATATTTTGCATTTTTGACCAAGAATATGTCATTTTAACAAAAAAAAAATTTGAATATGTAATTTTAACAAAAATTTTTTTTGATTTTTTACAAACTCTCACCTTTTGCATTTTTAAAGCTTAGGTTAGGTTAGGTATGTTAGTTTAGGTTAGGTTCCCACTTTTTATTAAACTTTTAGTTTTTGCATTTTTGACGTTGAATATGGTAATTAAAAAAAAAATTTAGTTTCTCACAAAATCTTTAATTCTTTGCATTTTTGAAAGTTAGGGTAGGTTAGGTTAGTTATGTTATGTTATGTTATATTATGTTTTGTTATGTTAGGTTAGGTTAGGTTAGGTTAGGTTAGGTTAGGTTAGGTTAGGTTAGGTAAAATCCACTCCACAGCTTTACGGCGGCAGAACTGACCGCTATTATGGTCGACACTTGTAACGACACTTTCACCAGGAAGAGCGCCAACAACAGCCGTAGACCGGCGTACTGGTGGAGCTGCAAAATTGCTGAAGCAAGAAAAATCTGTGTGAAAACCAGACGAGCGTACACCCGGGCGAACGCCAGTACAGACTCTATATACGGAAGCAACAACTCTAAAATATGTATAAAGAACAGAAGGCGGACCTAAAGAAGGCCATTAAGGCGGCAAAGAAAAGCACTTGGGCCAGTCTGTGCAGAGAAAATGACATAGACCTCTGGGGCACTGGATATAAAATAGTGACCGGGAAGTTGGGCACTCGCTCCCCAATAACTCTATCAGACGAGGATCAGCTGAGGATAGCGCTAGACCTTTTTCCGCAACATACTAAAACAGAATGGCCCAGGATAGACATCAACTAGGACGAAATACCACCGTGCACCTATGAGGAAGTAAAGGAAGCCGGCCGACGGATGAAAAGAGGCAAAGCTGCAGGATCTGATAGAATACCGCCAGAGGTAGTTAAAGAAATGGCCCAAAGGAACACCGATCTGTGCGCAAGCCTGTTTACCAGGTTGCTGACCGAGTGATCTTTCCCAGAAGAGTGGAAACTGGCTAAACTGGCCCTAATCGAAAAACCAGCAAAAGGCGACGGCGCCACAGCATACAGGCCGATATGTTTGCTAAACTCTATGGAAAAACTCTTTGAACTGGTCATAAACAAGAGGCTGCAAGACGAAATAGAAGGAACGGGAGGTTTATCCTGCAAACAGTTTGGTTTTAGGCAAGGAAGATCTACAGTCGACGCAATCCAGAGAGAGAGTAAAGGCCCTAGCGGAGGAAGCAAAGAAAGATAACGATTTTGCAGTTCTGATCACGTTAAATGTCAAGAATGCCTTTAATACTGCCCCCTGAAAAGGCATAATTAAGGAACTGAAGAGAAAGAAAATGAAACCTTATTTGGTGAGGATGATCTGCTGTTACCTTCTAAAAAGGAGCATTCTGGTTGGCGGAAAGATATGACTTGCGGGGTGCCGCAGGGCTTGGTCCTTGGACCCACACTCCCAAATGATGCCTGAGGGGACAACCCTTGCAGGATATGCTGACGACCTGGCGATGGTAATACGGGGTATATGCAAGGCTATTATTAAAGAGAATGCAGAACTTGCAGTGACTCTCATTGAATTGTGGCCAAACAGGAGAGGACTGGAACTGGCCCCGCATAAAACAGAAGCAGTTGTGCTGGCAGGACGCAACACACTAAAAAGTGTGACGTTAAGAGTAGGAGGACTGGAGATCACCAGCAAAAAGTGCGCCAAGTACCTCGCGGTACTGCTTGGCAAAAACCTGCACATGGATGCCCACATAGCAGAGGCATCAAGCAAGGCAGAGAAAGCGGTGGCAGCGCTTGCTCAACTGATGCCCAACATAGGCGGGGCGAGGGCAGGCAGAAGACTGGCAATCAGCACAGTGGCCAACTCCATTATGCTGTATGGGGCGCCAGTATGGAGTGATTTTGCACAAATACCGAAATACCGGAAGATGCTTGAGAAAGTACAGAGTAAAATGGCGATAAGAGTGGCTAGCGCCTACCGGACCACATCGACCAGGGCCATACAGGTGGTAGCAAGTGCGGTACCTATTCATTTACTGGCGTTAAAAAGGAGGTACGTAACTGGTGCAAACCAAGAAGCAGATAAGGAGCTGGCCAGAGCAGAAACTCTTAAAAGGTGGGAAGAGGAATGGGGAGAAGTAGGCAAAACGGGTGCGTGGACGCAAAAACTGATCCAAAAAGTCATTCCATGGGTCACTCGGAAACATGGAGACGTCGGGTAACATCTGACCCAGATTCTAACAGGACATGGATGCTTCCAAGCTTACCTAAAGAGGATGGGAATCACGGACAACGACATTTGCGTGTATTGTGGAGAAGTGGACCCTCCTCAGCACACAATGTTCCAGTGCGACAGGTGGCAATCCACTAGGGAAAGGTTGGCGAGAAAGCTTGCCTTGACACCGGAAACTATGGTCAGGGACATGCTCAAAAGCAAAGATACATGGAGCACAATCCAGAAACTAACAACTGAAATCATAAGGAGCAATGACCAGGAAGAGAGGGATAGACAGCTGGTAGCTCAGCAGTAGTGAGTAGAGTGAGTAGTAAATGTATATGTGTGAACGAATAGAAGGAAAAAAATGGGTAACCTCTGTGAAGTAATACCTTACGGTGATCCCGCAGTGGTTGCGACAACCAAGGGGGGGTATTTTTACTCGGTAGGCGTTTGAAAAAAAAAAAAATAAAGTTTAGGTAAAATGTCACTTGGCATAAAAAAACTTTCGCAATAGCATATTATCATTATAGCTAAGTAGATTACATAAACAAAAATCTCCTCGTAGGAACTAGTTTTGTCCAACCTTTCATAACATTAACTTAACATTACCACTCAAGTATTGTATTGAAATTGATACCGGATAACAATAAACTTAAGAAAGTTGATTTTCGCAACTAAGTGTTGACAAATTATCAAACAATATACTTTAAAAAAGCTTAGTATTTTGCAATATCCTATTCCTTTATATAGTTAGCAACTTCATATGATTTCATTTAATTAGAAATTTTGATTTAAAATAAATTTTATTTTATTACAAAGTAATATTAACAATAAAGTACTAATAAGTATATTATTTAATGTCATAAGCTATATATTGCTGCATCTATTAAATATGTCATTAGATACTGAAGACCATCCTACACGTCTTAAATCACGTGTTATCTGTGCTATACCTAAAAATAATGTTAAGTACTTAGCAGAGAATTATAGACCTATAAATACGTTGCCCGCCCTAGAGAAAATGATGGAAAAGCAATTGGATATAAATTACATGAATGTTTTATGAGAAATGATTCCGAAAAACCAATTCTTGTAAAACTGCAAATTAAATATTTCTAATTGAAAGAAATAATTGTACCCATTGAAACATAAAAAGTATTTAAAATAATTGTTATTAAATTGCATAAGGTTTAATAATAATTTTCAACAGTTATCTCAAAGAAATATACAATAATAAGTAGAAAAAATAATGGAGATTGATGAGATTTGCACCAAATAAGTAATGTTAATAATGTAATAAAATGTAAATAAAAAATAAGCTGAGTTTGTATCAATTAACAATAATAATGTTCATATTCGTTAATGTTCTTTTATTATTTCTCAGTGCAAAAGTAAATAAAATACAATTTTAGATTAAATTTCCAAGTTGTCATATTAATTGCCAAGATATATATGAATTAATAAAATATCTTTCAAAACTCGATTGTTAATGTAAATATTAATGAAGCGTACTCCAATGAAATATGTGATATAACTTTAAAATTATGTGAAATCAATAAAAATGAAATGATCTGAGAAAGTTATTATTAAAAATATAAAAATCAAATTACCGGAAAATTCAAAATGTAATAAAATCAATCAACATTGTGCATTGATATTTATATTTAAAAGCAAATGCAATAATAATTATTTACATTGTCTATAAAATTGATAATTAAGTTTAACAATTTCAGTATATAATATTTAATGTTCAAATTAATATCAAACACTTTAGAAACAAATAGCAAAATATCAATAGATAATTTTCCACACAATCAACTAATTATTTATTTGTAATTTTACGGGTGTCTAAAAGTAACCGTTATCTGGCAAAACTAAATTTATATAATGTAAATTTTACATTGACTTTGGTTAGTATTTTTTATATATATTTTTAATTATAGTTCAATATATTCTATATTTACTGCAAATTAAAAAAAAATCATTACTATTGTGGCATTTAATTCACCAGACTTTAAAAAGCTTCTGTGCACAAGTAATAAATCTGATTTAAGTATTTGCGACAATAATCATTTATTAACATGAGTTTGTTTCGGTAACAATTTTAGATTTTGTTTTTGAATTTAATATAATAAATAATAAACACCATTTTAAAACTATGATTCCACCTAAGTAGGAAGTATATAAACAGAAAATGTCTTGGTTTCAGAACAAATGGTGGTATGACTAAAGCAAAAAAATGAGTGTTTATCATATTATTATTGACTTGCATACAAAATCGACTTCATAAGAAAGTAATTTATATTAAATCTTACTAATGTAAAGTAGCGGATGTTGAAGTAGTTTATTTTAATTAAAATGTTATTTGTGTATACCGCTCGACTGATGAGACCTTTATTAATTTTTTATTGGGCGGTTTACTTTACATCATGTGAGACAGAATAGTTCAATTCCTGTTGTTGTGTCTCAAATAATATTTATAATTTTATAAAAATAATAATAAAAAAAATGTTAAACTTGTTGTGTACACAATACAATATATAGGCTTTAGTAATTTAATATCTACAATATAATTATGGAATTTTTAATAAGTATAGACTATTACTGCAAATGTATAAACTAAGCAGATGCAATGCTTAATGCAACTAATAAAAGAATACTAAACTATTTTCTCAGCTATTTGTGCCATACTGGAACATATTTTCACAATATAAATCGGCCAGCTAAAAAAAAGCTTTTAAGTGCTAAATGCTATACCTGTTCATAGAAAAACTACATTTCCCATTTCTGTAAACATAATTTTAATAATTTTATCTATTCGGCTTCTAAAACTCAATGTAGATCTTAATAACCCATGCACGTAAAATCTGACAAATTCTCAAGTTTTATAGTTTGAAAGAATTCTCTTTAACCAGTGAGATGCTAGGCACACTAATAATAAGTGCATACCTTGAAACACTAGTGTATGTGTCTCACATTAGGCAAAGAAGCACTTTACATAAAATACATCATTTTTTAAATTTAAATTTGTTTCCGTCATCTGATTCAAATAAAACTCGCCAAAAATGCCTTTGACTGTCCGTGTAGGGTTTAACTGTACATACTACAGTTACCTTCACACATAAACAGTTTAACGTTTCTCCTAATAGGGGGCATTGCGTTATCATTTTTGACTCATTACTGGTCATATTTAAGTTTTTTATATGTTGACATTATTATAAATTAAAAAAAAAATAATGTAGATTTGCTTTAAAATGTTTAACTAACTGACGTATGTAAAGTACTTTTTCTACCCTTTTATGTAATATGTCATAGAGTAGTGATGTAAAAAGAGTTCTACGCCAAAATAGTCATTCGATTTACACAGGTTTATAATTCGCATTATTTATTTATATTTATTTTAGAAAGAGGCAAGTTCAGGTTTGCAAATTTATAATTATTACATAAAAGTACAAGAATGACCAAAAATGTATTATACAAATTCGAAAATTAAATTGCTTAAGCCTTATTTGAGCAATAAATTTTCGATTAAGCTTTAATCCGGGCTTTACTTATGCGGTGCAAATGAGCATTAAGAAGTCACTTAATGCCTGTAATTTTGATTATAGCAGGTTATGAAAAAATCATATAATTTCTAATGGCTTTCAGAGATTTTAAAAGTACAAAAGTTTTTACAAATTTTAAATGTATTACGTAACACAAAAATGTTTGATAGTTGGTATAAGTTAACTTTCAAAACTCTTAACAAACTTTGAGAAACCTAATAACACCAAAAAGTTTTTTTTGCAAACTTTTATTCAAATTTAAATTACTTGAGAGGTTTGAGAAAAGATTTTTAAAAGACAAATGCAATTAAATTGGTCTTATAAAACAAAAAAAGTTACTTATACTACTTTTTTTCAATTTTGCGTATTTAATTTATTAAAATCAAACTCCATTTCAACACGCGTAAAATAAAATTCAAATATTCCGTATTTGATAATCGATAAATAATAAACTTCATTACAATACTAAATAAGATTGCAAAATATAAAAAAAAACTTTAAACTGCAACAATTTTAAATTTTAATCATAGGCAATTAAAAAAAATTAACTTGGTAAACTTTACTGACCGTAGAAATTTTTTATAAAAATCATAAAACTCTTTACAAGTTACTGAAAGTTACCAAAAACATAAATGTAATGCTAATGAAAAATCTGAATACTGAATCTGAAATTTTTGTAAGAATTGTAAAAGTTTTCTAGAGCTACAAGAGAGCATATTTTAGACAATAATAATACCCAAAAGATTCAATATTTTAAAAGTTATTTATTTTATATAAATTTTAAGAAAAAGTAGCAATTTTGGAACGCATAAAATATGTAAGTCATCATCTAGTATGTAAGTACCCTCTGAGCGCTGCTAAACATTTGTAAGAGTTTATGTTGAAATATAGGCCTATTTTTGCAGTTTTTTCGAGTTTTATACTCCTAAAACCAAACACACAGAACAAATTTATAATTTATAACAAGTTTACATCAAAATACGTTAAAATAATTACATAATTGTTCTTTTTTTGCCCAGACTACTGGGACCAAAATATTGTTTTTTGGGTTTTGCGGCGTATAAAAAGGATGTGAACTCAAAATTTCTGATCGATTGCACCAGTCAATAAATTTGTTTTTGCAATTTTTAAGCAAAAATGTAATATTTCAAAGTCAAAGTTAAAAAAAACGCACCCCCGCTCTGGCCCTTATATAAGTATTAAAAAATAAATTTTATATAACAAATTTTTATTGCAATTTAAAATCAAGTTATTTATGTTATTTTTTCTATTGTTTCTATTTTTTTTTTTTTTTATTTTATTTATTTTTTTTTTTTCTATTTTTTCTATTTTTTCTATTTTTTCTATTTTTTCTATTTTTTCTATTTTTTCTATTTTTTCTGTTTTGTCAATTTGGCTATTTTGTATTTATATTTTATTAAAATCAATACAAATGTTATATTGATATTATTTCACTTCCTAGAACATAACTTTATTATTAATATATTATATTTGATATTTATATGAATTAATCTATTACGATAAGCGTTAAATAATAAAATCCTGATTTAAAAAAAAAATCATGGCTATACTAACATGACTATAAACGCAAAATTTAAAAAAAAACTTTAAAACATTAATACAATGTATTACGCACCAACTCTATACTTTCATTCTACTAGCTGCATACAATTTTATTTATCACAAAGAAACGTTATAATAAATTTAACTTAAATTGCTTATTCTATGTATATAGCCATGTATGAGTCAAGTGTATGGAGACATTTTTTTTTGCTCAAACCACTGAAAATGCATTTTTTATGAATCCTGATCATGTAAATTTTTTCAAATTTTATCTGTTAGTCATTTTCAAGTAATTAGCAATCAAAATTTGAAAAAAAAAAATATTTTGCGTTTTGTTCACATTTTTTTATCGTTAGTAACTTTTTAAGATTGCATTTTTAAGAAAAAATTGTAATGAACTTTTTCTTTAAATATTGTTCAGAGAATAATATTTTACAGATCAAAAATTTTATTTCTTAAATTTTCCAGAACTTTAAAAAACAGTTTTTTTTTTTAAATATGACTTTCTTTTTTCTATTTTAAAAAGGATAACAAAGAAACTTTGTATGTGCAAAAAATACCCAATGTATCCACAGAAATACTTAAAAAAACTTAAATTTCAAGTATTTCTGTAGATACATTGTAAGATATCTCATAGAGTAATGCACGGCACGTCCTGCAAAAGCACGTTTTTAACCATATTTGAAAAAAAAAGAAATTACCCTTCATCTTTTTTTAAGAAAAACTGTTTTTTCCCAGAACTTTAAAATAACTTTTTTTTAAGATGACAGGTATTTTCTTTTTTTTTCAAATATGAATAAAAATGTGTTTTTGTATGTTCAAAAATTACTTTAAACATTTCACGAAGTGCCGTGCACTACGCTCCAAAATATCTTACAATGTGTCCACAGAAATAGTAAAAAATAGCAAAAAAGGCGTAATACACGGCACTTCCTAAAATTTTCAGAGTATTTTTTGCACATATTAAATCTCGTTTTTATCCTTAATTAAAAAAAAAAACGTCATCTATTTAAAAAAAATAGTTTTTTAAAGCTTTGGAAAGTTTCATAAATAAAAAAAAAAAAATGTTGACTATGAAATATTATTCTTTGAACAATTTTGAAGAAAAAAGTTTATAACAATTTTTTCCTAAAAATGCAACCCTGAAAAAAAAAGTTTTTTTCGGAACTTCAAAACAACAATTTTTCTTAAAAAAAATTAAGGAGATTTTCTTTTTTTTTTTAAAGATAGATAAAAACAATCTTTTGTATAAGCAAAAAATACCTTAAAAATTTTACAAAGTGCCGTGCACTACGCTCCTAGATATCTTACAATGTATGCAGAAAAATACTTAAAAATAGCAAAAAAAAACTTAAACTTCAAAGAAAAAAAAGAAATTTTCAAAATTCAAGAAAAAAAAATTTTGGCTGTGAAATATTATTCTTTAATCAATTTTAAAGAAAAAAGTTAAAACATTTTTTTCCTAAAAATGCAGTCTTGAAAAGTTACAAACAATAAAAAAAAAATAAAAAAACGGAAAAAAATCATTTTTTTTCAAATTTTGATTGCTTTTTACTCAAAAATGGCTATCTAAAAAAATCTAAAAAAATTCACAAAATCAGGATTCGTGTAAATAAAGACATTTTCAGTGGTTTGAGCAAAAAAAAGTTGTTCCGTACACTTGACTCATACATGGCCATATATTTAATTCTGTTGTATGACTTAGCAACGTGCGTTATAGATTATAATACCCATTCATAATCATTATTATTATTTGTACAAATAATAAGTAAATGCAATACGTGTTTTCCGTCAATAATATAATAATTTTATTATGTTTTAATCGTTCACATAAAAAATAACTATTTTTTTGTCTAGTAACTAGTTACATAATACAATCAAAAGTCTACTAAATTTGCGATGCAATAAAAAATACATTTACACAAAAATTTAATTTCAAAATTTAATAAACAATTAAAAATTTTGGATTCTCAAATGTTTCATACAACTGGAAATTTAAATCTCTACACGTTGCAAAGAAAACAGTTTAAAAATAAGTTGTGCCAAAAATTTCATGATACTCAAAATATATAAACTTATTCATACTAGAATCTTTTTTATTCGCCTGCATGTTTTCGAACATCTTAAAACACAAATAATATTCTATTTTATTTTATTCATAAAAATGTGACTACTGTTCATTAAAAACAAGTTTTATAAAATACATTTTTATTGCATGCGTCCAAGTTTGAAAAACAAAGCCAAAAGCCAAGTTTCTTAAAGAACAAATTCAATAAAAAAATGTCTTAGTTATAAAACAAGTTTTTTTTTCTATTTTGCATTTGTAATTTATTAAAATCAATAATTCCGTATCGACTCCATTACGATACGCAATAAATAAAAATTAAATGTTCCGTACAGTAATGACATCATTACGATACGCAATAAATAATGTCATGAACCTGATTAAAAATACTCAAAAACTTTAATTCACTCAGAGAAATGTTAAATGTTAAAAAACCGCAGTTTTTAATAAACTTCATTACAACACCCAATAGCGTTCTTTAATAAAACGCAAATATATATATATTCAATAACCTCTTAATACCGTTAGGTGTCGAGGTGTCGGACACACCGAGCCACAGAGAAGACATGTATGGATGCCTATATGATGTACCGGACCCATATTGGGTTCACCCATCCAAGTTGGCGCTGGTATTTGTACATGCCCTTTCTGCCGTACTGCCAACATAATAAACGCAAATTTTAAAATTAAAAAAAAATTAAAAAAATTAAAAAAAAAAATTAAATGCACGAAGAATTTTTATGAACTATAGAATAAGACTGAAAAGTACTCGCAAAAGTTTAAAAAACTCTCAGAAAACTTTGAAAAATTTGTATAAATATTACATTATTACTTTTAAGAAAAGAGTAGAAGGCCTCTTAAGCCAGACAACTTAGAACTTATTTTAGACAAAAATATTACCCAAGAAATAAATATAAAAAAAAAACAATTTGTATGTGAGAAACTCTATTTCAAATGAACCAGAGAATGGTGGGTTGTCGAGAAATTTGCTTTAATATTTTTTTCCGTTTCTATAACTTATTAGTCTTTTGATTAGTTTATTAGGGTATAAAATCTTTAAAAAAACTTTAGGATTTTTTTTTAGTATTATTGTCGTTTTTTAACTTTATAAACCGCATTTTTTGTTTAAAATCGCAACTTTAACTAAAAAAAAAAATTTACTAGTAAAATCCATTTCAAGTCTATACACTGTCTATAAGCCGCAAAAAACTTGAAAAAAAAAAAAACTGAACTGAAAGTTAGAAAATATTAATTTGTTCTGTGTAATTGGGTTTTAAGAGTCTAAACTCGAAAAATAAAAAGTAGCTCCAATCTTCAACATAAACTCTTACAAATACACGTTTAGCCGCGCTCAGAAGAACAATACACCAAATATTATTAAAAATTTGAATTCATCTGCAGTAGGAAAGTCCATCTAGAAAGAAAATTTTACAAAATTAAAAAAAAACTATCTATCAAAGAGTAAAATTGCCCAAAATTGGTTCAAGTGAGAAAAGATGTCTTTGATAAATTTCTGAAATAAGCTTAAATAAGATAAGCCAAATAATCTTTTAAAAATTTTTAAGTAAAGAAAAAATGTTGTAAATTTGTTTTTCTAGATAGACTTTAAAAAATAGGCCTATTTTTGCAGTTTTTTTTTGAGTTTTAGACCTCTTAAACCCAAATACACAAAACAAATTTATATTTTCCAACTAATTTACATAAAAATACGTAAACTTTGGCGGTTAAAAAAAATCTAAAAATTGCACCTTTTTGCCCAGCCCAATAAAAACAAAAAAATGATTTTATAGCTTTTGCGGCTTATAGAGGGTATAAACTTAAAATGGATTTGGATTCTACGGAAAATTTCTGATTGATTTCACTAGTAATTTTTTTTTTTTTAGTTAAAATAGAAATTTTTAAACAAATAATAAGATTGAGTTAAAAAACGACAAAAAATACTTTAATAAATAGTAGATTTTTCTTAAGGATTTCATACCCTCATGAACCAAAAAATCAAAAAACTACTATTAAGTTATAAAAACGGGAAAATCATAATTAGCAACTAATAAAAACTAGATTATATAAATATACAGGGTGTCCGGAAAATACGTGTACAACGTTTGACGACAGACTCCTGACGTCAAAATAGGTCGATCTAAGCCGACTTAGTTATATCCAAAATTGTCTCGTTTAGCCGGTAGAGGGCGTCAAAAAAAACAAAAGTATAACAAAGTTGAAAGTATCTATTGTAAGAAACTAAGTAAAACAAAAACATTACTTAAGCAAATGTGTAAAATAACCGCCATCTTGCTGAATACACTTATTAACACTCTTTAAAAAATGATATTGGACCCTATCTAATGTCTCGGGATTATTAAAATGGTTGCCTGCATTTAAAATCCGCTGCAATAAATCATCGCGTGTGTTTACCGGAGTCTTGTTAACTTCTTTTTTAATAGCGCCCCACAAAAAAAAGTCACACATATTTAACTCAGGAGAACGTGGTGGCCATTTTACTGGTGCATCATTGCCTCTTCCAATCCATCGGTTGGGATATTGATGATGTAAGTATTGCCGAACGGCAACGGAAAAATGGGGCGGGGCACCATCATGCATATACCACATTTCCCTCCGAAGTAAAAGGGGCAAATTCTCCAGAAGAATTGGTAATGTGTCTTGCAAAAAATTTAAATAAATATTTCCATCTAACCTGTCTGGAATAACAATGGGACCAATAAGGTAGTGATCAATAATACCTGCCCAAATATTAATTTTAAATTGATGCTGATGATGTGCAACTTTAATGGCATGTGGATTTTCATCGGAATAAATATGTTCGTTGTGCAGAATGGTTACCCCAGATCTTGTAAAGCATGCCTCGTCAGTAAACATAATTTTTCTACAAAAATTTGGAACAAAGATTCTTTTGTTTCTAATAAATTGACAAAATGTAAGCCGCATGGGGGGATCAGTCGGTAAAAGTTCCTGGACTTTTTGTATGTGGTAAGGATGTAACAACTGTTCTCTTAAAACCTCATTGACAATCGTTTTAGGAACATTTAACTCACGTTCTAAGAGACGGGTACTGGTACTTGGTTCTTCTTCAACTCTTTCCAGAATCATCTCTTCTGTTTCCACAGTTCGAGTTGTTCGCATACAACCCCTGCCTTCAAACTTTTTCTCAAAACTGCCCGTTTTCCGAAGATGACGCTCAATATTGGCAAATGTTTGGTGGTTTGGTATTCGACGGTTAGGAAACCTCTCCATGTAAACCCTAACACTCTGACGCCCATTTCCTTGACAAAACCCGTATACCAGGAGAATGTCAACTTTCTGAGAGTTTGTATAATTTTCCATTTTTAATGGTAAAATGAACTTGTAATTCAAGAATGTTGATCGTATACTTGAGTAAATTTCATAGACTGGTGACAATTTGTCAATAATTGTCAAATTATTAAACGCCATAGCAACAAGGTCACTTAAAAAATTATTGTTACAGGTAATTTCTTTTTAATATTTACAAATTTTTGACGCCCTCTACCGGCTAAACAAGACAATTTTGGATATAACTAAGTCGGCTTAGATCGACCTATTTTGACGTCAGGAGTCTGTCGTCAAACGTTGTACACGTTTTTCCGGACACCCTGTATATAAAAAACCTAAATAAATATTATATAGATTATTCTAATATAATAATAATAATTTATTAGTGTTTTGTTTACACAAATCCTACTCATAATAAAATAAAAAAATGCATAATTAAACAAGTATTTTACAATTTAAAAACTCATCTAAAGAGTACAAAGTTATTGTTGATAAATAACTTTTTGTACTCTTTAGATTATAATTTTAAATTTATTTAACTGTTAAGTTTTATTTGTTAATTTATTGTAAAATTTTTGCCCATAATAATTACCTGCCCATCTGCATTTATTTATATAACTATAGTTTAACTTAATTGATTTCCTACCCCAAAAAGGAACGGCGTGACTAGGTATTTATTTAAGTATTATTTTACAATAGCAAAAATAAAAACGATATGCAAAAAAAGAATAAAATATAGTTCTAAATGAACGTTAGCGTAAAAAAAATGTGTAATAAAAAAAATGTATAGAAAAAAATATCAATACCAATCGTCTATTAAATACTTGCATGTGAACAAACTCCTCACATAGCCGATATAAAACTAATTAAATGTTTTTGAAATGACCCTTCTGGTTAATTACGCTACATTTAATGTATATATTTCAGTTGTTCCTTTAATTTTTTTAATTTTTCTTTTTACTCTTTCAATTACATATCAAATTTTAAATTCACAAAGTTTTAAATACATTTATCAATTTTGCAAACGTAAAATGAATTGGTTACACTTGTGTCTCTTGAGTCATACAGTCTCAAATGATATAATTTGCAACCTTAATTTTGAATTATAATATTTTTGCAACTAATGTTGTAAAATCTATTATTTAGGTAACAATAATTCAACATAAAATTTGAAAAAATGATGCAGTTATAAGGTAATCTTTGTGTTAAACAAACATTAAATTAAATATTTTTTAGTGAGAATTTGTTCTTTTGCCACAAATTATGAGTAAATTAAATTAATTAATGTAACTACTTTTATAAATTTCTGAAAACAGATAATTATTATAAGAATCTTAAAAAAAATATTTTCTAAATTAGTTTACAATATTATTGTAATTGGTAAATAATGTAATATACAATAATTGTATTCTTTACATTTATATTATTATTATAAATTACAAACTAATATTTTTGCCAAAAAATGTTTTTCATTCATCTTCAAGATTAGAGCGGATTATAAATCTGTGACACTTTAAAGTAAAAAAAACATAAAAAAGTTGACGACCATATATCAAAAAATGCTTACAAATTACGAATTTAGAGACTTTTATTATTATAGCTGTGCAATAGTGTTTAATAAAGTTTATCTCAACACTTGATACAACTATTCAATTCAATATTCACATATAAATTTAATATTATGCTATGAAGAACACAGAACACAGAAAAATGCTCATTTTAGTAAAAAAATCATATTTTTTTAATTTTCAATATTAAGACTTCATAATGCAGAATTTATCCAATTATATACTATATTTTGAGAAAATAATATAAATATAAAGATTCCTCTCAAAAACTATATTAATTTTGATAAAAATCTAGAGATACAATGATACAACCGGCTGACAGCTCCAACCGCTTTTCATCGTCTGCTGTCTGTCAGCGTATTATAGCGAGCGCGATATTCAAACTAGTTGCAAGAGTCACCGACTGAAGTTAGCTGTAAGTTTTTAATTATAAAAACCAATTTTGATTATTTGCTTTCATAGAAAAAGTAAAGTAAACATACTCATTTTATAAACTTTTTACTCACTGGTTTTACTAAGCAGCTCTGCTACGCTTCGATCGTGATAAATAAAACTCGCCACTAAAATGACGTTAATAAAACTTGAGATACATAATATACTATTAGAAAACAACAACAATATCTTTAAGCCAATTATGAGAAACTTTAACTTAAACAAGTTTGACTAGTCTCAGAAGAACTTTGCAAGAATCATAGAACACTTTACAAGTTACTACATACCCACAACAACGTTAACATCGTAAATTTTAAGAAAAGCTTTAAAAAAACTGAAAAATCTTGACATGACATTTTTTTTTAATTCTAAAAAGCTTCTGGAGCTACTAGAGATAACTTAGAGCATATTTTAGACAATAATATTACCAAAAGATTTAAATATTTATAGAAATGATATAATTTATATGTATTAATTTTGAGTCGTATATACAGGGAGTTTATAATTCAGGGATTATGTAATCACTTTAAATGTGCCGCTTTTTTTAAATTGTCCACTATATTATTTGTTTTGACAGATCAACTTTGACAGCTATCAAGCAAACATATGTAGTATAGTAAAGAATTTTAAAAAGGAGGCATATTTAAAGTGTTACATAATCCCATTCATTTATAAACTCCCTGTAGATGGCCGCCATCCTCGATTATTTTTTTTATTTTTATTAGAAACTAATGCAATTACAAAATATGCAAAAAAACTGTATAGTATTTAAACTTAATATACATTTTTTTTAAATTTATAAATTAAAAATTAATAATAATTAATTTAATCAAAACTAATTCTTATTAAACAAAAAATTAAACTCCATACTGTAATAAATAATCTATTATGTATTCGCACATCTAAAACTGAAATAGAAGTATTAAAATGTTGAATGGTGGTGGCCGTTATTATGTGATAGTTAACACACTATAATATTCGTGATATAGTGCATAGTAAATCTGTTTAATTTTTATTGAAATGTTCCTTTTTTAATGTTTATAGTTTTAAAAAGTTTATACTTTCTTACTTAATTCCATCCCGTGGCAACTAGCGTTAATATTTGAATAAAAATAATGTTTTTATAATAAAAGACACTAAAAATATCCATTGATTTTTTTTTTCCTTAAAAAGTTTACAATATGTTAAGAAACACACAAAATTTCAATTTCTAGTGCCAACAAAGACTCATATTTTTTCTTGAAATCAGTGTTTTTGTCAATTTAAAAACTACAAATATCTACCGTCTTAGAATTATTAAAGTTTCAACTCCTTAAAAGTTTGCTTTTTCTATAAAACTAACGCACGCAAAATTTCAAACCTTGCCAGTAAACATATACATTTGAAGATACATTTTTAAACTAACAAAAATTTATCTGTTAGTATAAATTTAAAAAATGGCTGGTATTAGAAGCAATTAAGTTTGAAGGTCCATTTTTTGTCGTTATACATATAGTAAACTTTGTATGAAGTAAAACATTAAGAATTTTAAAACGATGGATATTTTAAAAGTTTATATTGACAAAAACATAATTTTTTTCTTCAAACGTAAACATTTGTCAGCATTGAAAAAAATTAAGTTAAGAGATTGACATAGTTTGTGTAACTTTCTAAGAATCAAAACTTAATAAATTAAAAAGCGGTGGATATTTTTATTGTTTTTTTTTTATATAAAAACACATTTTTTCTTCTTAGTGTTGACACTAGTCGGCACTGAAGAAAAGTTAAAAAGTTTTTTGTGTGTTGCTTTGAAAAAATATATTGACATTAATAGCATACTTTATAAAAAACATTTTATCCAAAAAAAGAAAAATAAATTAATTAATTAATTAAAAAAATAAATACTACCAAGTACTTCTTAACCCGTTCGCTGCAGCGTTGAGAATACGGACGCGCGCCTGTGGTACGGCGTTAGTTTGACTTAGAACGTACATATACGTCAACATCAACAACATAGCACCAGTTCCTTGCAATACTTCTTTTTGTAGAAAATTAATGAACTATAAAGTTAAAAACTTCACAAAATATTTAATAATATATTGATTTATTTGACTATGTTTTACTTATTTAATTTTTTTACCAATATTTCAAAGGAAATACGTACACACAGCAAGGTTTTGTATTATATAAAAAGCCACAATCTACCATCAAGCTTTTTAACGTGTTTGCGGGCTTTTTAAATCTTCGTACGTAAATAAACACTCACAGAACGAATTAAGCAAATCGTAAACGTATATAAACGTCAACAGCAGCACAGAACGTAAATAGACGCCTGCAGCAGCTAAAGGGTTAACAATAATGTCAATTATAGTAATTTAATTGATCCAAATAACAACTTAATTCTTTTTGAAAACATTAATAAAAACCAAGATCAAAATAAGCACTATCAATTAAACCGAAAACAAGCAGTATATATAAACAATACCAAATCAAAAAAACTCCAAGTAGAAACTTTTGTACCGCAAGGATCAGTCCAAACAATCTGCCAAACAAAATTGGTGATAAGTTTGTAATGTTTGTTATATGTTGGATAAATGGTATGATAGTAATTGTTTAAAAATAAATCAAGTCAACTCATATAAAACACAAAAGTAAATCTATTCCAATCGGCAGTACGGCAGAGAGGACAAAAGTTAAGCAACGGCCAACAAAGTGATGCAGAGCGTAGCGGTCTTTCCAAATAGATCCGCTACCTTATATACGCATATCTTCTCTGTGGCTCGGTGTGCCTGACACCTCAATTGCCTACTCCAAAAGGGGACAGCGCGACAAGCTGTACGTATACGTACGTAAATCTATTGAACAATTTCAAAACGTTTATATTAATGAACAATGTCATTTGAACTTCAAATTAATAACATATGCTCAAAATAAACATTAATATAATATGGTCTGACTTGTATGTTAATAACTTTATCAAGTTTGAAAAATTGATAAAGTTGTTGAGGTGCGGAGTCAACTACACTCACCAATAGAATATTTGTAGTGCAGAAGAGAGCTATAAAAAAACATGTTAAACTTAGCAAACATTGTTTTTTGTAAATCTTATTTTACGACATTAAATATCTTAGTACATAGAAAAAAAGAAATATAAATTTATTAGATCCAATAGAAGGTTTAAGGTAGAAAGTAAAAGTGGCCTTTGAGGATTAATTAATGCATTTATAATCATCTTTTATTTTGTAATACTAAACAATCGTTTCGGAGATTCGTCTATCCCCTTTATCAGTGCTACAATTTTTTTAAATAAATTAAGAGAACATTTTAAAAACCTTCATCAATTTGAGAAAATTGTAGTTCAAATATTGAATTACCTATCTTTTAATTTAAAAATTAATTATTTTGGAGATAGGATAATTTTTTAATAAAATTAAATAACTTACCAAGTCTAAATTATAGAAAAATTGTGTTCATGATTCTTTTTTTATTCATTATTAAAATACATAATTATATATCACGGTGAAATCAAGGCATTAATATTTTATTTGGAACTAGAGATATCGTGCCCTGTTTGTTGCTGACTGAGTGTGAAATTGTTGGGACGGATAGTTTTTATTTTTATTATTATCTTATATTAATACGTACGAATATTTTTCAATATTGTGAGTTGTATTTTTTTCTTCCGAGTGAAGAAATAAACTGTTTTGATATTATTTTCAACTTTTTTATTTTATTATATGTTATTTGATGTATTTATTGGATGTAAATTTGCAATTACTTTTATTTTTATTTATTTATGTATCAAAATCTCACTTAACAATCTGTAAATTTAATTTAATTAAAAAAATATTATTTTTACACAAAACGCAAATGTTCTTTATAATTTACAATTTTATATCAATGCTTATAATCCATTATTCTAAAATAAAAATATATTACAACTAAGTACTATAAAATAAAATGTGCAACTTAAATTGTTATTCAAATTTTAATTTTAGATTCGGCTTCTTTTTTAAATTTATTCTAATCTTTATTGAAAGCAAACCAGACTTCTGAGAGTGCGTGCACGCACCCTTACGCTAGTAGAAGCCCGCGCCATTCTCTAATGTAGACATTTGTTTTCTGTAAAACTTTTTTAAAGTGAAAATTGACTGATTATTTTAATAATTTATTTGTATTAATTATTATTATGTTATATTTTCTTCAATCATTTTGTAAAATATATTATAATAGTATTCATTATTTAGATAATTTTACTTTTTTATTTGATATTTTTTAATAAATAAATAAATAAAAATAAAAAAGTAAAATACATTTTATCTAAGTAATGAATCCAATTAGACATTATTCAGACTGCATAAATCTTGTCTTTAATGTGATAGTTTCAGCGAGTGTGGTTTGTTTGTTGTTGTTTCATATTAGGTAGCAATTATTAAATATCATATTTTAAAATTTAAAAAAAAAAATTACAAAAAATACTATTGAAAAAATGTAGTAAAGTATTTATTATTATTTCAAATTTGGTTTAGATCTGTAATAAAACACAATAATAATATTTAAAAAGATAAAAAACTTAAAATTTGTTTTTTAAATTTTTTATTAAGATATTTGAGTAATTTATTCTAATTACAAATGACTGGTAATGATGTCAAAACAAACTGTAACAATACAAATACTTTAAAATATTTATAATACTATCACTAAATACAATCGATCATTTTTAAATTCTTCATTCAAAATATTTAAAATTTAAAATAAATAATTTTTTTTTTAAATTAAAGAAATAAAAACTAAAGCATTAATTTTATGGATCAAAATACCGGTAATAATTTAAAATAATTTTTTATTACTTATATTTTGTTGTATTTATGTTTATATAAAATTCTTATAAAAAGTTAAAAAAAATTCTATTGAAGACAGAACACCAACTGTTTAGTTGAATAAAAAAGTATGAATTAATTTTTAAATTTATCGTTTTAAAATGATATTTATATACTTATACTATTCCTTAGTAATTTATTATAAAAAAAATAATTTGTAACCAGATATGATAAAAAAATAATTTATTAGAATAACAAATTCAAGATGATTTGAAATAAATTAAAATATTTCAAATAATCTTTTCATTAATTAACTATTTATCACCACAAAACAAAGAGCGCAACTTCAGCATGTCCAAATTATGTTAATTAAAATAGATGGCCGTGTAAGAAGCTAATTCGGATTTCATGGCCCACTAGATTACACGTCCTTCTGACCAAAACAGGTGGCTCAAAGAAAGAGAGGCAAACACACACACAAAATTAACGCACACAAAAATTTTCACAATTGACGATAATATGAATAAATTGATGGATTTGTTAAATAAATAAAATTCCCAGAGAGGTGAAGATAAAAAGAGATTGGATGCAGCTGGAAAACACACTCGATATTCCGATTAGAATTGACGTTTTGCGTTTCTTTATTTGCACATGATGTACTGTAATAATATGGAGCATTAAATGTACAAGTTGTTGCCTGTTAGCTCCTCCCAGATGCCGTGGTGGGTGTTGCTATGACTCGACAGCTACCGCCGCCTGTAGACGGATTTCGCAGCAAGCGGATTAAAGCGAGCACGATATGGATGAAAATTAATCGCTAAATAAGACTATTTTCATATCATATTCCGATGCTAACACTATAGGTATTCATAGCGATGCGTTTAGTTTTTCTTCTAAACACGTGTTTGGCGTGAAAAACTACGGTGCTTCGACGTTTGTTTTGAGGTTACCTTTGTTATTATTCCGATTGCATCAATGTTTGTGGATAGATTGATGTTTTAATTTGTTAAAATTGATTTTTATTAGTTTATATTGACTTACCGGGTATTATTCGGTTTGATTTGTTGTTGATTGATGCGTTTGTTGATTTATAAGATGCACGTTGGACTTGAGGTCGCGGTACCGTAGCGATGCTAGCCGAATATACCCGGTAGCCAACGATTATTGAGAGAGGAGGTCCGAACTGAGGACTACACCCACCTGTCAAGTTGACCATGAGGTTGCGCGCTGTTGCTGAATGTTGCGAGTGTTGTTCGGCCTGAGATGTGTTCGGGCCCGTGACGAGGGATGACATCGTGAGAGTAGCTCCGTGTAACGCCGCAGAGAGAGAGACCGAGCGCCGAGACGCCGGCGCCAAACCTGACGAAAGCGTTGCGCCGATTGTCGTCCTCGAGACGTGAAGAGTGGGGAGCACCGGAATCGTGTCCTGTCAGTCATTCAGTCACCGGAGTACGTGCAAGCACGAAGGACTACTGCCTAGCCGCGAACGCTCCGGCACCGGAAAAAGCTCCGTATAGTAAAGGACTAAGACTACTACTACTACTACTAAATAGTGCACGTGTTTGTGGATTAAGTAAATGCCGGTTAATTATTTAAATATAGCAAAGAATATTTTAATAAATTTCACCGCAATGTATACGAAACAAGTGTTCCGACTATTATAAGTGAGAAGTGCTTTATTTATTAAATTGGTGTTATTATTTGGTGTTTTGTTAATAAGAATTCACGTGAGATGGTACTGTTGGTTCGTTAAAAATTCTACAACAACTAAGAAGACAATCTATTTTCCTGAGGGCTCCAGAAGTCAAGATGCCTCGCAGGAAACAGGATTGTCCCAAGCGCATGAAATGTAAGTAGTAAACAAATAACGCGCAAATATAAAAATTTTATGTTTGGGGGTGGTTTTGTATGTTTTGGCGGGCGGCATGTGAGATCCGCGTGGCGCGGGTCGATACGGCCCGTGGTGTGAGTGCGTGAGTACTACGCGTTCACCATTCATCTACACACCATTCATCGCTTAAATTGTACATCTCCGAAATGCATTCGAAAATCATCCATCAAAATCCTATTTGCTACAGCAACGTGCGATTTGACAAAGCGCGTGTCATGCTACAAACTTTATTTTATTTAAATCAAACAGGTGAAATCTTTTAATTAAAATTAAAATGTATGTAATACGCGTTTTATTATTATAAAATAATTGCATCATATGGGCACAACAACAGGAAGGAAATTCTTTTTAAAAATGTAAAGCTTTTAGTATACAATTAATTTATGTTGGCAGAATTGGCCGGATGAACTAAAACTTTGTAATAACTAAGGAAATTGTATATTAAAATTAAATGATTGAGAACCGCGGATATTAAATTATTTCTTAGAATTGCATCGTACAAGTTGTTTTGATTTAAAGAAATTCCGTATGTCTTAATAAGAATCTTATTGATAATAAGATTAACAAAACTATTGATAAAAATAATAGTTATTAAAGCACAGCATGGATATTTATGTTGTATAGAATTAATGATGTTAATTATTAAAGATATAATATGGCTGGGAATTGCAGGATGTAATATATCCAAGAGTTTATAAAGTTATGGGTAAATAATGTTGAGAGAAATAAGAAAAAACTTTTTAGTTAGACAAAGTTCGCATTGGAAATAAAATCTAGAATTTGTAAGAATCTTATTTGGTTTCATCCTGTTACAAAATTGCTCATTATAATGTTTCATTGTAATGCGATATTAAATTAATTAAAAATGATTAGTATAGACGAAATTATATTAATTTTATGAACATTTTAAATTTAATATTTCAAATGTTATTTCTTGGCATAAACAATATTGAGTTGATAAATTGCTGGTTTAAAATCTATATTTAATATAAAGTTTGGTTTGATATAAATCTGTGAACGAAGTTCCATCAGGAAATAGAAATATAAAGAATTAATCATACATCAACAAATTGTCAAACCCAAAGTAACATATGGACATGAAAAGTAGTTATTTAAAAAGCGGATTAATCAAACTAATAAAAAGCAAGTTCCAATAATTACATGAATTTCATTGAAGTTGATGGTTTGCAGACTGAAGAACTTAATGAAAATTTAGTATTTTGTTTTCAATTATATAAAGAATTTTAATACTTTTGCAAACCCCGTTTCGGCCCTTTTGTCACTGTCAGTACAAATAATATATTACTTATTTAACTTGTTTTGATTTCGCGTATGCATACAAAAACAGACATATTTTAAGTTCTAAAAAAATTATGAAGTTTTCTGTTTAGTTTTAAGTTTAACTCGGACTTTGCAAACCAAAATTCATTATTGTCGCTATATTTTTAAAGAAATTAGTTATTTTGCATGGATTAACTAAATGACAATTCAAGAATCTTTGTAACTAATAATTTATTTTAAAGTGAGGAGTAGAGTTTGTGTTTTTACGAATTCGTTCCCAACTAAATTTGAAAATGTGATTATATGAGATCAAGCAAAAATAAGAATCCCAATATAGAAACTTGTGGCATACCATATTATCATTAAATCTGTCTTCCATTTAATTTTTAAGACGTTATGTAGATTGCTTCTATTTATAAAAGTAATATCGTGAAGTTTTGGGCCGTTATTTATTAATGTTGAGGTTGTGTAATATTCAATAATTTGAATGCAAACTTGAAAAATTGTATTTATTTAATTTTAATTTGATTTGGTTATTATTAATGATAAAAATTGTTTTAATTAAGTCACTGACAATTTTGTTTGAGAATGTTAAATAATTCTTCGGCATCTTGAATTGTAAACATGGCGTATTAGCTCTACTGAATGTTTGTTTGTGTTGATTCGGTTACGCCAATAATGTCTTTCCGATAGTTCCCGAACGCTTACAAAAAAAACCACGCAATTGTTCAGTTTATAAACCAAAAAATATGAGTGTATGAAACATATAAAATAAATAAAACACATTTAATATGTACTATGTATATTAAAAAAAAAACGTAACTAGTTTCAATTTTTACAAGGTCATCATCGGACGGTGATATAAACTTTTTGTTATCATAATGTATTAACTCAATTTAATTCAAATACTTGTAATTTTGATTTATTTCAATGTTATTACTGTAACTAAAACATGGCCAAACCCCACTAATTCAAACAATTTGTATGTAGACCTGAACATGCTAGTGGTGTAGTTTTATATAAAAAATAGACTATTACTTTGTTGTGGTATATTCCAAATTGTAGCTATATATAAAACAATTATGGATTAAACTAAAAGTAGCAAGATAAATGTATAGGAGTAGTTTACAGGTTACAGAAAGGTAATTTTTGGGAATAGCTTTGAAAACGTTATTTATGATTTTAAATTGAATGACAACTTTTTAGTCTGTATCGAGAGATTTTAACATAAATTTGTTAAAACTACATAACAAAGAGATTAATTTTCTGCTTCATTAGGCTTATACCAGATTATTATGCGTACAACAATTGCTACATTTTTAGATTTGATTATTATAAATGATACAAAAACTTTAATTTAATCAGGAGTTGAAGAAGGGTTAACTGATCACTGTCTAGTTTATTGTGGTACGTTCTCACTGCATTCAAATAAAATTGAAGCTCAACTTATCAATGTGATTTATATCAAATTCCATCAACAAAATATTGAGAATCAGGCACTATTACATCTATGAATATATCAGAGAGCCCTTACTTCTAGAAAAATATTGACACGAACATTGGTTCTTATGGGTCTTCCAACCTAATATCCAAACGATAAGATTTCAGTCATCACTTATTTTATATGTTGAACTACATACAATACTCTTTAGGTTAGAAATTTTCAGTTATATTTAACGAATTTAAAAAAAATAATGAAGCATTAAATAAAAATTTATTGCAAAGAAACGACTTATTGCATTAAGTTTCTACAAATTTGAAGACACATATTGGACTTTCTTCTATAATGTGTAAAAATTTTAATCAATTATATTCAGGCGTTTTCTTGCTGAGTTTGATTCTGTGAATCCTTATAATATCGCAAGTATTCTCCCCTCTTAATGGATGTTAACTCTATAAACCATCACTTTGTAAACTACGCAAACAGTACACCAAAACCGACTATACTGGATTATTACAATAACAATTCTAAACGTGACTTTTTGACTGAGCCTGAAATACTTTGCATCTTAAGCCAAATCAAATCAAATGCACTAGCACGAACGAGAGTATGAATCTTAAAAATTTGTCCAAACCACCTTATAAAATACATTACTCATATAATAAATACATCTATACTAACATCTTCAGTCCCTAACTGTTGTAAAGAAACTAGCCAAGACAAGTAATCCCACGTTTTATAACGATTTAAAACCTATCAGCATTCTCCTACAATGTTTAAAGTATTTGAAAAGGTCTAGAGCAATATAATATTATTCCTGAAGTACAATCCACATACACTACAGCAAAGCTTTTGATAAAATTTGACATACACTTTTAAAATTAATTTTTGACTTTATTGGTCTTAAGTCAACAGCAAGTAATTTAATAATGTCATATCTAAAAGGTCATAACCAAACAGTTTGTTTAAATAACATAAAGTCTACTATAGGAGATGTAAAGTTGGGTGTACTGCAGGGATCTATTATTGGTCCTTAAATTGTAAGTACCACTTATACTCTAACGTCATCTGAATTAAATAGATTGCGCTAAAAATGCCGCTGCCTGTTCGTGTAGGATTTAACTGTATTTCTCCTAATAGAGGGCATTGCGTTACCACCTTCGACACATTACTAAATATAAATTGTTTAATAGTTACTGTGATTTTATTTAAATTGTCTCTTCGAGCACACACTTTTGATGGGTGCATACCCTGAAACACGTTTATGTGACTTTAATATTGTTTACGCTTTTATTAAACCGTTTTTTACTATGGCAATTCTAAAATTAGCTAATAATTGCTTATAGACATTTGAAAACTTAAATTAAATTAACAATTTACTTTCATTAATTTTATACCTCATCTGTGACTTTTTTTGAAAATCTGCGTTATTCTTCTTTCAAAAACAATGACTATTGCAAAATTTGAAATATCCGACTTCATTTATTAATTTTAAATGATAAATTTGTTTCAGTCATCTGATTCAAATAAAACGCGCCATTGCCTGTCCGTGTAAGATTTAACTGTATATAAACAGTTGCGTTATTTTCGACACGTTACTAAACATACACTTTTTAATAGTTACTGTGATTTTATGTAATTTGTTTTTTTGACCAGTGAGATGCTGGGCACACTGATCATGGGTGCATACCTTGAAACACGAGTGTATGTGTCTTTTACTGGGTGAAAATGCAATTTACATAAAATACATCATTTATTAATTTTAAAAGAATAAAGAATCCTTCAATTAACACTTGATTGATTGGATGGTTAGTGCCATAATTTGTACGGTAAAACTGACCAGGCAATAGATCATAATGTTTTGTATTTTTGGCTTGTACATTTTTTGTAGTTTAAGACCATACCGATCTAATATCTTGATTTGTAGAACCAAGATAGCGGTTGGAATGGTCTTAAGTGAAGCATTTTTAGTAACTTTTTGTTCGATAAATTGTTGGAAAAAGCTAGAAGTACTAAAGAATGCAATTAGACTATTCTGCAACTTATAGAAGACGGCACCTCAAGAAGAAGAACATAAAATTCAATTTTGTCAAAACTGGAATATTATGGAATAAAACGGCCGGCTTTTGCCATGATGAATCTTATTTACTTAGCAATGTACAAAATGTCAATACAAGTGTACCACAAGGTTCAATAATGCTGTTCATAATTTTAATAAACTAATTGACCACTATTTTAGTGTTTTTAAAAATATTATTACCAATCAAATTACTAATTACACAATCAAAGCTTTGGAAAGTGAAACTAAGGTTTATGCTATTTGCATGGACTTCAATAAAGCGTTTGGTTTGGTTAATTTTACTTTGTTCATTAACAAATTGAGTGCATATGGTGCCATTAATTTACTTGTTAAATTCAACAAGCTAAAATAAGTCGTTTAAATCAATATTAGGGGTACCTCAAGGATACCACTTTAGGCCTATTTTGGTTTTTATTTTTATCAATGATATATCTAATGTTATTTGCAGATTATGTTTTTTACATTTTCTTAATCGGTTTATTGCAATTTTGAAAAGCAGAACTTCTGTAAAATTTGATTATATTTTAAACAATACTTGCTTACAAAAAGTTGATTCAATTCGTGATTTAGAAGTATTGCTTGACTCTAAATTATCATTCAATTTACATATTAATTTTGTAACTAATAAAATATTTGGATTTCTTAAGTGATCCACCGCTGGTTTTGAAAATGTTCTTCTAATTTTGTGCAATTTTCTATTAAAAATCACTCATAGATTAGAATTAATTTAAAATAAATTTTTGGAACGTGTAGTTTTATGACACTCTCTAAACCGCACTCTTAAGGAACCCTAGATAGTCATTTTGCAAGCTAAAGCAATATTGACAGATGATATTTTTCTATAAATTTTAGACGACGAATCAATCAATTCCATAATGATTCTAGAAAATAAATTTTGAAAATCACATTACAACTGTATTCAAAAGTTTTTAGTGGATTTTTATAAATTGTCTAAACAAAACATGGATTATTCATAATGTCCGCTTGTTTATTAGTGTGCAAATTAGACTTATCCCCACATGAAATAATTAAACTGTGTTAAATCTTTAAATTATATACATTTATAGACCTTTTGTGTGCTATTTTCCTTTCGTTTCATGTTGAAGCCGTCATAACAACGTTCAATGCCCACGTATGACGTAACGCGTTAATTGTGGTCATCTTAATTTGTCATTTAAAATTTTATTGTTTAAAAACAAATTATTGTAATGCGTTTATGAAAATTTACAATTATATAACTTTTTCCAAATATAAATTATCAATTATCAAACCCAAACACTTTTTTGTATTACAAAATTCAATATTTGTGAAATAAATAGATTTCATACAAGATTTATATACATTTTGTTAGATTAAGTGCTAAAAATGTGTTTTTATACACGCGTTTAATACCAAGTTTCTTTCCATATGCGCTTTTTTGCCCACAACTGACGTCATAGACATTTCGGTAGATTCAGTGCGTAAAAATGTATATTGATACACGCGTTTAACAAAAAGTCTTTTACTATATACGTTTTCTTGCCCACAACTGACTGAAGTTTAAATACTTGAAACGAAGTCATATCGAAAATAAAACTTTTGTTGTGTCATTTGAGAAAATTTAAATAATATTAAAACAAAATGTTATTAAATTAATAATTAGTACATTGAAGTTTAATATCGTTTGTAGCTTATCTTAAAGATTAAAATTTTGCAAATTAAATTTTGAAACTGTTTTTGAACCATCCGAACATCAGCAATATTTGGTTTCATAAAATGTTTTCAAAGTCGTATAAATCAAACTATAGGAACTAGATTTACTGTTTACAAAACTAAGAAAATATTTACATCGTGAATAAATGATTAAAAACAATTCTGTATACAATTTATTATCAAAAAAATCAATGAAAAAGTAGCATATATTATGCATAAATGTAGAAACGTTTGTTTTAATCCAACAAGTTTTTTTAGAGTTTCGGCTAGAAATATTAATGAATTACAAGTTCAACAATAATTAATTAATTTTTAAATGTTATGCTTGTCATGTAACATGTTTTGTGCAAAAAAAAACTTTTTATTGGTTAGGTACAAAATACGATTATGTTAACTTTTTTGATATTTTAATTTACATCGTATAACTTGCAAAAATTTTGTGAATTTTGATTAAAAATTTGGAATCAGCATACTTGATTTTATTAAAAAAATTTATTTGAGGCACTCGTTCATTATCAAGTTGGCTTTAATTTTTATATAAGTTTAATGAAATTTAAAAAAATCAACTTAGCCTAGAAAATTGAGATTATTCGGCAACACTCGAATATTTTTAAAATTTAATTAAAAATTTGGATGCAGCATACTTAATTTTATTAAAAAAGCACTCAAGCGTTGTTAGGTTGGCATTAATTTGTATTTAAAATGAGTTTAATGAAATTTAGGAAAATCAATTTTAGCTAAGAAAGTTGAAATTACTCGGCAACCTTAAAATATTTTTGAAATCTGATTGAAAATTTGGAATCAGCATACTTAAAATGTTATTTTTACTTGAGGCACTCGATCATTGTCAAGTTGGCTTTAATTCGCATTTAAATTAAGTTTAATGAAATTTTAAAACATCAACTTAGCTAAGAAAAATGAGATTACTCGGCAACCTTGGAATATTTTTGAAATTTGATTGAAAATTTGGAATTGGCATACTCGATTTTATTAAAAAAAACTTTATCTGAATCACTCAGTTATTGTCAAGTTGGCTTTGATTTGCATTTAAATTGAGTTAAATGAAATTTAGAAAAATCAACTTAGCTAAGAAACTTGAGATTGCTCGGCAATATTATTGAAAATTTGATTAAAAATTTAGAATCAGCATACTTAATTTTATTAAAAAAAGCACTCAATCGTTGTTAAGTTGGCATTAATTTGTATTTAAATTGAGTTTAATGAAATTTAGGAAAATCAATTTAAGCTAAGAAAGTTGAGATTACTCGGCAACCTTAGAATATTTTTGAAGTTTGATTGAAAATTTGAAATCAGCATACTAATTTGATTAAAAAACTTTGCTTGAGGGGCTCAATTGTTGGATTTTATTTGTATTTAAATTGAGTTTTATGAAATTTAAAATAATCATTATAGCTAAGAAAAATGAGATTACTCGGCAACCTCCTAATATTTTTAAAATCTGATTGAAAATTTGGAATCAGTATACTTGATTTTAGTTAAAAAAATTTCAATCGTTGTAAAGTTGGCGTTAATTTTTATTTAAAATGAGTTTAATGAAATTTAGGAAAATTAATTTAAGCTAAGAAAGTTGAGATTACTCGGCAACCATAAAATATTTTTGAAATCTGATTGAAAATTTGCAATCAGCATACTTAATATTATTAAAAAAAACTTTACTTGAGGCACTCAAGTTTGCTTTAATTCGCATTTAAATTGAGTTTAATGAAATTTTAAAACATCAACTTAGCTAAGAAAAATGAAATTACTCGGCAACCTTGGAATATTTTTGAAATCTGATTAAAAATTTGGAATTGGCATATTTTATTTTTATTAAAAAAACTATCTGAAGCACTCTGTTATTGTCAAGTTGGCTTTGATTCGCATTTAAATTGAGTTAAATGAAATTTAGGAAAATCAACTTAGCTAAGAAACTTGAGATTGCTCGGCAATATTATTGAAAGTTTGATTAAAAATTTAGAATCAGCATACTTAATTTTATTAAAAAAAGCACTCAATCGTTGTTAAGTTGGCATTAATTTGTATTTAAATTGAGTTTAATGAAATTTAGGAAAATCAATTTAAGCTAAGAAAGTTGAGATTACTCGGCAACCTTAGAATATTTTTGAAATTTGATTGAAAATTTGAAATCAGCATATTTATTTGATTAAAAAAACTTGTGTTTGAGGGGCTCAATTGTTGTCTTTTATTTGTAATTAAATTGAGTTTTATGAAATTTAAAATAATCAACATAGCTAAGAAAAATGAGATTACTCGGCAACCTTCGAAGATTTTTAAAATTTGATTGAAAATTTGGAATCAGTATACTTGATTTTAGTTAAAAAAAATTCAATCGTTGTAAAGTTGGCGTTAATTTTTATTTAAAATGAGTTTAATGAAATTTAAGAAAATCAATTTAAGCTAAGAAAGTTGAGATTACTCGGCAACCTTAGAATCTTTTTGAAATTTGATTGAAAATTTGAAATCAGCATATTTATTTGATTAAAAAACCTTGTGTTTGAGGGGCTTAATTGTTGGCTTTTATTTGTATTTAAATTGAGTTTTATGAAATTTAAAACAATCAACTTAGCCAAGAAAGTTGAGATTAGTCGGCAACCTTCGAATTTTTTTGAAATTTGATTAAAAATTTGGAATCAGCATACTTGATTTTATTAAAAAAGGCACTCAATCGTTGTTAAGTAGGCATTAATTTTTATTTAAAATGAGTTTAATGAAATTTAGGAAAATTAGTTTAAGTTAAGAAAGTTGAGATTACTCGGTAACCTTAGAATATTTTTGAAATCTAATTGAAAATTTGGAAACACCATATTTGATTTGATTGAAAAAAGCAGTAAATCATTGTTAAGTTAGTTTTAATTCGCATTTAAATTGAGTTTAATGAAAGTTAGGAAAATCAACTTGGATAAGAAAATTGCGATTACTCGGTAACCTTAAAATATTTTTGAAATTTTATTGAAAATTTGGAATCAGCATACTTGATTTTGTTAAAAATAGACACTCAATCGTTGTTAAGTTGGCATTAATTTGTATTTAAATTGAGTTTAATAAAATTTGGGAAATTCAATTTTGGCTAAGAAAGTTGAGATTACTCGGCAACCTTAGAATTTTTTTGAAATCTAATTGAAAATTTGGAAACATCATATTTGATTTTATTGAAAAAAGCAGTAAATCATTGTTAAGTTGGTTTTAATTCGCATTTAAATTGAGTTTAATGAAAGTTAGGAAAATCAATTTAGATAAGAATATTGCGATTACTCGGCAACCTTAAAATATTTTTGAAATTTGATTGAAAATTTGGAATTGGCATACTTGATTTTATTAAAAAACTTTAATTGAAGCACTCAATCATCGTCAAATTGGCTTTAATTCGCATTTATATTGAGTTTAATGAAATTTAGAGAAATCAACTTAGCTAAGAAAATTGAGACTACTCGGCAACCTTAAAATATTTTTGTAATTTGATTAAAAATTTAGAATCAACATATTTGATTTTATTGGAAAACCTTATTTGATGCATTTATTTGTTGTCAAGTTGGCTTTAATTCGCATTTAAATTCAATTTTATGAAATTTAAAAAAAAAACAACTTACCCAAGAAAGTTGAAATTACTCGGCAACCTTACAATATTTTTGAAATCTGATTGAAATTCTGCAATAAGCATACTTTATTTTACTAAAAACCTTATTTGAAGCAGTCAATCGTTGTCAAGTTGGCTTTATTTTGTACTTAAATTGAGTTTGATGAAATTTCAAAAAAATCAACTTAGCAAGAAAGCTAAAATTACTTAGCAACTTTAAAATATTTTTGAAATTTGATGGCAAATTCAGAGTCAGCATACTTGATTTTATTAAAAAACTTTATTTAAAGCAATCATTGTCAAGTTGGCTTTAATTCGATTTTAAATTGAGTTTATTGATATTTTAGAAAATTAACTTATGTAAAAAAATTGAGATTACTCGGCAACCTTGAAGTATTTTAAAATTTTGATTAAAAATTTGGAATTGGCATACTTGATTTTATTAAAAACCCTTATTTGAAGCACTCAGTCGTTGTCAAGTTGGCTTTAATTTGCATTTAAATTGAGTTTAATGAAATTTAGAAAAATCAACTTTGCTAAGAAAGTTAAATTTTCTCGGCAACCTTCGAGTTTTTTTAAATTTTGAGTAAAAATTTGCAATTGGCATACTTGATTATATTAGAAAACCTTATTTAATGCACTCAATCAATGTTAAGTTGACTATAATTCGCATTTAAATCGAGTTTAATGAAATTTAAAAAATCAACTTAGTTAAGAAATTTGAGATTACTTGGCAACCTTAGAACAATTTTTAAAGCGGATTGAAAATTTGAAATCAGCATACTTGATTTCATTAAAAAACTTTATTTGAGGCACTTAAACATTCTCTAATTGGATTTAATTTGCATTTAAATTAAGTTTAATGAAATTAACAAAAATCAACTTATCTAAGAAAATTGAATTTACTTGGCAACCTTAGCATATTTTGAAATTGGATTAAAAATTTGGAATCAGCTTACTTAATTTTATTGGAAAACCTTATTTGAAGCACTCGATCGTTGTCTAATTGGCTTTAATTTGCATTTAAATTGAGTTTAATATAAATAATAATATAAAGTTGAAATTACTTGGCAACCTTACAATATTTTTGAAATCTGATTGAAAATTTAGAATAAGCATACTTGATTTTATTAAAAATCTTTATTTGAAGCACTCAGTCGTTGTCAAGTTGGCTTAAATTCGCATTTAAGTTGAATTTAATAAACTTTAGAAAAATTAACTTAGATAATAAAATGAGATTGCTCGGCAACCTTGAAATATTTTAGAAATTTGATTAAAAATTTGAAATTAGCATACTTGATTTTGTTGGAGAACTTTACTTGAGGCACTCAGTTGTTAGCTTTAATATGTAATTAAATTGAGTTTAATGAAATTTTAAAAAATCAACTTAGCTAAGAAATTTGAGATTACTTGGCAACCTTAGAATAATTTTTAAAGCTGATTAAACATTTAGAATTAGGATGCTTGATTTTATTAAAAAACCACATTTAAAGCACTCAATTTTTGTCAAGTTGGCTTTAATTTGCATTTAAATTGAGTTTAATGAAATTTAGAAAAATTAGCTTAGCGAGGAAAATTGAAATTACTCGGCAACCTTAAAGTATTTTTGAAATTTGATTAAAAATTTGGAATTAGCAAACTTGATTTTATTAGAAACTTTTATTTGAAGCAGCCAGTTGTTGTCAAGTTGGCTTTAATTCGCATTTAAATTGAGTTTAATGAAATTTTGGAAAGTACATTTAGGTAAGAAAATTGAAATTACTCGGAAACCTTTCATTATTTTTGAAATTTGATTAAAAATTTGGAATCAGCATACTTGATTTCATCAAAGAACCTTATTTGAGATACTCAATCTTTTTCAACTTGGCTTTAATTCACATTTAAATTGAGTTTAATGAAATTTAAGAAAATCAACTTAGGTAAAAAAAATTTGATTACTTGGCAACTTTAGAAAAATTTTGAAATCTGATTGAAAATTTGGAATTAGTATACTTGATTTTATTAAAAAAGAATTTAATTATTGTTCAGTTGGCTTTAATTTACATTTAAGTTGATTTTAATGAAATTTAAAAAAATCAACTTAGCTAAGAAAATAGAGATTGCTCGACAACCTTGGAATATTTTTATATTATGATTAAAAATTTGGAATTGACATACTTAATTTTATTAAAAAAACCTTATTTGAGGCACTCAATCATGGTCTTATTTGCTTTAATTTGCATTTAAATTAAGTTTAATGAAATTTAAAAAAATCAACTTAGCTAAGAAAATTGAGACTACTCGGCAACCTTAAAATATTTTTGAAATTTGATTAAAAATTTAGAATCAACATATTTGATTTTATTGGAAAACCTTATTTGATGCATTTATTTGTTGTCAAGTTGGCTTTAATTCGCATTTAAATTCAATTTTATGAAATTAAAAAAAAAAACTTACTTACTCTTTTTTTTAATTTGATTAAAAACTTGAAATCAGCTTACTTGATTTTATCAAAAAAATTTATTTATCGTTGCTTTAATTTGCATTTAAACTGAGTTAAATGAAACAAATCCTTATTGTTTTCAATTGAATTCAAAGATATTATTATAAAATATGTACTTCAATTATTTTTTTATAATTTAATTTATTCTGTTTGGTTATATCGTTTAAACTATTAGCAAAATAAATTAAATTGTTATTGTTATTAACAACAATACATAAACCACTCAGTTAAAATCAACAAACAAAGTTGTATTATAAATTCTGCTTTACTATTGAATTAAACTTTGTTGTTTGTGCTTCTGCTTTCAAGTTAATATTCAATTAATGCCCACAATCCATGAATGGTTTGCTTTACAAGGTATTTTCTAGAATAATAAATTTTTAACCAAATAATTAATAACTGTGTTAGAATTATCTAATAAAACTCTAACAGCAATTACATAAGAACATTATAAAATGTTAATTAAATTCATTTGTAATGAGTATTAATCAAAATATGTCATTTCAATCCAACATAAGAATGTTGCTGACAGCACGTGGTTATAGAGTTAGTACATTATTATTTTGATTAAAATTATGTAATATGTTATGATGAAGTTTGCGAATTGATTCAATTAGGAGAAAGAATTATTTTTCAGATTAATATATGATATTATGTTTGTTATGTAATATTAATTAAACATGTTAATCGGTGATATTTTTTTGAAATTATTTGTTTATTTACAAAATTTAATTGAGTTTTTAAAGTATACATTGAAAATAATTGAGGACCAAACGTGGAACCTTGAGGATCTAGTTTTTGATGTGATAGTTTCTGTAAGTGCGGTTTTGAAATTTTTATGATGTTTTACATGTTATGCTTGATGTTATACGCTATTCAATTCTAAGATAGAGAGCAATAAAATAAGCACATCCAGTTTTGCACGTTATGGATCAATTCGCGCACGATGCATATATGCCACATGGTACTTGTACTGTAGCTAACGTTAAAATTGCGGGCATTTGTTTTTCCGCGCTCCATCTTTGAATTGAATAGACTATAGTAAGAATCTTATTATACTATTTTTACATATTTGTTTTATGGGCTGCGATTTTTATACTAAGTATGATGATAACAGTTTTTTTTTGTAAGCAAAAATGAATTATTAGTTTTCAAATTGCCAACTAAATTTTTGGCATAATATCAAAAATTCTATAACTTACTCTGTGCTTCATCTAAAGAAGCCATTAAGTTAACATAATATTTTGAAATATTGTTTTGAAATTTAATGAGTTTTCCCAATTGCAAAAATAAACCTTTGAATTACTTAATACCAAGAATGGTAGTAAACAATTTTTCACGCAAAATTATTCTTTTCAAAATGTTTCGTTTAAATTTTTTAACAGTAGCAAAAGTTATTTTGAAAACTTCCAACCATAAATCAACATGCTTAATTACGGTAGAAGCTGTCGACCTCCATATATTTACTACTCTGAATGTACATTTTTGTCGGCTATTTTGTTACGGTTCTTTTAGGTAGTTTCTACAGTACATTAAATTTTTATCTCCTATTATATCAACAAAATCGGTAAATTACAAAGAATTTTAGTTCTTTTTAATTTATTAATTTAAATATTGTTAAACATAAAACAATTATGTAAGAACCTTGATCTTTCTCATTGTAGTGTTTAATTTTTTTTTAAAGGATGTAAGTAAATTTACAAGTCAGAATACTTAATTTTTGAAATATTGTAGAATATTAATTATGAACAATGATGCAATAAAATAAATCTCTATAATTGGACATTACCAATAAGACTGAATTGATTGAAACAAAGGAATCATAAATTATAATTTGAATTGTCTTATAATTTCGAGAGTGATTGGTTGATTAAATATTAAATATATATTCCAATTAAAAATTCTCTGATTTATAATCCACACCCAAAAGGAAAGACAAAACTATCGTAAATGTACCAAATATAATCTATATTGATTTATATTATTCAATCAATAAAATTTTACTCACTTCCTTTCATAATACTACTAGCGACATTTAAACTGGTGACTAAATTTTTGAGGAAATATTAGTCATCCAAGTTAAAGAATCATATGCAAAATTAAATAAATTATCTTAAAACGATTTATTCTTAATAGTTATTATGTCTTTAGTGATGATAGAATTTTTTGACCTCGAACAGTATTTACAAAGGTAAAGTCTTCGTTGCTAGAGGCCGAAAGCAAATAAATTCAGCAATTTTTAGAAAGTTTATTCATGATTTTTCAAACCTTCGTTTTATTCCTTTCTGGATATTACCGAATGTTGTATGGTTCACCATATTCAATCATCAATTTACACTGCAATAATTTTACGTTGTATTAAGAACCCTATTTTAAGAATTCAAATGAATACAACATCAATTTATCACCATTTGCAGATATTTTTTGTAACACTTGAGCATCATGTTTCCCTTTCAATATCTCTAAGTATCTAAATATGATAATGTAAACCGCAAACTTTGAATAATGCAAAATTAAATAGCGTTTATATTTGGGCGAAAGTTCTAAGGGTGACACCCCAAGCATTTAATGCCTTACAGTTCCGCCACTTACATCATTGCCCACCGACAAATGTTCCTTACAAAGAAAGTTTTTTTTTTGATTTGATCGATTAATATAATTTTAATATAAAAATTATTACATAATAAAAGTAATTTTAATTTTTTAAATTATTTAGTTCTACAATACTTAAACATGCGACGAATAATTTAATATAATTTATATTATTACTTGTGAACGCATGCCAATTTTTTACTAGAGTTAAATTTATGTGCAACAGGAAGAACAATGAATTACTTTTAATAACTAGATTGTTTTTCTCAAATGTAATTAAAATTATTTAATGTAGCGAACATTTTCGCAACTAAGTTTTCATCTTAATCGCTCCACGCATTTGAATATTGAGGATGTTAAAATTTAAATATTATTCATGTTTTTACATAAAGACAGGTGTGGTGTAATTATTAATATTATTAATCTTTACCATCGGTAGTTTAAAGCTTATCTTGTTGAGAAAACAATCATCTTTCTCATTACGTTATAATGATGATTTTGAAGATATTGGAAAGTGTAACTACAGTAGCTTTCTATATGGAATAAATTGAATTTGTGCATGTGTAATTTAAAGTTGGTTGAGTTGATTTAATAAATAAATGATCAGTTTATTTATTAACTAATTCATTACAAGATTTTGGTGTCTAGTTCTAAAATCAATACAAATAAACTTAAACACCAATTTTAGATCTTATTGTGTCTGCTTCTATAGATAAAGGCTTTTTAAGTATTATTCAACTTTGTTTAGTTCATCCCACACACAAACTGAAACTTGCATTTTTCTTCTCTTTGTTGCCCATAAAGCTAGCACTTTACATTACAATTTCAGTGGATTACGAAACATTGAAGAGGTTCTTTATCTACTTTGGACCATTGAACGAATTTATTTATAAAACCCTATGCTAGTAAGGCTAGTGAGTGGGAAAACCTATAAACGCTTAAAAAGATTTTCATTTTGTAAAGTGTGAACTCATGATTTTTGGTACATCAGTTGGATGCTTAGACTTTTATGCCACGGTTTCTCTATTTTTGCATCTACACTGATCTATTATCTTAGGTAATTTTCTTTTTGGAATAATAGACGAGCTTTACTTTGGAGCTGTACATACAAGTTTTAGCATTTATTTTTGAATTAGTTTTCACAGAGATTTTGTCTCAACTTGAGAAATGTTGCATCAACAAAAATAAAAATAATTTAAGTAAAAACACATCCAGATTTAGAGTCTATAAAGATACTTTGAAGTAAGCTTGATGTGCTACAGAAGGAACAAATTGCAAAATTAGTAAGTATAATTAGGTACGTTCAGCAATACAGGCCTTAGAAGTACAAAAAAAGAATTAGAAGTTTAAATGGGAGGTGCTGGGATAGTTTAAAGCAAATAGCTTCATTGAAGATACTAGGTTTTCCTCGTATCTTTAATGACTTTCAGAAAAGAATCTCTAAGAAATCAATATTTCTAAGCAATATCTTACTAAGAAATCAATTTTTCTACGCAATTATTTTAATACTATAACAATAAGTCAATTTTGTTGCAAATGTTTTCAATAAAGTTAATACAAGGTGCGGCAAGGAAACTTGCTGATTTGAATTGGGCGCCAATGAGCGAGACGTGGTCAGAAAGGGGTAGGGAGGGTCTCATTCGAAAGATGGATTTTTGCAGTTTTGTTACCGCTTAAGCGTCATGCGTTAGAGAAAGGAGGAGCGTGCGGTAACGTAACGGGTCTCGTTCCTGGCCGGCAATTGATCGTTTCGTGGGTGGACGCATTCAAGGAAAGTGGCAGTGTGGCAAAAAAGGGCTTGGAGGTCAACTTTTAGAACCCCAAAAAACGTCGAGAGGGTGAGGCTGTCGTGTTTGCACTCTCCCCGGCGTTCGATCGCAGTGTGAGACGAATTCTTCACAACAAACTCAAGTTTCATCTCTACAAACTTGCTGTGGTACAAGAGCTTAGTGAACGCGATTTTTTTACTCGAAAAACTGCATGTGAAGCACTCGTGATTTGCAGTGATGAGGCTCCTGTGACTTCTTTTTATGGGTATATCTCAAATCCATTGTTTACAATGACAACCTACTGACCTTGCAACACCTGAAGGACAACATTCGCCAAGCCATCGCCAACATTCCCGTCGATATGCTCGAAAGAGTGGAGCGAAACTTCAAAAAGCGGGTGGACCAGTGTATTGCTAATGAGGGCCGCCATTTGTCCGATGTCATTTTTAAAACCACTTGAAACAAAAATTCAGGATGTGTACAATACGATAAAAAAAAATTAAATCGATATGTGAAATCCTTCTTTTTTTATTGACCTTTCAAATCAGCAAGTTTCCCTGCCACAATTTTCTTTACCTCAGTTTTCCTTGATTGGCGACAACTATACAAATTGCTACTATACTGACCACAGAATCAGTCCTACCATTCTCATTAAACATAGTTGTTTAGGTGGTCCTGAGAAAATGGTTTTTCTAAGAAATCCGTAAAAAAGTTGCAAGAAGTGCTTAGCACTTACGGTGTTGACTTTTGACATATGCTTAAACACCGGCCGGTTTTCCAATTTAAGGAGAACTATTCTATGTATTATTTATTATATAGTCTAGAGCTTTATTGGGCCTTTTGTACATTCTCTAGTGGTGACTTCACTCCATTGTCCAGGTGTTCAACCACCCCATGTGGCTGACTGTGTGCTGTGAAGATCAAAATCATGGTTTTGCAGGTTTTCTGGACAGTCATTGCAGCATCGAGTATTATTCCAAAGCCTTCTCAGTTCGTTGCGTATGCTATTTTTTAGTAGGTTATTGAAGCTTTTGAGTAGTTGAAGGTTGACCCTTTACGCGCCAGCCCGTTCTCCTTAATGTTACTCACTTTGTTGGAATGTCCTTTCAACCAGACCAGCTCTATGTTAATTCCACAGGCTGCTAAAGTAAGGGCACGGTTATTTTTAAAAATTAGTTTTGATGTGGTTTTAGGCTTGTTATAGTAATTTGATCTACTATCCGTTAGGTTGAAGGTTTTCAACAGAAGCAGCTGGTGGATTAATCGATAGTAGAGGCATTTGTGGTAGTGTAGGCTACAATGCACATCTCCGGATTTAGTTTTTTTTTTGCAAGTTTTGGTCTATGCTAACCAGATTTCCTTCTTTTCTTCTGGCATGAAGTTAGACTGTTAGACCGTCTTTGAGAAATTTTGTTACAATGTGACTAATAGATTGATAAATATCATGCGCAACAGTCAATACGCTCGCCAGTAATAAAATCTAAACTGATAATAGACTGTGACTGTACTACTGTCTGGAGGCATTAGCCACCAACAATAAGGTACACCTGATCTGGTTACCAAAGGAACAGAGTTTAGAAAGGAACCTTAAGCTGGTCCAGCTTGCCTAAATAAGAACCATAGAGACTGGAAAACAAATAATCAAACAAACTGCCAGAGGATGAAAATTTACATCTGCTGAGGAAGTGCAAAGCTTACAATAAGCCACGCAACAATCTTTTGGTAACAACCAATGAAGTGCACAATATGACCAACTCGCAGTATAGGACACTAGAGTACCACATCAAGATAAAACCAACATCTTCTCTAACATCGGAAAAATCAGGAAGCGCTCTTTCAAAAAACGTGATTTTAAGACAAATCTGAAATATCCTCTAGACATCGAAATCGGAATTTTAAAGAATTCCGGACCACGCATCTTGGGTTAAAATGTTTTGTTATTTTTTGTTTTGACCTACCTAGTTTTTTTAAACCGTGTAATAACAAAATCAGCGTTTTTTGTTTACAATCGAATTACGGATAAAGTCAAAATATCCAAGGCACGATTTTTCGGAAAAGGAGCGGTTTGTTTTTAGGACCATTTTAGTGGATTATTAACCATTTTTTTCCTGACACGCATGGGAATAAACTGAGAACTATTGGGAATTGTTAAGAAGCAAAAAACAGCATACCTTGGGCACATCTTTAGAAGCAGTAAATATAGTCTGCTCAAAATTATAATGGAGAGCAAGATAGAAGACCGACGGGGCCCAGGCCGAAGAAAACACTTGGCTCAAAAACATAAGAAACTGGTCAGGACTAGACTCCCACATCTTATTTAGAGCGACAATAGATCGGGAAGAGTTTGCAATGGTTGTTGCCATCTTCAATAATGGAGAAGGCACCTAAAGAAGAAGAAGAAGTTTCTCCATTTTTTCTTATCTTAGATTGCGCAGGTATTTCTTCTCTTTTTGTTTTTCTTGTAATCCAGTAATGAGTAGCCTGTCAAAAACTAAGCTAAAGATTTAAACATTCTTCGAGACGCAAAAATTCCGAAAATCAAATAAAAAAGGTAACGGTTTTAGACGACACCAATTGATTGAAACCGTGAATTAAAATAAAGAAATGAAAAGGAGCTGCAATCAGAAAGCAAACGCCATAAACCCCGTCAATGAGGAATCTAACTCTAGATTCAATTCTACCATTTGCCTCTTGCAAGTTTCGAAAATATTGGGTATCATATCATGGGAAAACCTCGCAATCAAGTCTCTAAATTTGAGCTATCGGATAAAATGACATTCGGCAAGAACTGCTAAACAGTTAAGACATGTCTGGAGAAATAAAACATATTCCAAAGATTATTTATTAAAATTGAAAAAAAAAAGTCTAATTGTTCAAAACTAATTTAATAAAGTTAAAGTTTTTAAAACAAAAACGACTTTTTTTTTTTTTTTTTTTCTAAAAATTGTTATAATATCTTAAACTATGGAAAATAGCCAAAGATCTAAACCTACAAAATGGATCCCGATCATGAGCTTCTAGATGACAAAAATGTATGTGGAAGATCTTTGTTAAAGAATCTAGAATTGTTCCTTGGCAGATCTCTACTAATTTACATTACCCCAGAAGTTTTACAACTTATTTGAAGGGAGATGGTGGGACTAATGGCTCATTAGGCGACTTTTTTTTTGCTTAAGAGGAGAATCGTTTAAAGACTTTAAGTTTTGAATTCACTCTTGCGAGGAAAGTGCCTACCGACTAAACTCTTCCTAAGTGAATTGCCCGGAAGTTTGAGAGTTAAGCTCATGGACCTTCTGTTAGAAAGAAGTGGAAAGACAAAGCCATTGTCGAAAAGGAGGATGAGAGAGTATTACTACCGTGAATAAAGAGAAAAATATTATTTAGTCATTTTTTGGAGTTCAGACTATTAGCGTGTTACGCTAACGCTTTATAACTGAGCTATCTCACCGTACATCTATACCATCCTAACTGAAGAAGAATTATAAAACGAGTCTGAATTGATCTAAGTCGGCTGGAACACAAAACCAATGCAGTGCTACAGTACTACTACAAGCATATGCGGCATGATAACAAAACTGCTTTTTGTTGACCACGTACTGCAACTTAAAAATGCAGACAAACTAACCTTCGGGTATTTGCAGGCTTCTGATCAATCCGTACATGGTCCCTTCATTAAAGACAACTTACGTATGTTATCAGTAACATAAAGAGCAATGGAACGGAGAATGCTACACATTATCCTCAAATACCACAAAAAAAGTATGTGGATAAGGGAGAGAAGCAAGGGGGCTGATTTAGCCGAATCAATCCTTGCACTGAAGAGGAATTTTGCATAATGCACGATAGAAAGACCGTCGCTGGAATAACACGAGGATGACCGGGTGATGATGTGAAGAAGGTAGCTGGATTTGCCTGGATAAAAGTAGCACAGGACCAACAAAGATGGACTGATATGAGGGAGGCTTACATCCGACAATTCTTCTTCTTCTTAGTGTATCTATCCGTTTCGGATGTTGGCAATCGTGTTTGTTATCATCACTTTGTTGGCTGCAGCTTTGAATAGTTGTGTGGTGGTCATTGAGAACCATGTTTGTAGATTTTTAAGACAGGATATGCGCTTCTTTTTGCTTGCACTTTTCCATGTAGTATGTTTTGAAATAGTTGGTATCTGCTTTCGTTCTTTATGATGTGTCTAACATATTTGAGTTTGCGTGTTTTGATGGTGGCTATAACTTTATTATTTGTAGGATGTTTTTGTTAGTTGCGTGTTCTGTTTACATCCTTCGATAGAGTCACATCTCGAATGCTTCTAAGTCTTACTTTTGTGTCTAGTGTGAGGTTGTGATTCTTAAATATGGTGCTCACTCCGACAGAGGCTATCTGATCCCAGTAGAGCTTGGAGATGATTCTTAGGTCTTTTTTATCTAACCTTGCGTTTTTATGATGTCCCTCATTTTATGGTGTTGAATTCTGTTAAACACTTTTTGGTAGTCGATAAAGCAAGCGTACATGTCGACGTTTATGTCCCTGCAACTCTGGAATAGGGTTTTCTTTGTGCCAATTGCGTATTTGAACACGATTTGAGTTGGTGATAGGGGTTCTTTGCATAGTTTATACATTCTTCTGTAGATAATTTTGAAGAATATTTTTATAAGGTCCATTAAGCTTATTGTTCTGTGTTCTTTGCATGTTTTGGCGCCGGGCGTTTTGGGTAGCGTTATGAATTCCACCGTAAGCCATTGTGGGGGTATTTCTCCGGAGTCGTCTAATCGATGAACATTGAAACTTTTGTGTTTCTTTTGTAGAGCTTCTATTTCTGTGCATTTTTCTCTTATTTCGTTGTTTTTAGCTTCCCTAATTCTGTTTTTTATTGTTTTTTGGATTGCCTGGTTTGGTTGTTTTTTGCAAGTATCCGACAATTAGCTCCAAAAAAATGTTAAAAATAGTATTATAATCTTTATAGTAGCCCACTATAATACATTAAATATTTTTTAATTAAAATCTGTTTCAGGTCTCCGCAATATTTTTCATTATTTGTTATTATATTTTCAAGGAACTACTAGGTTACAATATTTCAATCAAAATGTCAATTACTCCTTTGATTGCTGGTGCCAAGTCTGTTTGTAATATTCGACAGGAAATAATTAATTGGCAGCTGCACACAAAACACATTTTTCAATATGTCCTTTTTTTTTCAGTGCTTCTATTTAAATTCCTATACAACGATTAGCAATTAAAATACTCGGGTCGTTCCACCTTTGAAAGGTGTCTTCACCAATTAAGAATTAATCAATTGTACATTTGCATAATCATATTCGGATCGGTTTGTCTCTTCTGCGTGTGTAAATAAATACGAGAAACCCACGCGTTATATGTCGGTGAGGCTAATGAGCTGCACGGTGAAGGAAAAAATATAATAATTTAATATGATGAACAGACGTCGTAAAGTGCGCTATCGCGTCGGGACGCTGTGGAACGACCGCAGCTTCCAACGTCGTTTTATCGGGGGCTTGGGTGATTTGTGGCTATTGTCAGCGGCGGCCATCATTGGTGATTTTTTATATAAAAATAGAAGGGTTGGTAGGTTAACCTATTACTTAATTACATGATAATATTAACAGTATATTTTTGTCCTTCTGTGTATCGTTTTTAATGGACGTCCGCATTTCCGCCGTGGTGACTGCCCTATCAATCATCCTCTGCGGTGTGGTTCGCATTGAATAATCTCTAGGGCAGCCGCGTCCATCCTGCTTTAACATAAAACAACGCTCGATATTCCCATCTCTTTCCACTGTCGCGTAGAGGTAATTCAGGGTTGATTGCTCAATATATCAGGTGTCACAATGACAATGGTCATCAGTCTGTTTACGTGACGTTTTGGAACAACTGTTCTATCCCACTACTTTATTATCTAACGTTGCATATTTATATACATTTACTCGGAATTAGTAAACATTTGTTTCATCATAACTAAAACCAGATCGATTTACATACAAGATTGGGCATTTATGGCAATCACAATCAATCAAATTTAGACAACTAAATCGACGTAGCTCATTAGCACAAGTTTTTTATTTAATTTCACATCAGTTTTATTGTGATTATTAAGAAAGTATTTTATCGACCGGAATATTGTTACAATAAAACGTTTTAATCTAATTGAAATAATATAATATAGCATTATTTAATTGTAATATGAATATATTTTAAGGATAAGTTTGTATAAAAAATAATTAATTGTACAACAAACTTAATCCTATTAAAATACAATAATTATTCAGATCCTATTGGCTTTGTCGGCTTAGTTAGTTATTTAAAAGTCAAAATATACATTATTAGTAAAGTCAATTTTAAATATTGATGTTTGAAAAGTTTAGAAAATTGTTTTTTTGAACCTGGTTAGGTGTTCTCAAGACTAGCTTTGTATAGAAGAATCAATAAATTTTAGTCAAGCTACTATTGGGGAAGGCTATGGAAGGTATTTTGACAATTTGTCAATCACAAGTGCTTACAAAACGACCTACTTCCACGGAATTTTTTAAAGTTTAAAAAAAAGACGTTTTAGTTTTTAAAGTACTTTGTGGGATTATTGATTGTGCTGACTTCCTCAGCTCAATTGGTATTCATGTCCCAACTCGAGTTTTCATATACCGTATAAACATACAGATTATGCGCAGCACTCTGGATCTACACTCAACTTATGCAGATTGATCAATGTATTGATCTACTACTTAATAATTATGGCATTTTATGTAAAGTTTTCGCATAGATTGAGTTGAAAAATCATTAAAATATGATTTTGTGTCACTTGTTGTGAACTTTGAATTCTCTACAGGCGCTTATGCTCATTAGTATTAATTGCATACTAGAAAAAAAAACATGGTATTATACGTATTATTCCACACCCCTTTTGTATACATACAATTATCTATACATCTAAAATATTAATTCATGTTCCATGTCATATTAATCCATATATCGGTCTATAAGAATTAAAGTAAAATACTTATTACTGTCATAATGTTAGGAGGGATAGATAGGAAATTTATGATCCCTATGACTTGATAATAGTATTTATACCGAGGACAATTTTCGATATGTATAAATAGAAGTGTATCAATAAATATTTGATTCGTACATTAAGCCGATAGTGGTTGGTAACCGTTTGGAGTAATTATACGATATATATGTGTATATCATGGGGTGCGTCACGCGATCGCCAACATGACATAAATCAGTCACACCTGAGACGTTACAAGGTCTATAGTGACCGATAATAGAGACATATGCGTGCATAATTAGAGCTATTGCAAAATGCGACATGAACATTAAAAATGTGACGAGGAGTTTCCGGTTATATTTGAGACCATTTTGCTTGGGTTAATTAATTTTTGTGTATAAATAAAATCGTTTCCAATAAGTTTTGATTTACTACTATACAGTACGGTAAATTTAATAAACATAAAGCGCACGACAACCACCATGGTGTCAAGAGTTGGTAAATGTGTGGGGTAGAGAGAGAGAAAAGGAGGGGGGTCGCAGTAAATTTCCAGGGGAATGCGGGCGCGTCCACATTTTATGAATTTTATGCGCCGTACAGGCCCGGTGATGTATCAAAAACCTTGATCCGGGACCGATAATTTAAATACTATAATGCAGCAGTGCACTAAATTATGGGGCAAGTGCAGCTCGGAGAAGCTGCATAACCAGTCCGGGCAATGGACCTCCGGTGTCATGAGTTCTTGAAGTAATGTGACAGTCCGAGACGATGGTCGTGGACAACGCCCCGTCACACTCTATATTGTAAATTCAATATAAACAAAACAATTCTTATTTGATTGGAATTTGAATGGCGAAGTGAGTTGAGCCCGAAAAAGCCGTCAATTGACGGTGGCCCCGGAGCGACAGACAGGGTTTGTTAATTGGCAGTTAAAGGTGAGTGAAGGATTGCGAACAGTCTCTCTCACTCTATCTTTCATTTTGCATCTCTTGCTTAACAACCTGTTTCATCGTTAAAATGTTACTAAAAGGGTATTTGTAAACGGTAAATGATATCACTTGTACAATAAAGATTAGGGCCAATCTTGAAAGAATTATTTTTCGGTGAATATCATTCATTATTAGAAAAACAATTTACAAATCATATTTGTAAATAGTATTAAATTAAATTATAACTGAAGAGCAACAAGTATTTGAATAAATTAAGTTCTTCTTATCATCAGAGGTTAAGAAAATAAGCTAATATTATTCTATGTATTGCAAAAATGATATTTGATCAGGTTTTTTATGGTAACAAAGTTACCTTTTTTAAGTAGTATGTAATGGAAAAAATTAAAAACTTACGCGTAGAAAGTATTTAAAGTATTTTACTCTAATTAGTTTAAATTTGGCAACACTGTCCAATAAAAACATTTTTTTTTTTAAGTTTTTTGTTGATTATTTTGTTATTTTTATTGTAATTTTTTATAAAACAAAAAAAATTCTAGAAAGTGTTTGAAGTGTTTTATTTTAAAACTTAAATTTGGCAACAATGCATTAGTGAAATATTTGTTTTTGTTACAAGATTTCTTCCTGAATTTGATATAGATATTTTTCTATAAATTTATAGAAAAATAAATCATCTTTAATTTCATTTCTTACAATTAAACTTATATCTTTAAAGATAACGTTGCAATACGAACATCGAATTAAATTGCGCTGTTGCAAGATTTCTTAGAAAATCTCAAGTTTAATGAAAAAAATTTCTTTTTTAATTTTAATAAACAAAACTTTAAATATAAAACAAATTAATTATTTTTCTTCTTATCATCGCCGTCAACATCATTAAGAATAGGTTGACAACATTTTCCCACTTCTTCAAATATTTATCCAGTTCATGATTACCATAAAATAGTTTAAACTGTGAAGAAGAAAAATTATTTTACCAAGAAATTGGAAGTTTTTCCTCTCTACGTTAAAAATGCTTCAGAAGAGAATAATGTCAATCTCTCGATTCCCAACAATAGAGGGTGAGCCATTTCAGTTTATAATTACCATTAAGTAGTTTGAACTGGAGTGCCCACTCAAAAGTTTGTTATTAAGAAATTGGAAGTATCTCTTCTCAGCAAGCGTTACAAGTCTCTAAGCCAGAAGAGGAAATGATCCAGATCATGATAATCATTAAATAGTTTGAACTGGAGTGCCCGCCCAACCGCTCCAAAGTTTGTTATCAAAATATTGAAAGTTTCTACTTTTTGAAAACGTTAGAAGTCTTTAAATCAAAGGAGGTGATATGATGAGGTGATAAGCAATATTAGCAATATTTTGATGTCCATCATTTGTCACTCTAGATCATGATTACCATAAAAAATAGTTTGAGTTAGAGTACCCATCTGCCCACCCCAGAGTTTGTTAGCAAGAGATTAGAATCTTCTCCTCTCTGTAAGCGTTACAAGTATGTTAAGTGAGATGAGGAGACGATGAATTCAATCTCTTGATGATTGATGCTTGGGCGGGCGGGTGTGTCACTCCTGATCATGATTACCATTAAATACTTTGAATTGAAGTGCTCATCAAGAAATTTGAAAATTTATATTTTCTGCAAGCGTTATAAGTCTCTACGTCAGTGGAGGAGATCGTGAATCTATTCTCTTAATGACTAACACTTGGGTGGGTGGTTGGACACTATATTTTAAGATTACTATCAAATGGTTTATTATTAAGAAATTGTATGTTTCTTCTCTCTCAAACGTTAGAAGTTCTAAGTCAGAGAGGAGGTGATGAATCCAATTTCTTGATGCCCAACACTTGGGTGGGTCACTCCAGTAATGATTACCATTAAATAGTTTAAACTGGAGTACCCGCCAACTTGCTCAAAAGTTTGTTATTAAGAAATTGGAAATTTCTTTACTCTGCAAGCATTAAAAGTCTCTAAGTCAGAGTAGGAGATCTATTTTCTTGATGACTTATACTTGGGTGGGTGGTTGGACACTGCAGTTTATGTTTATTTTAAAGCAGTTTGAATTGAAGTGCTCGCCCGCTTTCAAGAGTTTGTTATTAAGAAATTGTAAGTTTCTCTTCTTTGCAAACGTTAGAAGTCTCTAAAGTAAAGTAGGAGGTGAGTAATCCAATTTTTTGATGCTCAATACTTTGGCGGGTGGGTGGGTCACTCCAGTTATAATTACCATCAAATAGTTTAAACTGGAGTGACTGCCCACCCGCCCAAAACTTTGATATCAAGAAATTGGAAATTTCTTCACTCTGCAAGCGTTAAAAGTCTCTAAGTCAGAGTAGGAGATCTATTTTCTTGATGACATACAATTGGGTGGGTGGTTGGACACTGCAGTTTATGAGTACTATCAAGTAGTTTGAATTGCTTGCCCGCCTTCAAGAGTTTGTTATTAAGAAATTGTAAGTTTCTCTTCTTTGCAAACGTTAGAAGTCTCTAACTTAAAGTAGGAGGTGATTAATTCAAGTCTCTAAGTTAGAGTAGGATATCTATTTTCTTGATGACTTACACTTGGGTGGGTGGTTGGACACTGCAGTTTATGATTACCATAAAGCTGTTTGAATTGAAGTGCTTGCCCGCCTTCAAGAGTTTCTCCTTTTTGCAAACGTTAGAAGTCTATAAGTCAGAGGAGGAATTGATGAATCCAATTTTTTGATGCCCAACACTTGGGCGAGCGGGTGGGTTACTCCAGTCACGATTACCATCAAATAGTTTAAACTGGAGAGCCTGCCCATCCACCCAAATGTTTTTATCAAAAAGTTGGAAATTTCTTCTCTTTGCAAGCGTTAGAAGTCTCTAAGTCAGAGTAGGGTATAATGAATCTATTTTCTTGATGACTTGCACTTGGGTGGGTGGTTGGATACATCTGCAAGCGTTAGAAGTCTTTAAGTCAGATGAGTAGAAGGTGTTATGCAATTTTGTTATGTCTATTATTTGTCACATTTGAATAATTTGAACTGGTACGCATATCTACCCGCCAAAGAGTTTGTAACTAAGAAATCAGAAGTTTCTATTTTTTGCCAGCGTTTCAAGTCCCTACTTCAGAGGAGGAGATGATAAATCTAATCTTTTGTTGACTACCACTTGGGCGGGTAAGTGGGCCACTCCAGTTTATGATTACCATCAAGTATTTTAAACTGGAGTGTTTGTCCTCTTACCCAAAATTCTGTTATTTAGAAATTGGAAATTTCTTCTCTTTGCAAGCGTTAGAAGTCTCTAAGTCAAAGGAAGAGATGATGAATCCAATCTTTTGATGACTAACACTTAAAGATGTATCATTCCAGTTCATGATTACCATTGAATAGTTTGAACTGAAGTCCCCGCCTACCCAACTAAAAGTTTGTTATTGAAAAATTTGAAGTTTCTCCTCTCTTCAAACGTTAGAAGTCTCTAGTCAACAAAACAGAAAATATCCCCATCTCTCGATGATTAGCACTCCAGATCATATTTTGTATTAAATAGTTTAAACTGGAGTGCCCATCCACTTGTTCAAGAATTTTTATAAACAAATGGAAAGTTTCTGATTTTTGCAGGAGTTAGAGTTAGAAGTCTCTAATTTAGAGAAGAAGAATGTGATATTTAATCTTTTGATGCTCTAGGGGTTAATTTAGTTCATAATTATCATAAATTAGTTGGAACTGGAGTACCCGTGTATCCGCCTGAGAGTTTGTTATTAATAGATTGGAAGTTTCTTTTCTCTTCAAACGTTACAAGTCTCTACGTCAGAAGAGGCGATGAAGAATCTATTTTCTTGATTACTAATTAACACTTGGGTGGGTGGTTGGACACAATTTATGATTACCATCAAGTAGTTTTAATTGAAGTGTTTGCCCGCATGTTCTCAAGAGTTTGTTATTAAGAAATTGTTTCTCCACTCTGCATACGTTAGAAGTCTTTAAGTCGGAGGAGGAGGTGATTAATCCTGATGCCATTGATGCCATTTGGGCGGATGGGTGGGTTATTCCAGTCAAAATTACTATCAAATAGTTTAAACTGAAGTACCTGCCCACCCACCAAAAAGTTTGTTATCAAGAAATTGGAAATTTCTTCTCTCTGCAAGCGTTAGAAGTCTCTAAGTCAGAGAAGGAGATGAGGAATCTATTTTCTTCATGCTTACACTTGGGTATTACTATCAAATAGTTTGTATTGAAGTGCCACCTGCTGAAGAGTTTGATATCAAGAAGTTGAAAGTTTCTCCTATCTGCAAGGGTTAGAAGTATTAAAGTCAGAGGAGCAGAAGGTGTTATGCAATTTTTTTATGTTTATCATTTGTCACTCCAGATCATGATTGCCATCGAATAGTTTGTACTGGAGTGCATATCTACACGCCAAAAAGTTTGCAACCAAGAAATTTGAAGTTTATATTTTCTGGCAGCGTTACAAGTCCCCACATCAGAGGAGGAGATGAATCCAATCTCTTGATGACTTAACACTTAAAGATATGTCACTCCAGTTTATAATTACCATTGAATAGTTTGAACTGAAGTGCCCGCTTAAAATTGGAAGTTTCTCCTCTCTTCAAACGTTAAAAGTTTTTGATGACTAGCACTTGGGCGGGTAGTTGGGTTACTCATAATTAGTATTGAATAGTTTAAGTTTAAGTTTCCATCCACCCGCTCAAGAATTTTTATTAAGAAATTGGAAGTTTCGGATTTCTGCAGGCGTTAGAAGTCTTTAAATTAGAGGAGAAGAATGTGATATTTAATTTTTTGATGCTCTAGGACGGGTGGATGGGGTAATTTAGTTCATGATTAACATCAAGTTTGAACTGTAGTACCATGCACGTATCCGCCTAAGAGTTTGTTATTAAGCGATTGGAAGTTTCTCTTCTCTGCAAGCATTAGAATTTTCTATCTCAGAGGAGGTGAAGATGATATGAAATCTTTTGATGCTAAATACTTGGGCGGGTGGGTGGGTCACTCCAGTTTATAATTACCATCAAGTAGTTTACTCTGAAGTGCCCGCGTACCCACTCAAGAGTTTGTTATCAAGAATTTGGAAGTTTTTCCTCTTTGGCCTAATTTTACCAATTTTTTGACCAATTTTGGCTTCTAAAGCAAAAACTGTTTGTTGTTTGTTAGACCGGAGATTTTGAATAGCAGTATAATAAATCTACGGATTTAAATTGCAAGACCTTGGTGGATAGTTGATCTTGCTACTTTGTGCAATTTAGTGTTATATGTATAAAACCATGTGTTTGTGAGATCTGAGCTATAGAAAATTGGTAACTGTTGCCTGATATTGGTTGTTGATGTGTACGGTCGCAACTTGCTTGGTTAAAAAAAAAAAGATGATAACCTTGAACCAAAATTCATTCATATTTTACTAGCGTCACATAGATATTTACTTTAATGCGATAGCACACACAAAGTGCTTGTCTTTGATAGAAGGCAAAGCTTTCTTTTATTAATGAATTTCTATGGTATTTCAAAATGTTTCTTTTGTTTTGTTTTGGAGATATATTGCCTTCAAAATTTAGTGTTTCCAAGATTACAAAATTTTTATTTTTTTTTACCGATTTTTTGTTATAAAAACTGAATTTTTAATGCACCGTTTTCCATACAGTGGCGTGCAAGAAAAACCTTATAATTTATGCTAAAACTCAAGTATATATTTGAAATTTTAATGAAAAAATGAATTTTTAAAACTTTTTAAATTAATTTAACAAATTTAATGCAGCAGCGTCATTCTATCGGAATGTATGTTCATATCAGGCTAAAATCATGAGTGATGCTGGTCTTCAGGGCAGCAATTATCTATGATTTGTCGGTATAGACTAGGAAGATCTTGGTTGACTGTTGATGTAAAAAAAAATTTGAACTTCTCTATAAGTAAATTCAGTTTTTTGCAGTACGTTTGTGAGATCTGGGTCATAGAAAATTGAAAATATTTTTCCAAAATTGGTTGCCGTTGACAACGAATCTTGGTCAGTTTTTGGTCAGACTACAATCCACATACTTTTCTTTAATGATATAGAACCTGATGAAGGTGTGGACTTTTGTTGCTTCAAACAAAGCCATTCAATCATAAATAAACTTTGTCACTGCAGGAGCAGTCTTTTCTAGAGCCAATTTAGCGAATATTACTGAGCGGTCTATGGTCGTTGGTTTCAGTTCTTGGGTTAATTGTAGCAACTTCCGACGCAATATAATCCAAGTAGTTATCAAAGCCCAAACGCAAAAAGAATTTTAGGTTTTCAAACACCCTTTAGATTGGTTTTGTTAAATTTGATCTCGGTTATGGAGAAAAAAAAATTGGACAAAGCGGACGGAACATTTGCAAACAGATTCCTGATTTTGATGGTAAATTTTGCCGTTTTAATAAATTAATTTGTTGGCGCTATATAAAGTTGGCTACTCATTACTTGCTAAGTATTTTTATTGTAGTTCAAAGTGTGTAGGAATTGTACAACTAACGCTGGATAAACATATAAAGTTGATGAAGAGAATAACGAGTTTATGAAGAACTGCAATAAATGTCTCAACTCATCACTCTCACGTCTTGTCGAAACAAATTATTGCATTTGTGTCAGTAAAAAAGGCTCAATTATTTTGTTCACAAAATTTATTTGAAATACAACAATGTCAAAGATGTTGCAAAAAATTGTTTGACTATTTAGTACGATTCTACATTTCTAACTGTAAAATATTTCTTATAATGTTATCCACATTCATTGTATTAAATGGATATATTATTGCAGTCCTTAAGTAAGCTATAAAACTAAACATGAATATATTAAATGTTTATTTAATAAAAACAGATGTGTTATTTGATACAAACTGTCACATTTTATATTGATCATTTTTATTTTCCGAGAATCGGATACAAAAGCAACCAAACAACAAGTATAAAGCAATAATCCCACTTGTGTAATTCCCCGTTGACATATTTGCATAGATCAAAAAGTTTATTCGAATCTGTCCACAATAAACAGCACGCGTTGGCGCCGAATTTATCTAAATGTCCGGCAATTCTGGGGGTAGACGATGAATATACGCTGCTCAAGATGCGCGTAGGGAGCGGGACAGATAAGCGAACTGTGTTTTACCGGATGCACCATTTATACCGAACCGGTTATCTGGTCGAGAACAACATGAAAATAAATCCAGATCGGCTCATTATGTCAACATTTTTTTTTCTTTATTTTTACTTTATATTAAAACACGTTCATAAACTTCGAGGCCATATGACAATACTCAGTAATTAACACTAATTAGGCATATTTTATAAAATCAATTAATTTACTAATTAGCTTATTTTAGGGATGCATTAAATATTCTTATCACCACAGGAAACTGGAATCAAATATCACCTTTGTGTGTTCCCACAGGTAATAAACAAATATTATTCAGCGATGAATTCGGGGCGAAATTTATGAATGAACCTGTTATGTTTTCGAAACCATAAATCCGTGAGAATATTTTGTCTGGGCGTAGATTAAAAAAAAAACTGGACCGGCCTCTCTTATAAGAAATTTTATCGCCGCAGTATTCTACCAATGTGTTTATTTTAATTAATTAACTCTTAAGTGGTTCTCGTATTTTTATCAAGTTTATTGGATCCCGTTTGGATAATTATAATTTCTTAAATATATCCACGAATATACAAATTTTAGTCATTGGCATTTTTAGTTCAATCCAGATGATTATAGAAATATACATAACTGGTTGTGATGTTTAAATTAGGATTTTTTCCCAATATATTTGGAGAATTTAATGGCATCAATTATGAAATGTCTTTTTTGATTATTAATTGCTCGATTTTTTAATGTTTTAAATTAGGAGTCACCATTGGACATATTGATTGATTATTGCTTTGATCTTAATTTTACTAAAATGTGTGGTTTTTATATTGAGGCAACAACACTTTGCCGGTTTGTATTAAAAAAATATATCGAAATTTTAGAATGTCCGAATGTTACAATTTTTTTTTATAATTGCGTTGCTCTAATAAAATCAAATTGCTTATTTAAGGCCATCACATACTAGAGCAAATCTACTGGAATTGCATTGAATAAATCACAGCACATTGGCTGTAATGCAGTAATGTCTAAAGATGTCGAAGGTGGTTAAGCAATGCCCCCTATTAGGAGAAACGTTGAACTGTTTGTGTGTGAAGCAGAGCAACGGCATTTGTAGCGTGTTTTGTTAGAATCTGATGACCGAAACAAATTTATCATTTAAAATTAATAATGTAAATTGCCTTTTCATCCAGTAGGAGACACATAGACTCGTATTTCAGGGTATGCACTCATCATCAGTGTGCCTAACATATCACTGTCTATTAAACAGTTTATGAGGAGAAACTTGGTTAAGCAAATGAAGTGGTTTAAAGCAAAAATAGAAAATTGGAAAACTACATCTAACGGTATTTTATTTTAGTCAAAATTAGTGAAGTTATGGTACATTCTTTCAACAATTTTAAATTATTTAACCATTCACGTAGTCTAACAACAAAAAATATTTTAGTGGTTCTGCTAATCCTATTGTTTTAAATTTTTTTGCCATGAGATCGTATTGAGCTCTTCTTTTGTTAGCTTATGTTTCCTAAAAAAGACCCATCGTTTTTTATTATAAGCTTCTCACTCGCTCAGCAGATGTAGCGAAGTTTCTTCATTTGACTTTAGTGACTTTATTGAAGCACACACTTCTGAAAAGCATTTTACCAATAATGCTTGTTTTTGCATTTTAATTATTTTTTTGTTAAGATTATATAAAGTAGCTTAATCTAAAATGTCAAAGCATTAGCATAAAAGTAGTATATTCAGTTATATTGAAGCATATGGCCTAAAAAGAAATTTACCAATTTACTAATTTTTTGAATATCCAATTTTAGTTTAAGTAATACAGTTTAGCTTAAACCAAAATGGCGGAGTATTAGCATAAATCTAGAATTATTATTAAATTTTATTGAAGCATCTATCCTGGACAGTATTCTACCATTTCTACTAATTATGCTTATTTACTAATGTTCAGTTTATATTTAATTGATTCAGCTTAGCTTAAACCAAGATGGCTAAGTATTAGCATAAAACTAGAATTAACATCATTAATTTTTAATTCTTTCACATTTAAAAATTATTTTTTTGTACGCACAATTCTGAATTTAAACTTTAAAATCATTTTGTTATTACAAAGGTCAAACAGGTTATTAAATGCATGAAATTTGAATGTGATTCAGTACAGGTTGGTAATGCTTATAATGTCATGGAATGTAAAAATCACTTGAATTGAACTTATAGTTTGCTTTAATCTAAAAAAATCTATTAACATTTTTTTATTATTTTTTGCTAAGCAATTTATTATATAATAATTTTAATGTTTTATTTCTTCAAATGTTTTTTAAATTAAATAATGATGAGACATATTTACAAACATTTCCATTTGATGTTTTGTGGGTACATTATTTGATATTTCAATATGCTTTTGTTAGGCGGATTGTAATGAGATAATAAGAAGTTGTGTTTATAATAAAACTTGTTTAGCTGGGATCGATTTTTGCAGGAAGAAGAAGGGTGGGGGGACAATTTCATCAAAATAATCATCATCTCGATCAGGTCGCAGTCACCCAAGTGAATCAAACGTATTCAAGGGCGTGCTGTAACTGCTCAATTATTTCTTAGGCCAATTTGAAAGCGACATGAAATTAGAGAGCCCGTCAATATTTTTTTTATTATTATTATTGTCGACCTTCTTATTTTGTATGCTGGAATCTGCACGGGCAATTTTATAAATCATAGAGCCGGAGATAATGCAGGAATTAAAATGATGAAACTGCGTACTGGCCGGGATAATTTCGCCGTCGTACCCTGTCATTTTGGTGTATCATGGAGTGAGGATGTGCTATTATTGAGTAATAAAATGTTTTTATGGGCGAACGGACACTTAAGTCGGGTCTTAAGTGTATTTTCCGAGGTTGTGGCGATTTGGCCGCGTTGCGTGATCATAGGACGTGTGATGTATGGTTGAGTAGTGTTTGCCAACTGGTCCACATGTCACAGTCTCTTCTAGCTATTATACTAAGAGTATCGGCCTATAAGTTATTACGGTCAGGCTGTGCTCGTCTATCTCGCTACTATATATCTCACCAGAGACGTTTTCGATGGCGCACCGTTGATTTACGCCTTCTTTGTTACTACATTACGACCAGACAAGTCTTATCTCCCAGTCTAGACCAACATTCTTTAATTAAACCCCTATTAAATGAGCTCTACGTGTTTATGTTGGCCCGAAACTAATCCGGGATATTCATGAGATGCAGAAATTGTGGAAATCGACAATTTGTAACCAGACCGTGCTCGCGGATCGAGGTGCTAAACTTGTACCTGAACGCCCCATCCAGAGAGCGCTCGTTTTGTTGTTGCGGAATTTAATTCGGGCCAAATACATGCACGGTAAATGCGACTAATTAGTCGTGTTTCCTGAGACGCGGCGTGCTGGCGGCGGTGACCCAGAATGGGAGAAAATCCCTACCGATAAGCGACGAGAAAAGGACTGCATGGTGGTGGAGTGTCGTTTGCCGTCAACGCTCCCCGCCGCCATCCTGAGCTGTCCGTCTCCCGTCAGCGTTGTGCTGCCGATCGATCAGTCTGTGGCTCAAAGCAATGCACGCCAGGTCAAAAGACGTCTGCCCGGGCAGCGACAACACCCTTCCCTTCTATCCACCTCTGACAGACGGCACGTCACAGGACATTTCAATCTCCCGCGCTCACCCCGACAAGAGCTTCGCCTCTCGTTCGTTCATTCTACCCGGTTACGGATACATCTTTGATGTTTTAATTAGATTTATCTGTTGTTCTACGGGACAAGGAACACTCTCCCAATTTCATCAAAAACTCCCCTTACTACAAACACCCACCACAACAACAACCATCAGCACTACATTCAAAACATAATACAATTACAAACAAGTTTCAATCCTGAACTAGCCATCAATAACAGATTGAGAAGAATGACAATTTTTATTATTTAATCTTTGCTATTGCAGGTAAGAATGTATTTAATTAAATATGAAATAATAATTTTTGTATTGTTCTTTTGAAAATGGAAACAATAGCCGCTCCCCACTGTCTTGGGATGCAGTAATAGCGCAGTAGTTTTCCGAGAAAGTATCGTTGGCCCGTATTTATACATCGCATCCAATCTCCGCGAAATACCTTATTGTTTATCTACGACATCTCGATCTATAATAAATCAGGATCAGCGGATAGTACACGATAGATGCAAATGCCACGGCAAATTTTATTTATTTTTATCGGCGGGGGTTTATCGGGGACTTGTTCGTAAGTCGTGTCCCGGCGACCGTCAATCAAGTCCGGTTTTATCAGGACCCGGCCCATGCAACCCATCCGATATCGGCCCGCTTCGCGATTTATTACCAGTTCCCGGTATCTCAAAAGACTCACTGCGGTGGTAAGGCACCAACCAACCACCTCCGCGCTATTATAATGCACACAAAAAATCACAAATAATATTGTAATGGATTGAATGGAAAATGGAAACAATTTAAATTTGCATAATTATATTTTTCTTAAAAGAAAATTTTCTCACAAGTGTTTAGTTTTATTATCATAACAATGTTCTGTTCTATTTCTGTTAATTATTCCAAACTAAGATAAAGTGTACTAACTACACTCTACTGGGTTGAAGTTTATTGCGAAATAATTGATTTTGAAGTCTGTTTTTTATATCTTTGTTTAACAATTAAGACAAGGAAAGTGTATTTGCAATTCAATAAACGTCTATCACTCGTTTAACTTTCAATCGAAACCGCCAAAACATTTTAAAATTTCGGCATTATTTGGCGCTGTATTTATAATAAAAGCAATAAACCAAATAATTATTAAAAAAATATTTAAAAAGGTTTAAGGCAATGTTTATTATTGTGACATTAAGCTATGAATATAGCAACTAAAGGCTTTCATACTGTGGGCATTTTTTGGCACTGTATTTATTTATTTTTTTCTATTTATTAAATTTTTTTCAACAATTTAGTAGATTTTTTAGAGTTAGAGTTCACAGTACTTTTTAAACTGTGGGCATTATTGGGCACTGTATTTATAGCAAAAGCAAAATGCATTTTTAATTTTTTTTATCATTTGTGACAGCACGTTTTTAATTCTCGGCATTATTTGGAACTGTATTCATAAGAAAACTAAAAATGGTTTTTTTAATTTGTATTGTGATAAAGTTTTAATCTTTTGATAATTTGTGACAGCTTGTATTAAACTTTTGGCAATATGGGGCACTGTATTCATAATAAAAGCAATGACGCATTTTTTTAATTAGTAAGTTTTAATCTTTTGATGATTTGTGACAGAATAGCACATTTGTGATGTTTAAAAAACATATGGTAGACTAGAATACAGTAATAAAGGTCTTCTCATTCATTGTTTATTATTAGCAATTTGAAGAAAAAAAAAAACGTGTGCAGTGCCACTTCATCTTTTCTCGAGCCCACAAAACATTGTGGCTTTATTGGGCACTGTATAGCATTTTGTTAATGAGCAAAATGAAAACAAAAAAAAAACGTTTGCAGTTGCTTAATCTTTCCTTAAATTCACAGCACATTTAAGCATTATTGAGCACTGTATTCATTTTTTTAATAAAAAGTTTATTGAAATTGAAATTTAGCACCATAAACTATAGATGCGATAATTGATCTTTTCTACCGCATCTTTAGAAAAATTGAAGTCCACCACCCGTTTTAGTTTTTTTTTTTAAGTCATCAACATACTCCAAACTTTTGGCAGTATTTTGCGCTGTATTCATAGGAGTCGGAAGCGATGATTGTTTGTGCAAATTGTAGTAACCAAAAAAATACAGAATATAATAGAATACAGTAGTAATTAAGATCTTTTTAAGCAATGTTTTGCTTCATCTTTTCGTGAGTCAGCGCCACTTGTTGGCAATATTTAGCACTGTATTCATTACATTTTTGTTTATTTTTGGAGAAATCAAAGAAGACAAAAGTCTGTTTCAGTTTTTCTCAAAGACTTTAATATATTGTAAAGTTTTGGCATTATTTAGCACTGTATTTATAGCATTATCGATGTATCAAATTAACGGAACTTTTTAGTGCATTATATTTTAAAAATTGTAATCCTTGGACATTTTCATTCTAAAGACTTTTCTTTGAAGAGAGTTGTGGCGTTATTTGTTAGAGCATTTCTATATCGGTCTAACAACTAAATCACAAATCAAGCATTTAAATGGCTTTTCATAGTAAACACAGAACAGAACACAGTAACTAAGGTCTTATCATGCAATGTTGATTATAAACAGATTGAAACGTCCGCATCCGCTTCATCTTTTCTCGAGTTTACCGCACATTTAAGCATTATTGAGCACTGTATTCATTTTTATAATTTTTTTTTTTTAAATTTAGCACAATTGATAAACTATAAATTTAAATCCAAGTTATATCAAATAAATATGTATCAAATTATTGGCATTCGTACAAAATATATATTTAAAAACTTTTTATAAATATTAATTCAATCTTCTGAAAAACATAAAGCCAATGTTCTTTGTAATCATTTCCATTGATTAATTCGTTCCCTTTTAATGAACACATTACACCACTCCTTCAATAAATAATTGATGAAAGAAATTACATTGGTCCCTCGCTATTATAAATAATTCTTGCAGAAGGGAGAGAGAGAAAAAGAGAAAAGAAATGCATTTCCAACAACTGTGCCCCATTACACGGTGGTTAAGCAGTTTCGTTGTGCGGGGGCGATATCGGTGTGGAAATATTTCGCGTGATATTGACATCGCTTGTCCATCACAATGAGAGCTTTTATGGTGGCAAAGGGGAGAGGACGAAATGAACAACTTTCTATGCAGTGCTCGTAGCACACTTCCAGCCTGCTAGATGCGAGCACATTATTATAATCCACCAGAAGGGAGAGAACGAAAGAAAAAAATAAAAATACTACCATTTAAAAATGGTTATAGTATGCAAAATAAAGTTTTGCGGAAAAAAAGATAATTGAAGCGGATTGACGGATTATTAAAATCTATCTAATTACGTCGCTGACTTCCGCTCGTCTTCTTTAAATAAGCTGTCAGTTTAAAAAAAACTACCACGTCACGAACACGTTTATTATATTTTCTTAATAATTACAATCCCTCTATTTTATTGATGCATTTGAATAATTCATTATTTATTAAGTCATCTAAACTAGTAGTAACCTGTTTTTCAAATGACAATAATTTGTTGCTTTATGTAATAACAACCGGCGTTGTGTATAATAAAAGAAACTATCGGTCATATAAACACATTCTGATTGGCTATTAAAAATATTTTAATATGTACTTAAAGAATATCCTCTAAAGCTTAGACGGAAATTATTTATTATTATAAGGTTGTCATTAAAATGTTGACATCAGAATTTAAAGCCTCGATCATTATAATAACTTAATTAGGATTCGATTCTTTTTAGAATGTTATGGATCAAATCATTAATTGTTTTTAATTTGAATTAATGGTAGTAGTAAGGAAGTTATAGTAGATAGGGGTTGTGATAAATTAATAGTTAATGCAAGACACGCATAGGATAATACAATTCAATACAATTCAGACGATTTATAAAAATTTCTAAACAAAAATGTTATTAAATATTTGTTTACATCATTTTAAAGTTTTTGTGAATTTAATTTTTACTCTAAACGTAGAACTAGAAAGAAATTCACTGCCTTGATGCGTACAGCTTACAATGACATCATCTAATTTCACAGAGAATCTATAAAACTTTACAACACAGATTTTTTTATTGTGTCTTTAAATATAGTTCTAGTTGACAGCAAGAAAACTTGATAAATATTGCATTTGCCAATACCGCTTTAATTAATTCAAACGCCTCCTAGACACCCACTATGACTTCTTTAGTTTCTGCTGCTCTTATTTTCAAAAAATCTTTTCTGAGTTTTTGAAGACTTTTGTTTTTGTAGTCTTAGAAATACCACCTTTGTCGGCGTTTTATAAAGTATTCTAGTGCTTTTTTAGACCTTTCTTAGTCCACATTATAATTAGAACTACCAAAGTTTTAAAAATTCTTTTAGTCGCCTTTGGTAGCTCTAAATGTCTTATATGATTTATTAATAATAACATTTCTAAAACTATCTTAGTTGCTTTTAAGACTTTTGGGCTTTTTAAATTTTTCCATCAAGCATTAGCTTCTTCCAGACCCCCAAAGTCCTATGGAAGCGCTTAAAACTTATTAAAAGGATAATAAAAAAATTATCAATTAAGATGTTATCAATTTTGTTATGATCATTGTTATAAATTTTAAGTGTTTCTAAAAGACTTAGGATTTTAGAAAGCAGTCCAAGGTTTTCTAAAATTTTCTAAAAACTGGTAATTGATCTCTTCTTCCAAAATGCCTATTGTTGAAGAAATCAAAGAAGAAAAAAGTCTACCACACGTATCAGTTTTTACCAGCATACTCTAAACTTTTGGCATCATTTGGCACTGTATTTATAGCATTATTGATTCATTAATTTATCAGAATTGTTATGTGCACCTTATTTAAGTCTTTTGGGCTTTTTAAATTATCTTTGTTACATTTTTTAAGAGCTTTAAAGGACTTTGAGGGCCTGGAGGACTTTAGAAAACATTTTTAGAATCTTTAAAATTGTTAAGGCAAAAACAAAAACCTTTTCATACTTTCAAAGAAAGTTGAAAGAAACTTAGGGAGCAAAGCTCAGCAATGGTTATAGGATAATTACAAGGAAACAGAAGGAAATTAAAGAAGATATGATAGTTTTAACAATCATAAGAAGATCAAAGAACACTGAGCGGCACATTCACTGTTTTTGATTGGTAATTGTTATTTAAGCTTATATGACAGAAAGAGAAGCGAAAAAATAAGGGGCACCTGCGAAGTTTAATATGGGCCCCATAGGATGGCCAAAAAAGACAAAATACACCCAAAACGATGGTACAAAAGCTTAGCATCCCAATAGTTACATTCCAATTATTTATAAAATACAAGAATTAGTCTTAATGTATGAAGAAGAAAAAGTTATTTAAAGTTTTTGTAATCATAAAAAACAAGAAAAATTTTAGACAAAATTAAAGAGAGTAAAAATAACGAATGGCACAATTGTTAAAATACAAAAAAATGTTTTACTGAATTAATAGCTTTTATTAAATCCACACGCTTGTATTACATCTTCCATGCCATCGACTCCATCAAGTTCGTTAAGGTTTTATTTTTGAGAACATCCTATTTTTGCTAAAGAACAGGAAACAACTTGACTAGGGTGACTGGAGCTGGGATACGAGCTTTAACTTGTCTTTCTATCATGTCTCAAACATGTTTGATGCAGTTTAAGTTGAAACTTTTTAGGGATTACTCTAATTGGTTGATACCATCGTCATCGAGTTTTAACTTGCCTTCCTTTTATGTTGTCCCAAACATGTTTGACGCATTCAAGTCGAGACTTCTCGGGGCCTACTTTAGTTGGTTGATACCAACGTCATCGAGGTATACGAGTTTTAATTTGTCTTTCTTTTATGTAGTCCCAAACATGTTTGATGCAATTCATGTCGAGACTTCTTGGGGACGAATCTATTTGGTTGATACCAACGTCATTAAGGTAAACATTAACAATCCTGTCGATGTGCAGTCGTGCATTGTTATGTTACTAGTCTAATTTAAACTATTGACTTGTTATCATATTTTGGAGTATCACACTCACCCACCCAATTATTCGTTATCAATAGGTTAAACGTTTGACCTCTTTGCGGGCATAGAAGTCACTTTGTCACAAGAGAGAGACGATCGTGATCTTGATAACTAACACTTGGGTGGGAGGGTGGGCCACTCCAATCAAAACTACTGATTTGGTATTATGCTTTGGAGTATAAGAGGTTGAATGTTTAACTTTTCTACGGACGTCAAAAGTTTCTTTTCACTTTGTGATCCAATCTCTTGATAACTAGCACTAGGGTGGGCGGGTGGGTCACTCCAATCTAAACTACTAACTCGTTATTATGATATGGAGTGTCCCACCCACCCGCCCACCCGAGTGTTTGATATCAAGAAATTGAACGTTTGACTTCTTTGCGAGTGTTAGAAGTCACTTTATCACAAGAGAAGGTTGTGATCTAACTTTTTGGGTTTGTGGGTGGGACACTCCAATTTAAACTACTGACTTGCTATTATGATATGGAGTATCTCACCCACCCACCCAAGAGTTTGGTTGAATGTTTGACCTCTATGCGAGCGCATATTGTAACAAAAGACGGCCGTGATCCAACCTTCCTTTTAATAGCGAACATTTGAGTGGGTGGGTGGGCCACTCCAATCCAAACTACTCGTTATAATGCTTTGAAGTGTCCCACCCACCCACCCAATTGTTTATTACTAAGAGGTTGAATGTTTAACTTCTCTGCACCGCGAAAGTCACTTAGTTACAAGAGACAGTTGTGATTCAATCTCTTGATAACTAACACATGGGTGGGTAGGTGGGCCACTCCAATCTAAACTACTGACTCGTTATCATGCTCTGGAGTGTCCAACAACCCACCCACCCAATTGTTTGTTACTAAGAGGTTGAATGTTTCATCCAATCTCCAAACTAAAACTCACCCACCATTTGAATGTTTGACTTCTTTGCGAGTGTTAGAAGTCACTTTGTCACAAGACGGTCGTGATCAAACTTTTTGATAACTAACACTTGGGTAGGTGGGTGGGACACTCTAAACAACTGACTCGCTTTTATAATATCGAGTGTCCCACCCACCCATTCACCCACCCAAGTGTTTGTTATCAAGAAGTTGAATGTTTGACTTCTTTGCGAGTGTCAAAAGTCGCTTTGTCACAAGAGACTGTTGTGACCCAATCTTTTGAAAACTAACATTTTTCAAAATGTATTTTTTACTATTTTTTACAGTTTTTTTTTTTAAATTAATGCAATTTTAATACAAAATAGAGTACTAAAAACATATTCACATATCCACATATCTTATACAATTATTTTTTGAATTCAACAAAACTTGCTCAAAGCCCCCCGCCCCTTCTATTAACTAACCCAAGAACTGTACGCACATTTTTGAATTCAACAAAACTTGCTCAAAGCCCCCCGCCCTTTCTATTAACTAACCCAAGAACTGTACGCACGTTTGCAGAAATACCCCCCCCCCCCCCTTCACTATAACTGATCAGCCGTTGAATGATATCCAGGAATTGTTATTGCACTAAGAATTTGTTTGCTTTTTTCCAAACTCTTTGAAGACTATCTGGAGTTTGTAACCAAAACCGGGACTTTTGAATATGTTCATAAGCGAATGAAAGTCTGTTGACTCAAATCTTCTTGTCAAAAGTCTTGTGCGCTTGTGCATCTTTGGAATCCTGTTCCAGGATTACAAAATCCAGTTTCCAAAAAGCGAGTCTAGGTTTTGCCGACTCATGACTGCAAAAATCCAAGAGCTTGTGTGACATAATGTTGGGACCAGCCATCCTGAATCAATGCAACATGTTGGGCTGCATTCAGTTCATTAATTGTTATAACAACGAAGAAGGGGGAGATTATTCGGCATCCGACTAATGCACCAAAGATCGTGGGTCCAAACCGTACAAATGAAACCATTTCAAACGTATATATGCTCTTTTACCCCCCCCCCCCCCCAACCTGTTTAGTCCGCGTGGTGTTTTACGACTAGGTTCCTTTCTTGGTCTGGAGTAGTTTAATAATATCTCAGTAGTTCGGATTTTACTCAAATCTGTAGGTCTACCTGTAATGTAAGTTGCCAAAATTTTTTGAATCAAATCTAGGCAAAACCTTAAAAGAAAAAAATTGCAGAAAATTAACAACAAAACATGAAGAATAGCACTAAAAATGTCTGTAGAAAATAGATAGATATCAAGGATGAAAAGGCGAACTCAGTATAAAAGAATTGCTTGATTGAGGCGAAATACCACTAGTTAAGGAAGACAGCAGCAAAGAAACATATTAAGAAATCCTAATAAGCAAAGTGGAGTATGCCAATAAATATAAAACTAGAAATATGGCTATATAAAGGCTTATATTAACATTTAAAGCAATATAATTTGAAAGAAACGAAGAAGGGTTTTGAATTGCTTTGGTTGAAACCTTGAATTTGCACAAACATATTTTTTGATACACTTTGGCTGCCTGGATAAGCATTAAAGTTTGTTGAATTGTTAGAAATTTTTAGAAAAAAAGAATATTTGAAGCGTTGGCGGATTTTTAAGTTGATTTGGTGTCAAGTTGTAGCAGAGTTTGAGTCTAAGAATCTTTCAGGTTTTTGAACAAACATTTTGTAATATAAACACAAAAGTTATCAAAATTTCTACCACCAAATTAATGGAAGTTGACTGCTTTAAAAAAATTTTGGAAGGATTTTGGATTGTCTTAGCCGTAAATCTGGAAATTTGTTAGTAGTAGTAAAGGTTTCCATACATTGACGCGATTTGAATGGCTTAACCTAATCTAACCTAACCTAATCTGATATATACAGCACAACGTGTTTTGATATTGTTTTTATTGGTGTAAATTGGGTTGGGTTAAGTGGAGGTTATGTGATTCATTCACGAAGACTTATTTGGACTGCAAGAATGATGAACGAAGAGAAGGTAAAAAGAACAACTCATAAACTCATGAAGACTATAAAAAACAAACATTAGAATACTTAGGACATGTTATGAAAGGCGAGAAGTATTCAGTGCAGAGGCTTATATTGTTGGTCAAAATTTTTAGAACTAAAAGGGGAGAAGAAGATGTTTTTGGTAAAGTAATTTTGAGAAATGGTTTGGTTGCACATCAAATAACCTGTTTAAAGCGGCAGTCGATAGCCGTGATAATTTATAAGCTCCGGTAAGAGTACGACCAAGTACAAGAAGTGAAAATATCTATTGAATCTTAAATTTTATGCTTCTTTTGTAAGTTTTCTCAGATGTAAGATCTTCTAAGGTTTTCTCAGATTTTCTGAAGCCTTGATAGACCTTGGATCGCACAATGTGTGGAGCCTTTAAAGATGCCTTTCAACGTGAATAAATGTAGAAACTTTTTTGGATGGCAAAAAAACGAAGAGGAACAATATGAACTCAGGAAGATTACAAAATACTAAAATTAAAATTATTAAGACAGGTTATAAGAAGCGAAAAATATTCATTGTTGAGACTTGTATAGTTGGTCAAGATTTTTGGAATTAGAAGAAGAATTTTTTGGTAGAGCAATTTTGGAAAATGGTTTGGCTTTACATCAAACAACCTGTTTAAGGCGGGAGTCAATAAGTAAAGATAGCTTTGTTCATTTTTAAGCTCCAAAAGGAGTACGACCCTTAAGTAGAAGAAGAAAAATCTAGTGGAATTTATTTTTCAGTTCCAGAAATTTTTGTAAGATTTTTCCAGATTTAAGACTTTTCAGAGTCTTATCAAGGCCTTTTCAGATTTTCTGAAGCTTTATAAGACCCACAAAAGTTATTGTCTCAAAATCTTTAAGATGCTTTTATTCACCTAGAGTGTTTTCTGAAGTCTTCTCAATAGAAGCAAGATATAAGAAAGTATGCTCGTCATTGTGGTCATCTAATCCTCATCCAAATCCACTTTCTTAGGAGCGCTATTGCTAAACCTTCTTTTTCTTTAGCTTCATCAAGAAACCAACGACAGATTAGTCCAGAAATAGTTTGTTAAGATGAAACCAAAAACCAAAATTACGAACAGAATAGTAGAAGTATCTACCTAACTATAAGCCTGAATCAACATTAACATTTTCCGTAAAGTTTTTATGCTGATTTGATATGAGATTAATGTGGCAGTTTAGATAGTTCTTGAAGCTTTTTAAGCAGTTTAATTTCTTATCGCAGCCGATGTGAGCAATTCTACTGGTTAGAAAAACGGTTAATTTTATTTTAAACTGAAAAATGAAATGGAGTTTTTATACTCTATCGACCTTGCCAACTTGGTTCTAGTAGGTCAAAGGTTTTTCCGAGTGAAAATGTGGCGATGATTAATGTTTGTAAATTAGTTTGTTGCTAAAACAATTAATGCCAAAGCGGTTGCAGCGTTTCACAAATAATTTACTGCAGGATTCGAACTCGGCACCCTCAGCATGAGAGGCAAGCAACTACACCACGCTTATTATTATGTTTTAAATTACTTCTTCAAAAACTTTTGATTATATTAAATTTATCGAACCTGAAGTAATAATTCATGTTTTTGGTTTTAGTTTTTTTATTTTATTTAAATGTTTCCAATATTTGTATAATCGGTTCTTATTCTATTTATGGTTAAATGTCACTCAACGATCTTTTTCCAAACTAACAATTGTTTAAAAATTGAAATAAATGCATCAAAATGTTATACAGAAAAAGGAATCATTGTAAATTTTTTTGTTATAATTCAACAAACATTCCATTTAATTTTTTTGATAAAATTATATCTGCACATTTCTGCTAGATATGTAAATGCGGACATGAACAGAAAGGTGTACATTGTCACCGGCTTATTGTCCTTCTAATAAAAACACATTTTATATAGAAGCCAAACAATAAACGTCTTTGACACATTTATCGATGTGGCAGCGCCAACTATAGAGAGCTCGCTTCAAAACTGATACTGATAGGTTAACAATAAAACGCTGGGATTTTTGCAATGTTATTATTATATTTTTTTTGCGCTATTTATATCGACGATGGTTATTAGATAAAAGGGAGAAAATGTTGTAACAGCACGCGCACGGCCGCCGAAATGTGGCATTGTAGGTTAGTGTGTTTACAAATCCGTATTATCGGGCACGGGGTGAGGGAGGCTTAGCGAGGGTTTACGAGCCGCAAAGTGGTGGGTGAATGTGTGTGTGTGTGTGTGCGAGGTGGCGGACTCCGGGCTTGAGTCGTAACCCGGACTTTACGATCTGGTAACGGGCAAGTTATTGCCACCTACACCATGTCTTACTGCCTCTGGATTAATACTTGATGAGTAGATATGTACTGCCTCAGGTTCAATGCTATCGTAAAATGTTATCACTTATAAATCAATCGGGGGTTGCTTGCGGTTTCGTGACTGACAAGCTCGGAAGGGTGCAAAATCCATTAACCAAACAATTTACATAATTTTGCTTTGATTTAACACACATTAAAAGTATGATTATTTATTTAATTAGCACAAATGTTGTATTGCATTGTAACCAGAAGGACTATTCAGGAAAATTCTCAACAGCCTTCAAGTTAGTGAATTCCTTCTCGTTTCTTGTATGTAATTGTGTAACTATTGTAAGGTGGTGTAATGAATGGCGCTACACATTCGCTTTTAATGCTATTAATAAATTTCACACTTAGCAAATTATTAATTGGATTGTGTTGTCGACCCAAACGAGAACACGTGTTAGGCTAGCATATTGGTATTACAACTAAGGTAGTTTTGGATAGGATTTGTTACATTTGATTAAATTTATGTTAAAGAAAATTCTGACTCAATTTCACGTATAATAAAATGTAATGAAATTTTGGCATGAGTGAAGAGTAATGTCGAATTTTAATCGTGTACATATTGCCAGCAATGACTCGCTATTTAATTTAAGATATAAATATGAAAATAGTGAATTTATATTTAATTCACTAGATTTAGTCTAGATTAATTTCATTTGATGGCCTGTATAAATAATCTGACAGAATTTTTATTAATTGACATTGATATGCATAATTGACTGGCCTAAAACAATCATATAATTTTAACCGGTATATTTATAACATATATGGATTAATCAGTCAATTTTCACCTTTAATCAAATGTTGGGATATTAAAAAATAAAAGTACGATGTATATGCGGGAGGAGGGACATTCCGGTAATTTGAAAATCCCAAGTAATCGAAGGTTGGTTCGAGGCGTGAGTGAGTCAGAAGTGGTTTACGTGAGAGCCGAGTTTATGGGATGTATCTCGATAAATGTTAATACCTCAATATGCAGTATATTTGCTCCAGAATGACGTGGACGGTTCATTAGACGCAGGGGAGCGCGTACATCCCGCATTGGATTACCCCTCCTGTATATACCACCCTGTCCGTCCGGCTTTCCTGATGACTTCAGCTTGTTATAATCGCAACCGAAACTAAATTAAGTGTTGATTGCACTGAGTTTGTCTGTTTGCCTCGTTAATATCAGTGAAAAGTTTTTCTTTATTTGGTATTGTGGTTGCTTCACCAACAATACGTCTTGCATACACAAAACAATCAATACCAATCAATTAAAATCACCAGGGAAGGGAAAAAGGGAAATTGGTGGAGTCAAGGGAGGCGTATAATCAAACAAGGGTTGTACTGCAAATGATACCACAACTTTCACAAACAAATAATTTAATAAATTCCCATATTTGAATTAATTTATTTGATTTATTATACTCAACATTGTTTATTAGTTAATAGATGACTGCCGACTAGAGTCGAAACTAGTAATGAAAATAAAACAATAAACTGTTTTGTTAATTCAGATTAATAACACGCAATCAAGAAATGATTGTTATATTAATCTTCTTGATTTGCGAATCGAAGAAGAATGTTTGTTCGCCCACATAAGATGTCAGAGTGTAGTGAAACACAGCTCGAAGGGCACTTTTTATGCGCGGATTGAAATCAAGTTATTCATCATGTTTTATATAATTATAAATCAATGTGTTAATCACACATATATATTTTTCGCTGCTGATTTTTATAGCTGCCATAAATAATGGCTATAAGACAATAAGTCAAGTTATTTATTTTTAAATCTTGCATAAAGGTTGCAATAAAACATAATGGAGATTTATATGAATAACATAAAATATTCCAAGATTTTATGTAAATCAAGTACGGGCCGTGCATTTTAATTAATATTTTATTGCGAAATTATCGATATATTAAATTTGCGCGCGAGATTAATAATAATAATAATAATAATATTATTAATTAAAAAATAAAAATGTTACATGAATATTATTGCTATTGAAAGTTATGCAAAGCGGGCGACTATTAACAATAATTAATGTAATACCTTGTTTGTTGTTGTATTAATGCGGACAGACAGGAATCAATAAAGCCAGTTCATTTTCAATACATAGTTCATATTGGATTAGTCGAACTAAAACGAATTGATCGGCCTGTGACGACTGATTGACGACAATGATACACGCGAAGTGTGATTCGTGTATTTTCCACGTCCGCCATAAAATCCCCCGAACCCTCTGGCCCGGAAAATTTATTATTGCAATGGTCTGCCCAAATTTAATTCATCAAAACAATGCACGATATGATTATTTATACACATGCCTCAATCAAAACAGCCCCCAGATTAATTATAGACAACTCGTGACAGGAGTGAAGTGCTTGCAAACTGCCGCATTATTTGGACTATTAACATTGCACAAAAAGCCATTTTCATTTCATTATTGTTCAGTGATATGCTATTGCCAATATAAGCATTCGTATATTAATCAGCGATTTTATACAGTCAGGATGTAGGTGTTTTCGCCGACACACGCACTTTATTTCTTCCTCAAAAACCTTTTCCCATGACAGAACACATCTCTTTTATAATGGAACGATTTGTTATTTCAAAATAAACTATTCTACATATAATTACATCACAGAAATTACAACCGATCTCGTTTGTAATAACAATTATATTACATGATAAAACTTGTTCTATTTAATTATCAATCTATATTCCAATCAAATAAAAATTTCTATATTTATGACTTCAATGCAATATTTTTAAGATCCTCGTAAGTGTCAGCATTTACCATATCGACACATAAAAAGGCATAGGTAGCATATTTGAAAAGTAATACATTAATTTAGTTACTTATTTTTTCAAATATCATTTACATTTTTGTTCATTTATCATTTATTAGCTTGAACTAGATATTGAAAATAATGAGATAGTAATTCTTTATCATCATCTGTTAAAGTATAAATACTAAAGGTTTTATAAGTCAATTTAAAGTGTTCTATAATTTCTTAAAAATTTTCTCAAAGGATTCAAATTATTAGTATTTTTCAATTTTAGCCAAACTTTATCAAACCTCTTGGTCTAAAATTTTGTCAGGCATCAGTCTTTCAATCGTAGTTGCTTTAAAGTTTTTTGATTATTTTTGTAGAATTTAGTAATATTTTTTAAGCTTTTTTCAAACATCAAAGAAGAAGAGAGTTTCTAAAGCTGTCCGACTCATTTGACTTGAAAAGATTGGATTTTTTTTTCATTTGGTTAGTAGATGAGGTTCTTTAAAATGTATTAGCTTATATTTTAAGTTTTATTTGATTTTTTTAGACTTTACATTCTTTTTTGCCAATCACAGTAGTCTCTAAAAACCGTCAATTAAGTAGAGGTAAGAGAAGAAGAATTTTTTTTTAAATTTAGGAAAATAGTTTGGCCGCAAATTTGACAACTTGAATATTAATTTTTACCTTTTAATTGCAGAAAGACCTTCAAGATGAAGAAGTAAAATCTATAGATTTTTATTCACAAAAGAAGTATTTAATAGACTCTAAACTTCTCTTTAGCTTTTAGTAGCTTTATGATTGTTCCAAGGGTTTCTAAAATTGCTTGATTTGAGCAGCTTTGTTAAAAAAATCTTTAAGACCTCCCAATCTTTCCATTAAGGTTCTTTAAAACATTTATCCGCTTTCAAAGTAAACTATATTTCTAAAATTTCTTACGGAACTCTTGAGATCTCTAAAAATCTTTTTACAGATTTAGATGACCTTTAAAAGTTTTCTAAAATAACCAAAAAGTTACAAACCTTTTCAAATACTTTACTTTTTGCTAATCTTTTAAAGCTTTCTTAATGCCTAACTCTTCAAATTGTAAATTAACTAAAAAAAGAATTTTCTTTCTAATCGAGAAATTTAAGAAAATAATTTTCTTTGCGAACTACATAATTAATTTTTTTTGATATTTTCCCAAGTCTTTTCAGAGTTTGAAAAAAAAAATTGAAATCTTACAAGACCCGCTAAAGTTGATGTCTTAAAATGTTCAAGACGTTTTCCTATGGCTCTTTTACCGGTATGGGGTTTTGAAGATGAAGATTTCAAGCCGTCTCAAGTTCAAAAATTTTGGAGATGGAGATCAAAGTTTGAATGTTTGTTTATGTTATTGTGAAATATTTTTAGCATCTCTGTGTTAAGAGGTAGTTTGTGGTTTTGAACCGGGTCAGGGTCTTTCTGGTACAACCTGAGTTGTGTGGTGACTCTGGGTAGTGTATACTACAGTTGCAGACTTGTCTGTGGCATAATCTTGGTAGGCATGTTTCCAATTCAGGTTGTCTTTCAATTGGGAGTTTGTTAATGACTGGAAAATTTTATTGGGAGTGGTGGGAATGGGTTACTCAGAAGGTATTTCTAATCTAGCGACTAGATGCAGTCATTATTGATGCTACCGTAGACTGTTTGTGAACTATTTGGAGGTGTGCATTAAGTGCTTGCAATATTTTAGAAACAAATCTTTTTATTCACTCAGCTTGATTAGGATTGGTCAAGCGCTTTGCGGAGTGTCATGTGGTAGAGTAACAGCTTTGCGACCGTTTTAGAGTTTTCTGAATTCTTTTCAAAAATGTTCAAATATCATTGTGGTGATCTGATAACTATAACCAACTTTCTTTGAAGCTTCATTGGGCTACATTGCCTCTTTTTATCTTTATCAGAAAACTAAGAACTGATTAGTTCAGAAATAGTCCAAAATGACAAACATGTAATAAACTTTTCTTCTTCATTTTATAAAGCCGTGCTCATTACGAGCGGAGGCGCTTCTATTGTATGTTTGTGGTGAGCGATTATAGTTTTACACAAACATGCGGGGTCTACAGTTTAACGTGGAATCCAAACCACACCACCACAGGAATCATTAGGCAGATACTTTGCTGTTATGCCATTGCCTTGCAAAGAAGAAATATGTTTGTCCAAACTGATATTGGTGTTGCCTGAAATCGAGCTCATGCTGCCTGCTCAGCAATTTTTGCACTAGACCATTGCGTTGCGCATTTTTGTATGCTTCTATTAGCTCTCTATGGTTTTTGCAAGTTATTTAAAACTGGCAGAATTTTTCTCAGATCTCTCAAGTGGCAAAGAAAAACTACAAATTTCTAAAAGTGCTTCTTGACTCTTTAAGAGTAGCTCAGTTTAAAAAAATGTAAGACTTCTTAATTTTCTGAAATCCATTGGTAACTGAGATTCTTTAAGATTCTGTTTCAAAGTTTTTTTTGATTTTTTACGGGTTTTTCCGTGAGCTTTTACGGGTTTTTAGTAGTAGTAGTAAAATTTTTTTCTCTGTTTTTTAGACTATCAAGCTCACTAATAGCCTTTATTGGTTTCTTTTGCTCATAGTGCCGTGTACTTGCTACAAGTGTAGGTGCCTTTTTTTATGTTTGTGATGTGCGATAATAGTTCTAGAAAAACATACGGGACCTACAGTTTAACGTAGAATCTAAACCACACTATTGGAGGGGTTTGTTAGGCACCATTGCTTTGCAAAAGAGACGACCGCATTGAAATTTGACAAATTGGATATTTTTGCTTCTTTGCACTGGACCACTGTGCTACTCTAGGCATTTTATTGCTTCTACTAGCTTGATTCTTTAAAATTGCTAAAAGAATTCTCAAACCTTTTAAGTGGCCAAAGAAAAACTAAGAGTTTCTAAAATTGCCAAGTTGGGAGTAGCTTGTTAAAAAATCTCTAAGACTTCCCAGTTTTTAAAGTCAGGCCTTTTAAAGCCTTCCATTAGTAGCTAAAATTCTAAAGAAGTTTTTTTTTCCTTTAAAAGCTTTTATGGGTTTACATGAAAGCTTTCTAAATCTCTACTTATCAGTGTTACAGACCTTTTCAAATATCTTCTAAAGTTTGATCAAAGTCTACTTTTGAAAATTCTTATACTCAAAGTTTTATTTAATTTTTAGAACTACTTTTAACAGTTTTTCAAGTTCTTTAGAAGCTTTTACGATTTCAGGTGACCTTTAAAAACTCTTTAAATCTCTAATTATCAGTTAAGTAGACCTTTTCAAATAGTTTTTGCTTATCGCCTAAAATCAGTTTTCTAAAGTTTGATTAAATCCTAAATATCTAAAAAATGTTAATTAACTTTAAGACTTATCTAGTAGCATTTATATCTCTCAATATTTTTTATGGTTTTGTGATGTTGCCAGTAGATTTAATAGATTTCTTGTAATCTTCTAACGTCATTTTAAAGTTCTTTAAATTAGGTTGTGGCTTTCTCAAAATCTTTTGGAGATTTCTCAAAATCTATTCTAAAACATTTTGAAATCTTCTAATGATTCTTAATGTTTTCGAAGTTTTAGACCATCTCAAATGTTTTATGGTTTGATACGATGGGGTTTAAACCTCTCTCAAAATCACATTTTTTTTTATAAAAATTTGTTTACAGAAAATTAATAATAAGTCTCATGGTTCTGGGGTCAACTTGGATGTTATCAACTTCCACCAAGTCGACTTTGTCCGCTATCAATACTTTTTCTCCTACTAGGTACACAACCTGGTTATTGCTTTTGTGGTTGAAGAGGTAGAAGGTAGCAATCTGGCCATGGCTAGTGGCCCTGAAGAAGTTTATTAGTTTATACTCTTGGCATATTAGCCTAAAAAGACTATTATAAAAAACTCTCTTTTATTTTCTTATGGAAAGTCTGTCCATGCTAGTGTCGGATCTTAAAGTTTTCGACTTATTGTAGGGTCTGCTTGTCACCAAGGCGTTATGTAAATGTATGGCCCCCAAGAAGCCATATCAGCCTAAAAAGACTATTAAATAACAGAAAAACACTTGTTTCTCTTCTCATGGCAGATCTTGAGGTTTTTGATGATTTTTCTTGATGTAGGCTTGCCACACATCCTTCAAACTAATGTTTAGTTAATAAAAGTTTTGTCTGTTTTACTGACGGCTTATGAGATCTTTGATGGAGTTCTTAGTTGTGAGTGTTTGTGCTGCCACACAGGCGTTCGTCATGTCTCATGTCTCATTTACTCTTTTAGGTCGGAGTTTGGGTCCTACCGCAAATTATTAAGAAATGTTGACTTGGGTTTTGTAAAAAAGCGTTTTTTAACTTTATTTTGTAACCTCCCCTCCCTTCTATGTGGGGTTTTTTGCAGTGCAGATCTTTGTTTACAGTTAGCTCCGCCACTGCTTTCTACACCTTGGGACTAGTTTTGTTCGCTTTGACTCTGTTGGTGTAGTTTTCTTTTTTTACGGTTGACTCCAAGGGTCTTAAAGAGGTCGTAGAGGCAGTAGTACTTAACTACGAATGTTTTCCTGGAGCAAGTTTACTATTGCTCTCCTGTTCTTCCTACTCGGTATCGAGGTTTGCCTATATGAGTTACCTTGTGGTCTGTTTTAGGAGTGTTCTAGCTTGGCACCTTTACTTATTGGTACGATTCTCGAGTAAATTTACACTGGAATTTCTAATGTTCCAAACAATAATCGATGAACGAGGGTACGATGCTATGGTCAGAGCGAGGATCCCCGTTGTGTCTAGACGGATGTTCCACTTTGCACTGTTATTATTTCTCTAAATTGTATGCGGCAATCTGATTTTTTGTGACTTGTTGGTTGTTTATCAACTTTCACTTGCTTGCACATTTGATTATACTTTCACACGTATATCATAGAGTTCAACTTTCTTTTGGTGGATGAATTGTTGATTAAAAACTAGTCTTTAAAGTTATTGTTCTTTCAGGTGGTTAACACTTGAAATCGCTCGTCATCTTGTAGATTGCGTTTGTAGCGAGGGTTCTGATACACTCGCACTATGTATATATATTTTGTTCGACTATTCCGATGCACGTGCCAGCTATGCCGATACATCATTTCGATTTAAATTTTAATTTTTTGAGGTGGTCATAGTTTTTTTTTTGTTGAGCTATCTTATATAGAATTTAAATCTACCATGAGTTTGGTTTGTTTTAAAAGGTCAAAACAAGAAGGAATTGGACTTTGCTTTGATAAAACTCAAGCTTCATGGTCTACATTGTGTTCTAGCAGAATAGCAAAATTAGGTTTAGAATTTTTTGCTGAGTAAATATTGGCTTGAGATGATCATGACATGTAATAAATAAAATAAAAAATTCAACATTCACCTGTGGAGTACTTTTGTTATTGTTGTCTCTTAAAAGGTTAGGTTTTAACGTTTAGAATTTATAAAATTATAAGACAATTTACTATGTTTTAATCACAAATTTATTCTTACGAATACATTACTAGTTTTGGCTTAACTAGAACTTCCTACAGATGTAATTGGTTAACTTATTACATCTGTAGAAGGCTCTAGCAGAGACAAAACTAGTAATGCCTCTGGTTATTTTTTCTAATTATTATAATATTGGATTAATCTTTACTTTACAGTTTCAAAGTGTTTCCTAAAATCTGTTTTAAAATGTGTTGGCAGACTATTAATCAACTTTTGTGGTTTAAGGTTTGCAGAATTTAAACACAATTAGCGGATGATGCAAACAACAACTCTAATAATAATAATACATTTAATAATTTCCATTTAACTCGCAGTATTTCTTAGAAATCTGAGGTTACACTAAGAAAATGTAAACCAATCAAATTGTTAGTCTCATTATTTTGTATTGTAAAAATAAATTAATTTGCATTTTACATGTTCATAAAAATATTGATAAAAGATGCGTGTCAATAGAAACCAATTCACAATTAAGACTAGTTGAAAGTTTAACGGTTCTTAAAGTAGAGTACGTAAAATAAAATTTCAGCGCCACGGACACAAAAGCCGGATAATTGCACGTGAAACCGAATCTGATTAAAAAGCAAACCTGTTTATCCACACAACCGCGTGTCTTCTCACTCCGACTAACCACATTGCGTTTACTTCTTGACGAACGGTTACAATTTTCCAGCAAAAATCTTCGAATCCGGCCAATCACTACAAAGCGTATCGACATACATAACAGGGAGGAGTCGAACTTACAATAATTGTTCGAAAATATATAAGAAACGAACCACCTTCGCAAAGAAAGGTCAGAACCTGTATGTAAATTGCAATACATCACGAGGTAAAATGCAAAATGATTTATACATACAAGTTTTCCCGACATAAATCCTTCAAGAGAAGTATTTGGCGTATTTAGAAAATAAAAAAAAAGTAACACGTTGCATAAGGAAAAATGTGATAAATTTGTAAATTATTATTTATATTGTTACATTTTATGTACTTCCTTCCGAGAGAAAAAAAAATAACTCGCAGAGTGAAAGTGTAATAAAGAGAAAAACGCAATAAAACGGCGCCTGAAAACACCGTAAAACATTTTATAGCTCCACAATTGACGCACGGATTCACATTTTACCTACACATACAACCAGATCTTCTTAGAAAAAATAAGTGGGTGTGAATTTATGATTCTTAATAGACACATAATTGTGATTGATTTGTCCCGCAGTTTAAAACAAATAAAAATATAAATCAATATTAGATCGGTGACCTCGAATGGTAATAATATGATATAAGGAGAAAATGTATTTAATATTTAAATTTTTCGACATGTTTATAATATAATTTATTGTTTTAATATTTTAAATGTATTTACGATGGGGGCCCTCAAACTTTATAGGACGTCTGCGTAATAATTCTGAATTTAGACATGACATATAGTGGATACATGCCATATTGCAGGCAAATACCATAATAATCGTTTTTAATTAATGCGAGATTTATTGCGGACTCGAGGAACACGGAACATCGACTCTGTTAATGGTATTCATAAATAGGCAAGACGTTAAGTTGTCTTTTAAATCATCAATATGTTGCCTATACACACCGCATTATAATATGCGCGCCCAGTGCGCATACAACAACAACATTTTATATGCGCTGCACTCAATCAAATTACACTGATGATATATTCATAGCGTTTAATTAGTATTCAATTTATATGTGGTATGTGCAAGGGGATTGAGGAGAGGAGAGTTAAGGCAATATCCACTCGGGAATTATTGTAATTTACAGTGCTTTCAGTCTGACCATGTTTAGAACCCGGCAAATTATCAAGTTTTAATGTTTTACTGTTAAATAATTTCTCATTGCCAATAACAAAATTGTGCGGCTCATAAGAAAAGGCATTAATTTCTCTATCAATAGACAACAATGTAATTTAAATAAAACAACAATTTGTTTCTATTGAAGATGCCCCGAGGTTGCAAACTTGAGTGTTGGTTTGAATATTACAATAATATTTGTATAGATGTTTAAAAGAAATATATATACACTCTTTAGTATTAAGTAGTTTGCTTAAAAAATGGTTACTAAATTTATACAAACATTATTGATAGCTTGTGAGTCATGTTTAGTTATTAGAATTACACAGATGCCTTAAGACACGTCAAAATTGTGCGAATTACACTACTCCAAACATAAATTGGCCGCTATAATAGGCAACTTATTATACACAAAAGTATTGATTGTTTTGTTGCACGTATGCCTTTTAGGTATCACTTTCTAGCGCTCACATTTTACACATTCTTTGGGCTAAGCTGTGTACACTAAATCATCAACAAAATTGAAAATCCTGCAGAATATTTTTGCAGTTTGGGACCATGTTCTTAAAAGCCTAAGAGAGTCAGATTTTTTTTTTCAAATAACGAGTTTGAATCAAAAGTTTGCTTTTATTTAACAAACTATGGATTGTGGCTTTGTTAACAAAAAATTGACGAATTTGGAGCATCGAAAGTTTACTTGCAATTTATAAGGTTTAGAAATTGGAAATTTCTCCTTTTTGCAAGTGCTAAAAATTTCCTTCTCCAAGAAGAGAAATGTGATACTTAATCTTTTGATGACCTACACGTAGGCAAGAGGGTGGATCACTCCAGATCATGCCCAACAACTCTCCCGAGTGTTTATTGATAAAGAATTAGAAGTGTTTCTCCTCTTTGCAAGTGTTAGAAGTTTCTTAGTGAGAGGAGAAGGAGGTGATATATATTCTCTTAATAACCAACACTTGGGCGGGTGGCTGAGCACTCTAAATCAACATTACCATTTAATAGTTTGAACTGTAGTGCCAACCCACCCGTTCAAGACTTTGTTAATAAAAAAATGTTGTTCTTTGCAAGCGTTAAAAGTCTTTTTGTACAAGAATTTTTTGATGACTTACACTTAGACGGGTGTGTGGGTCACTCTAAATCATGATTACTATGGACTAGTTCGAACTAAAGTACCCACTCACCCGCTCAAAAGAGTTTGTTAACAAGAAATTGGAATTTTCTTCTCTTTACAAGTGTTAGAAGTTGCTTAGTTATAGGAGAAGGAGGTGATATCTAGTATCTTGATGATCAATACTTTGGCCGGTTAGTGGATCATTCTAGATCATGATCACCTGCCCAAATTTTTTTTATCAAGAGTTAGAAGTTTCTCCAATTTTTTGATGACTAAGGCATGTAAGTAGGTTACTCAAAATCATTATTACCATCGACTAGTTTGAATTGTAGTAACTACATGACCGCCCAAAAATTTGTTAAAAAGAAATTGGAACTTTTTTTTTGTAAGCGTCGAAAGAATTTTTGTTCAAGGATAATGAGGTAATATCCAATTTTTTGATGACGATCATTGAGGCGGGTGGGTGAGTCACTCCAAATCATGATTACCATCGAATATTTTAAACTGAAGTTGCTACCTATCTGCCCAATAGTTTGTTAACAAGAACTTGGGTATATCTTCTATTGATAAGCGTTAAAAGTTTTGATGTTAGAAGAGAGGACAATAAATCCAATGTTTCGATGAGTAATATTTGGGTGAGTGGTCACGCGAGATCATAATTACCATCGACTAATATGAACTGTAGTACCCATTCAACCGCCCAAGAGTTTGGTATCAAGAAATTGTACGCTTCTTCCTTTTGCAAGAGTTAGAAATCTCTACGTTGAAGGAGGGGATGATAAATCTTTAGATAACCAACACGTATTGTGGGTCATTTCAGTTAATGATTGCAATCGAGTAGTTTTAACTAGAGTGCCTATCCACCTGCCCAAGATTTTGTTATCAAGAAATTGAAAGTGTTTCCTTTTTATAAGCGTTAAAAGTCTTTTTATTCAAGAATCTAATCTTTTCATGACTACCACTTGGGCGGGTGGGTGACTCCATATCATGATTATTATAAAATAGTTTGAACTGGAGTGCCCACCCACCCGCTTAAGAGTTTGTTAACAAGATTTTTTTTTCTTTGCAAGCGTTAAAAGTTTATATGTTAGAAGAGGTGATGATGAATAAAATCCCTTGATGACCAACATTTGGGTTAGTAGGTGGGTCACTCTACACTATAAATATCATCAAGGAGTTTTAACTGGAGAGCTTATGGTAGCCCAATAGTTTGTTATTAAGAAATTGGAAGTTTCTCTTCTCTACAAGTGTTAGAAGTCCCTGAGTTAGAGGAGAAGGAGGTGATATCTAATATCTTGATAACCAATACTTGGGCTGGTAAGTGGGTCATTCTAGATCATGATCACCCGCCCAAAAAATTGTTATTAAGAGGTCGAAGTTTCTCTTCTTTGCAAGTGTTAAAATTCTATTTGTACTAGATGGAGAAGGTTATATCCAACCTTTAGGCAAGTAGGTGGGTCACTCCTCATCATGATTACCCACCCACCTGCCCATCAGTTTGTTAAGAAGAAATAAAATGTTTTTGGAATTGTTAGAAGTTTCTATGTTACAGGAGAAGATTATAATCTTTTGATGAGCAACACTTGGGTGGTTGGATGGGTCTTTCCAGATCATGATTACTATCGAGTAGTTTTAACTGCATGGCTCATCTACCCGCTCAAGAAATTAGAGGTTTTCTTCTTTGCAAGCCTTAAATTTCTTTGTCTAAGAAGGAGAAGGTGATGTTCTATTTTTTGATGACTAACACTTGGGTGGGCGGGTGGGTTATTCCAGATCTTGATTATAGTAGTAGTTTTAACTGGAGTCCCCACCAAGCCGCCCAAAAACTTGTTATCAGGAAATTGAACGTTTTTCCTTGTTACAAGCGTTAAAAGTCTTTTTATCCAAGAAGGAGGAAGTGATATTCAATCTTTTGAAGACCAACACTTAATTGGATGGGTGGGTGGGTTACTACAGATCATGATTACAATTGAATAGTTTGAACTAAAGTAATTACCTACCCGCTCAAGAGTTTAGAAGTTTCTCCTCTTTGCAAGCATTAGAAGTTTCTATGTTAGAGGAGGGAATGATTAATTCAATATTTTGATGACCAAAACTTGGGTGGGGGGTCATTCTAGAATATGATTACTATCGAGTAATTAGAACTTAGGGTGCTTACCCACCTGAACATGACTGTTATCAACAAATTAGAGGTTTCTCTTTTTTGCCAGAGTTAAATGTTTTGGGTTACTCCAGATCATGATTAGTATTGAGTAGTTTGAGCTGGAGTGCCCACCCATCCGCCCAATAGTTTGTTATCACAAAATTTGAAGTTTCTCCTTTTTGCAAGCAATAAAAGTCTCCTTTTCCAAGAAGAAGAAGGAGGTAATATCTAATCTTTCGATAGCTACCACCTGGGCTTTCATAGTGTGCTGAGGTTTATCAAAAACGCACAAAAGGCTTCTATAGTTTTGGATTTCAGTTCATAGCTTGTTTAAAAAAAATTAAAAAATTAATTGAAAATTATAACTAACCTATTTAAATCCTTTGGACCCTCAACAAGATTAAGCTTTTTTAACAACGCAAAGCTTTTGTAACCTGCTGAGGCCTTGAAAGCTTTTGAAACGCTTTTGGAGCTTTTTAGGCTATTTAAAGCTTTTGGGCAGAGCTTTCATAATGCGTTAAGTGGTGTCATAAACGCACAAAAAGCTTCTATAATGCCCCAAAAACTAAAACAATGTGTTTAAAGCTTGTAACAACAAGTTTTGGCAATGTTCTTAGAGTCCCAAAAGCTGACGTAAAGTTACAAATTTTTTTGAAATGTCTCGAAAACTTTTGCAACATTTTGACAGCTTTTATAATGCGCCGAGAGGTGTCAAAATCGCTTCTATATCTTTCATAATATGCTTTGAAAATTTTTACAGGAGCTTTTATGACCCTCGAAGAGCTTTCTTAATGCATCAAGAGTTTCTATAAAATACCGTGTATGTCATGAAAACTTGTATAATGTTTTCAGAGTTTCCGCAATGCCTTAAAAGCTCACTGAACTCCTAAAACCGGGCTATTTTATTTTTATATTTATGTACTAACCCAAAATCTAAATAAAATTTTTCTTTAATTTGGTTGGCTCAAGATTTAACCTAACTTTAAAATTTAAAAAAAAAAAAACGGCAAAGGATACAATTACATAAGAAATTGAAGTATTTTTAATTGTTTTTAATGTTTTCAAGTAGCTAGAGCAAATTCTAGATATAAATCGAAACGTTGTATAAAAGCTGGATTATAAAATATTAATTCATTAAAATCTTGATTGAATTAAAAATAAGCGCCAGCATTCTATCAAATCAATCCCTATTTTGTTACATGTTGCTTTTCTTCTGAACATTTAACTTTCAAAAGCCACCAACAAAGCCCCTCAAACCGAACATCACTTCAAACACAAACAAATCACCAATCCTTTCCCACATGCCAACAAAACGCCTCCACTTCTCTCTCACTTACTCCTAACATAATATGGTAATTGCTAAACTGGTATTAGTATCTAATAGGCGATAATTGGAGCTTTCAGTAAACATAAATAGATCCGAATAAGATGAATCCCATTATGCATTCATCCGTCTGTACAACATTATATTAATAAACCGGTCCTTATAATGTTTGATTTCTCTTTGATGCCATGAAATAATATTTAAAAAAAACAGCTACTGCGCTACCGCGGATTATAAAAAAGCTGTTTTTATTATATTAAATTATTAATTCATCCGTGATGTAACATACATAACATAACATAGGACTGTTTATATTCTAATAAAAAGTTAATTGCGATTACCATTTAACAAATTGATTTGTAGAAAAGACAAAAATATTTAGATGATTTATTTATTGGATTGAATCGAACCGAAAAGTCGAATGACGAAAATTTACAACTATTTTATTTTTTTGGGGATTGTTGTTTGGTTCGGAGTCTGTGACATGAACAGTAAATGCACTTTCTATATTTGCAGTCGGGCGTTATTTTTTTATTTATTAGTGACAAGGATGTATTTTATTGGCAATTAATGTTCATTGTGATTTTTTTGCATAAATTTTACAACACAACATAAAAATTTGTGCCATAAACATGCCAAATCCATCTCGCATCTCAATTTAGAAATCAATTCGTTAAAAAATAAGTAAATTGTGTTTTGTCAAATAAATAAAAATTTATTAAAATAAATCCATACTAATTAAATTTTAAAACGAATTGCAATATTGGAAATTAGCAATCAAACTTAACTAGATCTTGCAATGAAACCTTCAATTACAAATCATTGATCTTGTTCCATATCTAATTAAAAATGAGATAATTGGTTCTGATATGCATGAATCAAGAAATTTTAAAAGGCAAACTTAATTGTTTTGATTTTTCTTTGAAATTCAATTAACTATTTATTACTTCCATTTCAATCACTTTAATTAATTTATTCTAAATTTTATTGTATGGTTTTGCAATATGTTTTCGTATTTACATTTATTAAAATAGCGAAATGAAAAGAAGGGATTTGGTATGAATATTGGCATTAAATGGTATTTAAAATTTAATTATAAGCAGACACACGGGGTGAATTATACTGAATCGATTTATGATTTCTGTGCATTTGATGGAAATCATCATATATATGAATGTTCACTTTATATCAATAATTGCTAATATTATTAGTTCTATGAGGTAATTATTTATGTATATTAGTACAAGTGCAAGTTGTCAGTCTACATGAACAGTATCTAATTTATTTATATTATCAAAAAATTTAAATTATTTAAAATAAAACACTCAATCACAGTTGAAGAAGTCTACATAAAGTTAAAAGATTACTTAAATCATTATTTCAATACAAAAGGTTATTTTAACAGGATTGAAATGTTAATTAATTTGGTAATAATAAAGCGCCACGAGGGATATGAATCTTTAACAACATCAACATGGAATACTCGGTAAAGCTTAAAAGCTACATATAATTTGATAATCAATTAGTTTTTGAATTGAATAGTTTAAATGATACTTTTTCTCAATCCATTTTTAAGAGAAGCACAGTGTAACATTTGCCTCGAATTGGAATCAGTAGCACAAACTATATGGCAGTATTTGGCGCTGTATTCATAAAGAAAAAAACAATTTAAGACATATATTTATATTTAAAATGTTTTGTTTTTGTTTAATTATCTTTATTGGTTTTTCAGATGTTGTAAAGGGCATTCATTAAAAGCGGTCGATCTTTGATATTAAATAACATATACTATTACCATATTTTGATCTTTATTGTGAAGCATATTTTATAAAATTATGATGCCGCGGATCCGTTTTAGGTGGCTCATTTTGGATAACTTAAGTCAGTGCAAACTACTCGCTGGTAATCACATGGTCATGCAAAGATTGGATTTTACCTCATCTTTCTTAGACAAAAAACTGTTAAAGCTTGCAAAGAGAAAATACATTTAATTTCTTGATTACAAACTCTTGACCCAATTGTAGGACATCAAAATAATGGGTTTATCGTCTCATCCAGAGAGATTTCTAACGATAAGGGGGTCTAGATCAACCCGCCTACCCACCCTACTGTTGATCATCAAGATATTGAATTAATCATTCCATCCTCTGACATAAAGACTTCTAACGCTTGTAAAAAGATGAAATTTCCGATGGTAATAATGGTTTGGAGTGAGCCATCCACCCATCCAGGTGGTAGTCATTAAAAGATTAGATATTACCTTCTCCTTCTTCTTGGAAAAGGAGACTTTTATTGCTTGCAAAGAGGAGAAACTTTAAATTTTGTGATAACAAACTATTGGGCGGGTGGGTGGGCACTCCAGCTTAAACTACTCAATAGTAATCATGCTCTAGAGTGACCCAAAAGGTTGCAAAAGCTTTCAAAATATTTCAAATATTCTCAGAACTTTACAACAGTTTTTAGGACGTTGCATAAGCTTTCAGGATGTTATACAAATTCAGAATGTTCCCAAAACTTTTCAGGCTTTGTAAAAACACATTATGAAAGTTATCTGCGCTTATGACACCATTTATTTCATTATGAAAGCTCTCAGCTTATTACAAAAGCTTTTTCAAAAATGCTCTCAAAAGCTTTCAAGACGTTTCAAAGCTCTCAGAGGGTACAAAAGTTTTCAAGACGTTAAAAAAGCTTTCAAAACTTTACAGAAATTTTTAACATATTATGCAACATTATAGAAGCTTTCTGTGCGTTTTTTACAACCCTCAGCGTAATATGAAAGCTTTCAAGACATTTCTAAAATTCTCCGATTGTAACAACAGCTCTCAGGTCGTTACACAAGCTCTCAGGATGTTGCCAAAACTGTTAAGACATTGTATGGAAGCTTCGAACACGTTGAAAAAGCTTTCAAAGTTTTGTAAAAACTTATGGAAGCATTATGGAAGCTCTTGACTCATTACAAAAACTTTCAATACGCCTAAAAAGCTCCCAAACCGTTGGAAAAGCTTTCAATGCGTTTCAAAGGACGCTGCAACCGCCCTCAGCAGGTTACACAAGGTGTTAAGACGTTAAAAAAGCTTTCAAAGCTTTGTAGAAATTTTGAAATGATTATGCAAAATTATAGAAGCTTTCTGTGCGTTTTTTTTTACAATCTTCAGCGCAAAAGGAAAGCTTTCAAAACGTTGCAACAGCTTTCCAGGCATTTTTAAAATTCTTCGAATGCAACAACAGCTCTCAGGTCGTTACCATGTTGCCAAAATTCTTAAGACATGGTATGGAAGCTTCGAACACGTTATTCTAACTTTTGGAGCAGTATAGAAGCTTTCTGTGCGTTTATGACACGTCTGACATCATTATGAAAGCTCCCGGCGCATTTCAAAGACGCCGATAAACTTTTAAAATGTTGCAAAAGTTTTCAAGATGTTTCAAAGGAAGTTACAACAATCTTCAAGAGGTTACAAACGCTTTCAAGACGTCAAAAAACTTCAAACTAAGGAATTAGACGTCAGTACTCAATATGTTACAAAAATAAGTGATATCCAATCTCTTGATATCTGGCCTTTGGGTAGGTAAGTTGGAACTGTACTTCAAATTATTTGCATGTTAACACCCGAATATATGTTATCAAAAAATTAAAAATTTCTTCGTTTTGAAAGCATTAGAAAGAAGAAGACTTGATATCTAATCTGGGAAGCTCACTCCACATCATAATTACCAGCGAGTAGTTTGAACTGGAGTACCCACTCACCCTGTTTGTTAGCAAAGAATTGGAGTTTTTCCTGTCTGCAAGTGTTACAAGTCATTTAGTTAGAGTAGGAAGAGGTGATATCCAATTCCTTTTTTACCAATACTTGGGCGAGTGGTTGGATCACTTCAGATCATGATTTTGTGTTTGTTATTACAAGAATTGGGAAAATTTTCTTTTTGCAAGCATTAGAAGTGTCTTTGTTTAATAAAGAGAAATCCAATCTTTTGATGTTAGGTAGGTGGGTAAGTCTCTTCAGACCATACTTACTAGCGAATAGTTTGAGTTAGATTGAAAATCCACCAGCTCGAGAGTTTGTTTTGTTTTTCTTCGTTAAAAGTTTCTTTGTCAAGAAGTATGTAGTGATATCCATGCTTTTGATGACTAATACTTGGGTTTGTGGGAGGGTCACTCCAGATTATGACTACCACCGAGTAGTTTGAATTGGAGACGTTTGTTTTTACAGAATTGAAAGTTTCTCCTCTCTGCAAGTATTAGAAGTTCTTTAGTCGGAGAACGATAAGAGGATATCTAGTTTCATGATGAACAATACCTGGGCGGGTGGGTGCTCTATTCAAGATGATGATTACCAATAAGTAGTGAACTGCAGTCCTGAGTTACCCGCCTAAGGGTATGTTATCAATAAATTGTAAGTATTTCCATTTTGGAAGCGTTATAATAAGTGTCTTTGTCTAAGAAAGAAGAAGTTATCCAATCTTTTGATGACCAACACTTGGGCGGGTGAGTGGGTCACTCTAGATCATGATGATATACTTTGAACTGGAGTGCCCACTCGAGCGTTTGTTATTGTAGAATTTGAAGTTTTCCATTTGGCAAGTCTTTAAAGTCTTTACTTATAGGAGGAAGAGTTGATATTCAATATCTTAATAACCAACACTTGGGCGGCTAGGTAAGTCATTCCAGATAATGATTTCTAGTGAGTAGTTTGAACTGGAGTAACTACCCACCCGCTCGCGTGAATATTATTAAAGAATTGGAAGTTTCTTTTTTTTGTTAATAAGAAAGTTGAAAACTTTTTTCTTTGCAAGAGTTATAAATCTCTATGTTAGAGGAAAGGATGATGAATCTAATCTCTTGATGGTTAACACTTAGTTGGGTAAGTGGGTCACTCCAGATCATCATAACCAAGACAATTAAAGTTTTTCTTCTTTGGAACCGTTAAAAGTTTTTTTTGTCAAAGAAGAAGGAAGTGATTTAATCTTTTGATGACTAAAACTTGGGCGGGTGAGTTAGTCATTCCAGATCATAATAACCAGTGAGTAGTTGGAACTGGAGTAACCATCCACCCGGTCGCGTGAGTGTCATTTAAAGAATTAGAAGTTTCTCTTTTTTGCAAGCGTTAGAAATCTTTTTGTTTAAGAAAGATAAGGAAAAATCCAATCTTTTGATGGCCAATACTTGGGTGGGTGAGTCACTCTAGATCATACTCACCAGCAAGTAGTTTGAACTAGAGTGAAAACCCACTCACCCTAGTGTTTGTTATCAAAGAATTGGAGGTCTTTTGTGAGTATTCCTGAGCAGGAGGTGATATCCAATCTTATGATGACCGACATTTAGGCGGGTAGGTGGGTCACTCCAGATCATGAATACTATTGGGTAGTTTAAACTGGAGTGACTACCCACCTAAAAGTTTGTTTATAAGAAATTGGACGTTTTTCTCTTTGCAAGCGCTAGAAGTCTCTATGTTACAAAAGGGGATTATAAAACCAATCTTTTGTTGATCAACACTTAGTTGGGTGAGTGAGTCACTCCAGAACATGATTACCATCGAGAAGTTTAAACTGGAGTGCCCAACCACACGCCCAAGAGTTTTTTATGAAGACATTGAAAGTTTATCTTCTTTGCAAGCTTTAGAAGTATCTTTGTCCAAGAAGAAGGAACTGATGACGAACACTTGGGTGGGTGGGCTTGAGTGTTATTAAAAAATTGGTTGGATTTTTTTTTCTTTCTTATTTAGAAGAGAATGAGGTGATATCCAATCTCTTGATAACCAAAACTTAGGCCGGTGGATAGGTCACTCTATATCATGAGTACTAACGAATAGTTTAGATTGGAGTCCCCACAAACCCGCCCGAGTGTTTGTTATTATAGAATTGAAAGTTTCTCGTCTCTGCAAGTCCCTTAGTCAGAGGAGGATAAGCTAATATTCAATGTCTTGATGAACAACACTTGGGCGAGCTGGTGGGTCACTCCAGGTCATAATTATACGCAAGTATTTTGAGCTGGAGTGCCCACCTACTCGCTTAGCTATTAAAAATTAGAAATTTCTCATTGACGATGTTGCTGAACTGCCATATATCAGATTTATCATAGTAATCTTAATATTTTTTAAGACTATAAATGTTAAAATTATATTAGATTAACACTAACTTATTAGTAGAATTTATCACAAATATACTTAACTAAAAATAAACCCAATGCCTCTCGCCGTTATATTAAAGAACAATGTTGCTTCACATTACTTCATACTATTCGAACATCATGAACAATTATTTACAATGTCATTTTATAATTATTTATTATGTAAGGTAATTTGCAAACAATCAATACAAATAATTACTTAAATCAATTGTAATAACATGTTTAGAAAAATGTAATTAACCTTACTAACCTTGAATTGATATTTTCCGGAGACAATAATTTAGCGCACTGATTTCACTAACACTCAATCACTGTACATTTTCACAACTCACTATGCATTTTCATCGGTTTTTACACATTGAATGTATTTAACGTTTGACCTCTCCAAGTGTCACACAACAATGCTGCTGCACGCTTGCCATTTCTCACGTGATGAATGTGCCGGCATCTATCACTTTCTTTGTCTCAATCATACCGCTCACCTGATCGGCATTTCAAACCCGAATAAATAAATTATAATAGACATTTAAGCTAAAATTAGATTGAAATAAAAATGTTTATTATAAAGGTATAAAATATTGAAAAATCTGGTTTGTCATCGATTTCATTGTTGGAATGAAAAATTGTTTGCATATTTTTGTATGAGTTATTTTCCTATAAAGAGCAAACATTTAAAATGATTGAAATTGTTGATTGATCAAAATTCATGTGACAGGTTTGCTCAATTAATTTCCAGGCCAGTCAATCAATCACAGACCCAAAACAACTTGCGGAGAATAATTCGTCCCTCGACTGTGCTAATAAATATATTTACAACAACGACATTAATAAAAGCGCAATAATTCTTAAATCAAATAAATATACACAAGCGAAATGCAAAATAGTAGACTTGACAGAAATTCCTCGCAGTATTTTGTACGTTATTAATTGCGTCCAGTATTCGCGTGATATTTAGTATTTTCGAGAGCACCAGGTAGAGTTTTGTGTCGTATATTAGAAAGACACGGTGTGTCGGTGGCAGTTGCTATTCCTCTAGAATGTTAGAGCCCTGGATGCAGCTTGTCCCTTTCCGACATAAATCACTCAGGGCCCTGTCCACAACGCTGACTGCTGAAGATTTGCGACTAAGCAAATGTCACGGGTCAGCAAAAAATATATCCTTACAAACCTCTCTCTGTAGATAGAAAGAGAGAACTTCGCCTACATTTTAACGTGAAATAATTTATACGCGTGAATATGTAATAATTTAGTTTGTTGTTCTGCGTGTTTTTAAATCCCACACAAGGAAAATTTATAAATCAATCAAAGCGAATCAATTCTATTAATAATAGCAAAAATGATGTCATAATTCATATTTTTATTATAAACTAATGTCGGTCGATTAAATCTGATTATCCGTTAATTAATTATCCAAAGCTCAACTTGTTTAATTTGCTATTGCGCATTATTCCAGTTTTCAGCAAATAAATCTGTATAAATCGACATTTATTTACATAATTTATGACCATTAAAAGATTTGGGTCGCTCAATCATATCAATTCGCCTCTCTCATGTATTTTTTTTTAATTCATATCTGTAGCATTTATTTTATTGCATAAATACGATTTTATTGCGACCTTGATATTACTTAATTTATTACATTAATTTAGCCATAGTCATATGGATTGATAAATGTGCATATTTTAATGTAATTATTCACAGCAGAATCGTGACGAATAATTTTATAAAAAAAATATTATAAATCATTATCTAATTTTTGTTTTTTTTGTTTTAGGTAAGTTTTGTTGGGTCCATCTACATAATATCATAGACTATGGTAAGGTATAGATTATCATAAACTACCCCCCTTGAATATGTGCGCAATCTATCGTTTCGTAGGTCGTTGAGAATCCCTACTTCACGCCACATCACAATGACTGACAAGAATCGAGATTTATTGCTCGTTTACTTTACTAATAATTCATTTTTTGGAAAGAACTTTTGACACAAATAGAACAAAGGCCCTCTCGTTTCGGTAACGCTTTTGCTCTACAAATTTCGGCCGAGTTACATTATAGCCAACCACATACACATACAAGTTTTTCCCTCTTTCTCTTTACGATTTATAACTGAAGGTAGAAAAAAATAAAAATAAAAGCAGATACTTCCTAGTATTGCATTATTTAAAATGGGAAATATAACTTTCCTTTTGCCCACGACGTCCCTACAAATAATAACGAAACGTGACTGCGATAAATAGCATTGCATCAAGCTTTATTGATTTCGAGCAAGAAGGTTTTAAATTTATTTATAGAATATTTTTAATCGTATTAATTTCCGTTAAAAAATATGTATTGTAAATTCAGCGTCTTTATTTCCTCACCAGACGAGTCGGTAATATACTGCAAACTAAGCCGAAATATGTGTTTGCATTAATATTCAACCCGAATATATCTATTACAAAAAATAATGATTACATAGCTTATATTAATGTAGGTTAATAATTATTCATTAAATGGTACGACCATTATTTATATCCTGGGTTATGGCAGGTATACGGAAATGTTTGATGAAGCCGCTCGAGTTCAATGGGTTTCATTTTAAACAATATATAAATGCTTCAATAAGTGTACTGGTCCACTGTCACGAGCCATTATATAATGCACTATAGTTTAGCATATAGCATTTAAATAATTTTAATATTTTTTTAACAAACAAAAGTTTGAAACAATTTTTTATAGCAGGTTGTAGAATGGCAATTTGAATTCAAATCGCATTGTATACAAGGACCACAAGAAGATGGTTTTTATAACGTGCAAAATTTATGAGTTTTTTTTTGAAGATAGATATAAAAACAGTTTTTATTTTATTTAGTAGATTGCTTTTTCGAATTAATAATGTTAGGGAAAAATATTTTACATTTAACTGGTTCTAACTTGACACAATGTTGGTCAAAATGTTAACTTTAAAAACGATTAGAAAGTGTATGCTTTGGTTAAATTGATCATTTCTCGATTTTAATACCACAATTTATTTTAGTTTTTGGATTTTATACTTAAAAAAGATTTTTGTTGTTTTCAAGTTTTAGAATAACATCGGTGCTTGCTCCAAATTGATATGCGCATATGAACACCTAGAATTCATACTTAACTATCTGCAAAACGATTCATTAAACCAGAAATGTCTTTATTGATCTTTGCAATAAAGCCACTAGCTTGGAAAATATTGATAATGATCCAGAATGACTTAAACGTTTGAAAAAACTACATTTTTAATTATAAAAAAATTTGGTCGTACCAAATAAATTTTATCATAATTAGTACTAAATTCAGAGAATACTTTCCCAAAATTACAAAAAAAATTAATGTCTAGTTTAGAAGATATTGATAATTTATGTTCCAAAACGATTTAAAACTTTTGAAAAAATTACATTTTTAATTGTAAAAAAAATTTGGTCGTACCAAATAAATCCAAAATTTTAACATAATTAGTACTAAATTCAGAAAATATTTTCCCAAAATTGCAAAAATTTGCAATGTCTAGTTTAGAAGATTTTGATTATTTATGTTCCAGAAAGATTAAAAACGTTGGAAAAAAATTACATTTTTAATTGTAAAAAAAAATTGGTCGAACCAAATAAATCCAAAATTTTAACATAATTAGTACTAAATTCAGAAAATATTTTCCCAAAATTGCAAAAATTTTCAATGTCTAGTTTAGATGATATTGATTATTATTTTCCAGAAAGATTTAAAACTTTTGAAAAAATTACATTTTTAATTGAAAAAAAAAAAAAATTTGGTCAGACCAAATAAATCCAAAATTTTAACATAATTAGTACTAAATTCAGAAAATATTTTCTCAAAATTGCAAAAATTTACTTTGTCTAGTTTAGAAGATATTGATTATTTATGTTCCAGAAAGATTAAAAAAGTTTGAAAAAATTACATTTTTAATTGTAAAAAAAATTTGGTCGGACCAAATAAATCCAAACTTTCAACATAATTAGTACTAAGTTCAGAAAATATTTTTCCAAAATTACGAAAAATTTAATGTATAGTTTGGAAGATATTGATAATTTATGTTCCAGAAAGATTTAAAACGGTTGAAAAAATTACATTTTTAATTGTAAAATAAAATTGGTCGGACCAAATAAATCCAAAATTTTAACATAATTAGTACTAAATTTATAAAATATTTTCTCAAAATTGCAAAATTTTTCAATGTCTACTTTAGAATATTTTGATTATATATATTTCATAAAGATTTAAAACGTTTGAAAAAATTATATTTTTATTGTAAAAAAAAATTGTCGGACCAAATAAATCCAAAATTTTAACATAATTAGTACTAATTTCAGAAAATATTTTCCCAAAATTGCAAAAATTTGCAATGACTAGTTTAGAAGATATTGGTAATTTATGTTCCAAAAAGATTTAAAACGTTTGAAAAAATTACATTTTTAATTGTAAAAATAATTTGGTCGTACCAAATAAATTCAAAATTTTAACATAATTAGTACTAAATTCAGAAAATCTTTTCCCAAAATTGCAAAAATTTTCAATGTCTTGTTTAGAAGATATTGATCATTTATGTTCCAGAAAAATTTAAAACTTTCGAAAAAATTACATTTGAAATTGTAAAAAAAATTTGGTCGTACCAAATAAATCCAAAATTTTAACATAATTAGTACTAAACTTAGAAAATATTTTTCCAAAATTGCAAAAATTTGCAATGTTTAGTTTAGAAGATATTGATTATTTATGTTCCAGAATGATTTAAAACGTTTGAAAAAATTACATTTTTATTGTAAAAAAAATTTGGTCGGACTAAATAAATCCAAAATTTTAACATAACTAGTACTAAATTCAGAAAATATTTTCCCAAAATTACGAAAAAATTTAATGTCTAGTTTGGAAGATATTGATAATTTATGTTCCAGAAAGAATTAAAACGTTTGAAAAAAATACATTTTTAATTGTAAAAAAAAATTGGTCGTACCAAATAAGTTCAAAATTTTAACATAATTAGTACTAAATTCAGAAAATATTTTCTCAAAATTGCAAAAATTTACTTTGTCTAGTTTAGAAGATATTGATTATTTATGTTCCAGAAAGATTAAAAAAGTTTGAAAAAATTACATTTTTAATTGTAAAAAAAATTTGGTCGGACCAAATAAATCCAAACTTTCAACATAATTAGTACTAAGTTCAGAAAATATTTTTCCAAAATTACGAAAAATTTAATGTATAGTTTGGAAGATATTGATAATTTATGTTCCAGAAAGATTTAAAACGGTTGAAAAAATTACATTTTTAATTGTAAAAAAAAATTGGTCGGACCAAATAAATCCAAAATTTTAACAAAATTAGTACTAAATTTATAAAATATTTTCTCAAAATTGCAAAATTTTTCAATGTCTACTTTAGAATATTTTGATTATATATATTTCATAAAGATTTAAAACGTTTGAAAAAATTATATTTTTATTGTAAAAAAAATTTGGTCGTACCAAATAAATCCAAAATTTTAACATAATTAGTACTAAATTCAGAAAATATTTTCCCAAAATTGCAAAAAAATTTAATGTCTAGTTTAGAACATATTGATTATTTATGTTCCAGAAAGATTTAAAACGTTTGAAAAAATTACATTTTTATTGTAAAAAAAATTTGGTCGTACCAAATAAATCCAAAATTTTAACATAATTAGTACTAAACTTAGAAAATATTTTCCCAAAATTGCAAAAATTTGCAATGTCTAGTTTAGAAGATATTGATTATTTATGTTCCAGAATTATTTAAAACGTTTGAAAAAATTACATTTTTATTGTAAAAAAAATTTGGTCGGACTAAATAAATCCAAAATTTTAACATAACTAGTACTAAATTCAGAAAATATTTTCCCAAAATTGCAAGAAAATTTAATGTCTAGTTTAGAACATATTGATTATTTATGTTCCAGAAAGATTTAAAACAATTGAAAAAATTACATTTCTAATTGTAAAAAAAATGTGGACAAACCAAATAAATCCAAAATTTTAAAATAATTAGTACTAAATTCAGAAAATATTTTCTCAAAATTACAAAAAAAATTAATGTCTAATTTAGAAGATATTGATCATTTATGTTTCAGAAAGATTTAAAACAATTGAAAAAATTACATTTTTAATTGTAGACAAAAATTGGTCGTACCAAATAAATCCAAAATTTTAACATAATTAGTACTAAATTCAGAAAATATTTACCCAAAATTGCAAAAATTTGCAATGTCTAGTTTAGAAGATATTGATTATTTATGTTCCAAAAAGATTTAAAACTTTTGAAAAAATTAAATTTTCAATTCTATTAAAATTTGGTCAGACCAAATAAGTTCAAAATTTTAATATAATTAGTATTAAATTTAGAAAATATTTATTAAAGTTACAAAAAAATTTAATGTCTAGTTTAGAAGATATGGTCATTTATGTTCCAAAAAGATTTAAAACGTTTGAAAAAATTACATTTTTAATTGTAAAAAAAATTTGGTCGTACCAAATAAATCCAAAATTTTAAAATAATTAGTACTAAATTCAGAAAATATTTTTCCAAAATTACAAAAAAATGTAATGTTTAGTTTAGAAGATATTGATAATTTATGTTCCAAAAAGATTTAAAACAATTGAAAAAAATACATTTTTAATTGTAAAAAAAATTTGGTCGTACCAAATAAATCCAAAATTTTAACATAATTAGTACTAAATTCAGAAAACATTTTCCCAAAACTACAAAAAAATGTAATGTCTAGTTTAGAAGATGTTGATTATTTATGTTCTAGAAAGATTTAAAACTTTTGAAAAAATTACATTTCTAATTGTAAAAAAAATTTGGTCGGACCAAATAAATCTAAAATTTTAACATAATTAGTACTAAATTCATAAAATATTTTCCCAAAATTGCAAAAATTTGCAATGTCTAGTTTAGAAGATATTGGTTATTTATGTTCCAGAAAGATTTAAAACAATTGAAAAAATTACATTTTTAATTGTAAACAAAAATTGGTCGTACCAAATAAATCCAAAATTTTAACAAAATTAGTACTAAATTCAGAAAATATTTTCTCAAAATTGCAAAAATTTGCAATGTCTAGTTTAGAAGATATTTATCATTAATTTTCCAAAAAGATTTAAAACTTTTGAAAAAATTACATTTTTAATTGTAAAAAAAAATTGGTCGTACCAAATAAATCCAAAGTTTTAACATAATTAGTACTAAATTTAGAAAATATTTTCCCAAAATTGGAAAAATTTGCAAAGTCTACATTTTTTATAGTTTTTTGATCCAAATACGAGCAGATTTTTTTTTTTTTTGAGTAAGCAAACAAATTATTTACTTTAACGTTTTTTTGTGGAAATTTGTTTTGAAGTTACCAAGTGTTATACTAAGGAATAAGGAAAGCATTGTTTGCGGACGCTTGTAGTGCAAAAATCATTGTTTGCCGTGTACAGCTTCTCAGATCTTGCCGTAATGTGGAAACTTTTGATTGTTTGGGTTATCAGGCTCTTAGTTATCTATTTTTTGTGGTTGAAGGGTTTTTAAAACGCTTGTGAAGTTTGTCCCATAATAAACCTTGTTGTTCTGAGGTGGTTACGTTTTACAAACGGTTAAACAGGAACATTCTAAAGGTTTCCACAGATTGATTACAACGACCGCGATCTAACTTAATGCATTGGGAGACATTATTTATGGTGCTCAGATTCCGCCGTTGTGTGTAGTCTTAGTTATTTATTTTTGTGATTAAAGTGTTGAGCTAACAGCTGATTATCATGTCATGTTGATTTTGGTATTTACTTATCTGGATGTCATAGATAAATATCAGTATATTATCATGTTTCTGTGATCAAAATTAATTAAGACGAGTTGTGACTAGTCTTAGAAGGTACTTGAAGTATTTTTCAGGACAAAATTTAGGATGCAATCTTTGTAAACTCGACTTCTTATGTAAATCATGCATGTCTAGCAATGGATGAGATTGTTGACTTATTTATTAAAAACATTTCCAAACTTTTCCATTTTTTTCTAGAAATATCTATAAAAGAAATTAACTCTAATTTTGAGAGAGATTCCCAACTTATTTTGCTTAGAAAATTATAATAAAAAAATATGCCTGTCAACAAGCCATAAAATTGGTTTTTCTTACTAAATTTGGTCTCAAATATGTAGAGGCCTCAGACCGTAAAGGTCTCTACACATTGGCGACTATGACTGGGATCTAACCTAATGCACATAGCACATGAGTGACATCAGTCCTCATTTATAGCTTTTTGATTTTTTATATATATTTCTGTAATTTAAAGCTTTAACTGATAGCTGGTTGTTGTGTCATGTTGGTTTTTTCAACGGCTGGAGTTGTTGTCATATGGTGTTCTGTTCAGACATCTGAATGTTGGGTTGTCCATGCAACTGTCAAGTTTACTGGCCGGTCTTGTTTTACTAGATTGAATGGCCAAATGGTTAGATTAGTTATCAGTTTTTGATGCATATCTGATATTTTTATTATGGTTTTCTGATACATTTTGAGTATAGCAAATCAGAATTATCAGTAAATGTTTTTGTGCCAACCATACTGGGAAAGGATTTACTTGGTTGGACAACTATTAGAGTTTTGTTGAAACGTACGAGAGATTTTTTTATTTGTAAGTTGGTGCGTCTGGAGTTGCACTGCGGTCTTTTGGTTTTATTGTTCAACGTCTGGTTGTTACTCTTTTGGTAGGTAGTTAGGTAGGTAGAATTTTTTGCAAAGAGATTGTTTTGAGCTTTTTATGGTTAGCTTTGTAATGCTTGTACTTGCTCAGCAGATGTGGCTGAGGCATTTTATTTGTCTTTCATACATCCGCGGTCTAATATAATAATATAATTCCCATAGTTAAGGTGAATTGCGATGGTCCTGTTAGGAATAGCTTTGTATACTTTATCTTCTGACAATTTTTCCACTAATTGAGGTGTTCCCTGTCAAGTTTATTACATATTATGGGATTACCGGTTTTCTATGGAATCCCGAAAGAAGGTCAGTGGTTTCTATTCTGGCGAATTAGTTTGTTTTGTACTCTGAGACATGGCTATGCAGTCAATCACTAGTTTGGATTTTATTACCGCTTGACTGTGCGACATGATGGTTATTGGTTTGTTGTTCTTATTTGCTCAATGGCAGTTATTGCTTGAAAGACATGGGCAAGCATGTTTGCCCAGGAATAACGTGATTGACGTTCTTTGGTTCATATCTTCTAACTTCGGTTTGTCTGGCGACGGTTGTGTCACATCAAATTACTTCTGTTAGCTATAACCTTTCATGAAGTCTGATCTCATATTTCGTATCCCTTCTTCATGTAACACATTTGATATTTCTGGTGTGTAAGCCTGAGGAGATTTTCATTTGTGGCTTCTTCTATGAAGGTACAGTTTTCAAACATGTTGTCCATATTTCCAAATTTTTTTCTCAACTGAAGGCCATGGTCGATAAATAACAGTGCCATCATGTTTCACTGATCAAGATCATTTAAGGGTTTAGCCTAGTCTTGAAGGACCACTGTAGTACTTTTGAGGACAAATTCAGGATGCGATTTTTGTAAAGGATTTTATCTAATTTTTGTGTCAATCATAAGTGGATTATTTGAATAATAATCTACCGAATGCTAGGCACACTGATGAAGGATGCATATCTTGAAACAGTTAAATCCTTATACAGAAAACTTCCTTTTTTTGGCGAATTTTATTTGAGTCAGTTGACCGAAACAAATTTATCATTAAAATTCAATAAATGTAGTTTACGTCTCATTGAGCAGTAAGATGCTAGGCACACTGATGAAGGCTTCATACCTTAAAACTCACTATGTGTCTCACACTGGGCGGAGAGGCAATTTACACAAAATACATCATTTATTAAGTTTACACCAAAGTTTAGTTTCTTATTGCGATCTATGGAAATAATTGTAAGCATAGTTCTAATGAAAAAAGCCTGAAGTTTAGTTTTTTTGCGTACTTTTGTCCTAAATGATTGCTTCTGTAGAGACCTAACACAGATTTTAAAATAAGAAAATGTTGCTATGTTGCAACGACTTGTGTACAAAGTGCTAGTTTTTAAAGAAATTCAAATTGTCTATTATTGGAAGTAAACTTATTGTAACGAGAGTTGAAAGTTTTTTATTAACAATGTCTTTTATTATTAGTTTATTTTAGTCAATAATATTGCTTTGTGTAAGTAAAAAAGTGTACTCTTTGTTTGTGTTGCGCAACTCAAAATTATGAAGTCTTTTTGCTCCAAAAACACCGTTGGCAATATATTTACCGCAATAAAGCACTGGAGACGCCGGTTGGGCTAGTTCCCTTACATAACACAATAGCTCAAAGATATCCTAATAATAGACAAAATAGCCTTCAATACTCAGCGGATCATGGACAAAGTTTTTAGATTCTACAACGTCCTAATTGTATCTTAATTTAAGAATAGTAAAAGATCTCTAGTAATCGATTTAAAAAATACAAATCCTAATATTTATTGAGTTTATGTGCGCGCTCCTAATGCGTTTATATATTTTTCTTCAATAAGCGTGTCTAACCTAAGCGCACGTGCTCAATTTTTATTTTAGTTTTGATGAAACGGTTTGCTCCATGCATCACAAGCAAAAATGTACCAATTTTAAGTTGATAATAATTTTTGTATATAATTATCCACGGCTACGCCCGATGAAACGCACTAAAACGTGGATATAATGTACTAAATCAGTCAAGGAGTGTGTCGGTTACAGCAGATTTTTAATATAAAGCAGATTTTTCAAACAAATGATAGCCAATTTTATCTGTTCACATGATTACAGTTAATATAACGCTTTATTAGCTTTCACACAGAATTCTGTGTGAAAACATAAAATATCAATTATTGATAATTATAAAAATTCTCTCATCAACATTTAAATGTTGCAAATTGTAAATTATAAGAATTTCTTAATTTGGTTTTAATTTATAGAATGGATTAATTATTAATTACTATTTTATTTGAAAACATTGGTTTAGAGAAACAAAGTTTAAGTTTGTAATAGCAAGATTTTACTTTTTCTTTCACATTGCCTTAAATTACACAAAGAAAAACGTTTTTGAATGAATACAGCGCCAGTTAATGCCGAGAGCTTAAATCAAACTCTAATAAATGAGAAATTGCCGAGTATTGTTCATGCTTGATTGAGCTAGACTAATCGCTTATGCTTTTTTTGTTAAAACTACATTTTGATGCATGCGATGCACATTTTTTTACTCTTAATACGACTAAATGGTGTTTAATGTTTTGTTTAGAAATTATGTGTCAGAGTTTTGAAAACAACTTGTATGGTATTTTGAAGCTTGATTGTTTGCACAGAAAGAATTCTTTTTGCAATGTATACAGCGCCAAATTATACCGAGAGTTTAGATCGAGCTGATTGCTTTCAATAAAGTGGAATGAATGAATACAGCGCCAAATAATGCCGAGAGCTTAAATCAAACTAGCAGCTTCCTATGAATTGAGTCTCGTGTTTTGAGAAAACGCAAAGATAAGTATCGCTCATGCTAAATCGAGCTAATTATTATTATTATTAATAGTTAAAATATTACTTGTTTCTTACTTTACATTAAATTGCACAAAAGATGCTTTTTGCAATGAATACAGCGCCAAATAATGCTAACATATTTTGAAACTTGTTTAATGCTGATTCTTTTAAGTCAGTTTTTGATGCAAGGGCCATTGAATTTATATATAAATAGCTAAGATTCCATTTGTTCTTTTACTTTACCTTAAATTACGCAAAGAAAAATGACTTTTGCAACGAATACAGCGCCAAATAATGCCAAAAATACTAACCGAATTTGCTTAGCTTTAGTAGAAATTGTACAAATAACATAAATAATATAGCATTGCTTAGCAAGGCTTTTCTATAGATTGATAGCATTAGAATGAACAGTTGTTTGGATGAAAATCATGGCTTTGATAGATTGTTTTATTTGCTATGAAAATAGTCCCGCATACCTTGCTAATCACTTGAATTTATTGTCACACTAAGCATAATAAATACACAATATGAAATATACATTTATCTGATTTAAAAATGATGAAATTCCAAGCATGTTGCAATGAATGAAATTAAACATGCATAACTAAACCATGTTTACAATAATATTTCAATTATAATTATTATAAATAAAACACAATTAAAATAGAATTGAAAATATCATCACCGCAGTAACATTCAACAAGATTTTATTGCATTGGCACTGTTCGCTCGTAAAAATTGTCGTAACAACTAGAACACGACTCTACACGCACACACATCATTGACTTGAAATTATTTATAGAAAAGTATTAATATTCATTGAACAATGCAATGTATGAGATTGATTTATGAGTTTGATTTGGTGATGATGTTCGATGCATGCCCCTAATCGCAATAAATAACACGGGAAGAAATTTAATAAACCCGCATCTGCTTCTTGCGCCAACAAATTAACATTGACATTTTTACAATCCCCATATTTTTTTTCGCCGCTGCAACACGGAATGTTTGATCGCGTGGCATATTTATGCCCGACAACTGGCACCGATATATAAAGTGCAGACTACACAGTCACATGATGAATGTTTAGCTATTGTAGCCCAACTACCCTTTCTGCAAAGAGACGGCACAATATCAATCCATAAATCAAAAGGCGATAGATAAATCTAGACCGGGGGCCATTTGTGAAACTTTGGCCATGTGTGTCCCTTGCCAAAATGCAACCGTTTTTAAAAAGTCAGTGCAGACAGTGATTGACGGCTACTGCATTATTGACACTGCAGATAAATAAAATAATTGCAGTCAATTTATGTGTATATAAATAAAAACTTTCATCAACATCATAAATGAAATTCAACCTCGATGATTTTACAGGTAAAGCCCTCTAAGGACCTTCACGTCAATCTGTGTTCATCAACCTCATTTTAATATTGTCTTCCATCAGACCGTGTAAAAATGTGAGGACCCTCTGGCATACTAAAAAAACAACTTTATCGCCTCATCAAAATTAAAATCGCAGATGTCGCATCAATTAATAATTACTTAACGGTTTTGCAGATGAAAAAAAATTGAGGCTTTTAAAAATATATATAAGAATGCGAGGTGATTGTGCACACATTTTCTCACATATCTTCGCTTTTCACTCCCCTTACTTCAAAGAAGCGCGCGCGAGTCGTTTACAGCCGGGGAGTTTTGTAAGGCTTTTATCTGACCTGGTGATCTTGTCTCGGATAATAGAGGATATTATTATATACTATTCCGAGTTTGTATCGTGCCTGATTTTAAGATTAGTGTTAATCTTTGGATAAGTGTGATGCATGTTGAGATAATTGTTGCGAATTTTTAATAATTAAATTCTAGTAATCTATAATTGAACATGTCACTTAATAATTAAGCATTGATATATAAAGCAGATTACGGCTGCAGTAGCGCGTGCTTTCATCAAGTACCTCCGGGCCCCCATCAAACGGAATCTCTTGTAAATGTTAAACCATCCCAATTTATTAATGACAGGTCAAAAATAGCAGATCTACCTCGCGGCTAAGTCTTTGTGTGTTGTTGCTCCTATTTGACGAGTACATCATCGGGGTTCGATACTACATACACACAGAATATAAGGGGTCTTTGAACATTTTAATAAAGCCACTTCAGTATCTTTGAAAACGTTTGTAGTGTCAGATACACAAATACAATAATCTAATAGGGAAATGTATAATAATTTAATGCGAGCACCATCATAATTCTCTCCGTAAATATATTTTACTAACCGCACTAATAAATCTCAGAAGTTTCGAAAATTTTCGAAACTAATCTTAAAAAGCAACACTTAAAAGTGAAGAGAAACTGAAATATGTCATCCAGTTTAAAATACAGGAAACATAAATCTAAACGGCGTCAATTACTTAAGATAGTTATATCTTTGTCAGTTTAATGGGAAATAATATCATCAAAGCCATTTTTAATCTATTTAATTATTGATAATGCATTTGCTTCCATTATTAGCATCAATCATAATATTTACAATTATAATTTCAAACGCGACGGAAAAAATAGTGAACATCGTTTTTCAATCAATGTCGCGCATAAAATATTCCAATGATCATCACTTGACACAGGCGTGCGTATATTTATTATACACTAACTAAATCATCATTAATACCAAAATGTATCCATTTTAAACATTCATTAATGTGTATATTAACCTAATCGAAAGAGATATGTGTGACAATTTGAGCTAAATTTACGATCGCGGAAAATTCATAACAATGAGCGGCGGCGGCGCGACGCTGCTGCTAGTGCTTTTTATTTTACGTGTGTAGATTTTCACGTTTCCATGCACGCGGATATTTTTACATCAGCGAACGTTCGTCACGCCGATTTTAATAATAATGCAGTTTAAGAAATGGCTTCCTTTACGACCGCATGATGCAATCAATTTATGCAATCGTTAAAATTATGAGGTAGTTAATTATTCGATTTCCGAACGGCGTTATGCAAAAACATCATAAAACAATCGGATATGTTAATTGCCAAATTTAACAATTAATCATCAAAGGATCCTCTAAATAAAGTTTAATTGTTTGGTTGCACTTTGAATTTAAAATAGAGTTTAATAAAAGGACTAATAACTTTTATATTGATTGAAGGATGTCTACAAATTTACTTCAATTGAAATAAGTTTTGAAAGCAATGCCAACATAATAATATTATAGTTTATAATTGAAAACCTTCTACCTATGCTGTGATGTGGACCTGGAGTATTGAATATTAATACAATTAAAACTTTTTTTTGCCTTTCAGCTTCACTACAATTGAATTTTTTTATCACGCACGAATTATCTTTTGTTGGATGATTGTTCAGTGCATGATTACATATGTCAATATTGCTCATTTGTTGCTACTAGTATATAATGCTAAAAGGTGTACGTTAGTTTTCTCGCGCTTTATCATAAAATTGAATAAGTTATAGTAATCTTACGAGCAGGCTTCTTGTTTGGTTTAGCCGACACGCTTTTAATGATTATGAATTTGAGAAATGTGTGATTTCCAATGTTTAACTATTTATTTAATTAATTATTTTTTGATTAATTTTACCGCACTAGTGTGTTAATGTGTTCGTTATCGCACTAGTGCGTTAATATAGTTATTTCCGCACTAGGGCGTTGAAGGATTTTTGCCTCAGTAGTGCGTTGTAACTGCTTACCCCAAGGGAACTTTCAAAACTTATATATCTACATCAAATATTCGGCGTCTTGTTTTTCTTCTTCTGTATATGCTGCTTCATTACTAAAGGTTGGCGACCACTTCACTATAATTTTTCCTATCGGCGGCTATGTGGAACAATTGTTGCCCATGCCTGTGCAGTTTTGGATATAACTATGATAGGATTCTTTTGCCAATTGATCTTTGTCCTACAACTTTTTCTTTGTTTTCAGGCGTAGGATACTGTGTTTTTGGTTGCGCAATATGTGTGCAAGATTTTGTTTTTTTTTTTAATAATAAATAGTAACTCTCTTTTTTGTTTATTTTTTGAAGAACAGTTTTGTTTTGTACTTTTTTTGTCAAAGGTATTTTTAGTCTTCTTTTTCTTCTTCTTCTTTTTCTTCTTCTTGCCCGTGTTTACCCACTACTGGACGCAGGCCTCCTTCAAAACATTCTATCGGTGTCGGTCTTGTGCGAATTGGTACCCCCTTCCTGCGGTCTCTTTATGTCATTGATCGACTTTTTCTGTGGTTTTCCTCTGTCACGGGTGGTTTTTCTTGGTCTTAGTAACTCTCTTTTTTTGTTTATTTTTTAAAGAACAGTTTTGTTTTGTAATTTCTTTGTCAAAGATATTTTTTGTCTTCTTTTTCTTCTTCTTCTTTTTTTTTCCTTTTTCTTTTTTTTTTCTTTAACCTGTGTTTACCCATTGCTGGACGCAGGCTTCCTTCAAAACATTCCATCGGGTCGGTCTTGTGCGAATTGGTACCTCTTTTCTGATGTCTCTTTGTGTCATCGATCGACTTTTTCTTTGGTCTTCCTCTGTCACGGGTGGTTTTTCTTGGTCTTCATTGTAAAAGTCTGTGGGTCCATTTTTTGGTTTTTGCTCTTGCCATGTGACCTACCCAGCTTCACTGATGTTTGCGGAGTTACATCCTTTACTTCAGAACTTTTTTGGATATCCTCGTTCTTCTTTCTCTCTCTTAGACTTACGCCTAGCATGCCGTGTTCCATCGCGTGCAATTGACTTGCAGTCTGTTGGCACTTTTTACAGTTAGCGCTACAGTTTCGAGGCCGTATGTTGATAAGTTCACATTTTTGAAGCTTATATCTTGTTCATAAAGTATGGTTTTAAGGTTCATGTTTTATTTCCGTACAATAATACTAACCAAATAAAAAAAATTGCAGTGCGTCATCTTATCTTTAGGTTTAATTTTCTTGTTTTTCTTTGGCGATGTTTGTTGTTGTGGGGTCGTAATGGGCCGTTTACATTCTTGGTCCAACCCGGTTGTGCTAGGTAACTCTCTACTAGTTTTTTTGGCTTGTGAATGGAAGTAATTAATTGTCTGGCAATTCTGACAAGCTTTACTGAGTTTACTTAGATTGAGTTATAACGTTCTTCTAAGGTTTTGGTGATTCCTCTAAGTTGTTGAGTCAGCACTTTGTGAGGAGCCATTTCTGGGATATCCTGATCTTGGATATATTGCTTAATAGCCTTAAAGAATGATTTCGAATTTTTATAAGGCTTTCCGCCAAAGCTTGGGTGGGTATCTCTGGTTCTTCTGGTAGGTGGATAGGGCTTGCAAAGTTGCAAAGATGTTAGACATGATTTTCTCGGAGTGGTGCAGATAAACTCGGCAATATGGAGCAGTAGGGCATCTTAGGTAACTACTTACTGGTTTTTTTAGCTTGTGAATAGAAGTGCTTAAATTGCCTGGCCATTATGACAAGCTCTAATGGAATCACATACTGCCGAATAATTTGTTGTTTTGAGTTTACATCGTTTTGGCTGTTCTTCTAAGTTGTTGAGTCATCATTTTGTGATGCGCCATTTCTGAGATTTCCTGATCTTGGATATATTGTTCTGTAGCTTTAAAGAATAATTTTGGATCATTATAAGGCTCTGCGCCAAAGCATGTTGGTTTGGGCGGCTATCTCTGCTTCTTCTAGTGGGTTTTTGCTTGCGTACGAACATCCAATATTTCTATCTTCTCCTCTTTGTTTTTTTTTGCTCATCTTTTTTTTGTTTATCATTTCTTCTTTGTTTTTTTCTCTTCTTCATCCATGTTTTTTTGTTCCTTCTTCTTTTTCCTTACACTCTTTTCTCTTTATCTATTTTCATCTTTTTGATCATCTTTTCCTATTTGTCCATCTTTTCTTCTTTGTCCATCTTCTTCTCTTCATCTACCTTCTCTTGACCCTCTTTTGTTTTTATTACACTCTTTTCCTCTTTGTTCATCTCCGTTTCTTTTATTTTCCTCTGTTGTTATATCGGGTAACATCGTCAATCTCTTCATATGTGTCTTCTTTTTCTCTAGGGGTAGTAATGATTAATAGACTTCTAGTCTAAAGTTTGGCTTTGCCGTAGGCGTGAACGTGTTGATTCCGTTTATGATTGATGAAGGTTTGGTCGTAGTCTATGCGCAAGGGCTAAAGAAATAATAGTCCTAGTGCGACCGGGAGCGTGGCGCAGTAGTCTAGGTATCCGACTGCTGCACCGAAGATCGTGCACATTCCTTAACTCGTCTTGTCAGCGTGAGGTTTTATGACTAAGATCTTTTTCTGGTTCGGAGTAAATTAATAATCTCTCCAGTGATTCGGAATCTATTTAAAACTGGTTTACTTGTAATGTAAGTTGCCAGTATTACGGGCAGATAAGAAGCTACTGAGGTGATGAGTTTGATAAAATCGCTGTGCTCTTCTTGGGTCACGACTATGTTGTTGAGTTTTTTGTTAGTTGCTGCGGATATGTTGATATTTTGGTTATCTTTGCAAAAAGAGACTTTACAAGGACTGCTGAATCTTATGTAATTGATGAGAAATTGCTTTCGGTTCTTATGTTGTGGAGTGTATAGCCAAATTCTTGAGGTTTTGGATGATGTAGTCGGTAACTGAATTTCACGCTTTGTCGCCTTGAAGATGGAACGATTTTTGGCGTGTTGCGGTTTATCCTTGATAAGAGATCACTTTGATTTTGGAAGTAGTTGTTAGTGATGATAAAACAGGAAGTCATAGTTTAGGGACTAAGTAGAACCAATTCCTTTTACTACTAAGCGCGACGATAATCAGTGATCATTGTCTTGATGTTGACAGAAATTGGAGGTTCTAAGATCGAATTTGATGTAGGTTTGGTGAATCTTTTCTACTGAGGAGATAAATGACTTGTGTCTTGGTTATTACGGTTTTTTATTTTGAATGTTTTTAGACAGGATGCGAAATTTTAGGTTTTTTTTGCCATTTTGGAATATCGTTATGCACGATACGCGTAATGGTATAGAGAGAATAAAACTAGCTTTACCGGTTGAACATTTTGCAATGTATCTTCTGATATCACTTTAAGAAAAAGTCATTTTTTTTCTGAAAATGGTGGTATAATAGGTAGGGGCCATTCTTGTTTCAATTGCGACTAAAACAATTTTTAGTTTGGAACGTAGTAGAACTTATTTCTGTTTCTAGTAAAAGCATCGATAATTTGTTACTCCAGGATTCTATGGCGGCTGCTGAGGAGTGATTTCATTGTCCTTATGTTGGAGTGCATCTCTTTTACTAGGGAGATAAATTTTGCTTTTTAGCCTTTGCTTGTCCGCTTCTGGATGTAGGCTTCCATACCCTTTCTCCATTTATGTCTGTCCAGTGCCAATTGCTGCTAATTTCGTTCTGCTGAGACATCTTGTTTGTTCTTTAGCATAGTACTCTTGTCTACTTGTCTAAGCCCACTACATGACCGGTCCAATTCCATTCACGCCGGTTCTTGAGAGTTTAATATTGTTCCTGACTTGATCTGATAGAAGAATGTTGAGCATGAGACTCTTCATAGCGCGTTGTGTTGTTCTTAACTTATTTGCATTCCGAATGGTTAGGGTCTGTCAAAATGTACGAAATTTTTTCAAATTTTCTTGTTTATCTCTGCGCTTTAGGTACTCTGTTACGGGAACAAATCTAATTCTTGAGACGGCTTGCTTTTTAACAGCTAAATTTCAGTATCATTTGGATTGATGTGAGGCTTCTTGGCATGTTGGAGTTTTGTATTTTATGAACAATATACGCAAGGGTCTTTTGATGGCCTAAAGAAAATCCTTTTTTTTTGGCTGGACGTGTTGCGGTTTATTTTCTAATATTGCAAGGAGAACAAAGTTGTTTGATTTTGAAAGAGATTGTGAAATAGGTGGGGTTCTTGTTTAAAATGTCATTTGAAACAGATTTTGTTTGTGGACGTCTTTTTCTTTTTCTTTTAACTATTCATCATCCAATGTCGGTATAGGCTTTCTAAGTCTTTCCATGTTGTCTTATCCTTGGCAGTCTTTATCTAGTTTCTTCCGGCAATACAGGTGATATTGTTTCTCTAACGCTTTCGTGGTCTCAGTATTCCTTTTTTGCTTTCCTTTGGTCTCCACGCTGATATCCTCTGTGTCCACCTATCGTCCAGCCTTCTGAGACTTGCGACTCTTCATGATATCCGTTACTCTCATTCTACTTTAGGTTTTGTCGGTTTGTATCTTATCTTTTAGTGTAATCCCCAGCATGGCTCTTTCCATAACTCTTTGATTGGTTTTAAGTTTTTTTGCCATGGTCTTGGTCAGGGCTATAGTTTCTAGGGCGTATGTGGCTACTGGCAGTACACAGTTGTCGTATATTTCAGTTTATATATAGTTTGTGGACGTAATAGAACCTATTCCTGATTCTACTAAGCGCAACGATATTCTGTTACTCAGGAGGAAGAAAATTAATACTTGATTTGATTTGCTTTTTGACAAAATTACAAAATTCTAATATCATCTATATTGATGCCAAGTTTTGTATTTTTTTTTATGAGAATGATTATTGTTCTGATTTTGAAATGGTAGAACCGTTTTGGAAAATATGTTGACTTTGTGAGTTTTTTCTATTGAGGAAACAACTGACTCTTGTTTTGGCTTATGGATTCTTATAGACGGAATGCTAAATTACATTATTATCTGGATTGATGCTAGGCTTCTTGTTATGTTAGAATCTTTAATCTCTCTTCTTTTATGCACCATAGGTGCAATGATCTCTTGATACTGAGAACAAGACTATCTGTACATGTCGCAACGCCGAAGTGGTGTAGTGATTAGCGTACTCGACTACTACATCAGCAGTCTTGGGTTTGAGTCCTCTATCTGAAGGGTTAGTTTTATTTCGGAAAAGAAGAGAAACTTCAGTGGGTATACTGCCTTGGTGTTGCGGGAACGTTAAAGATCCCTATAATTTAGAAAAGAATTTTTGAATTTGCAGCAAAATTCCCAGATGTTGTCTTAACTTCTGGCGTTGGTGAATTTTCTTTTTGTTTTGATCTTGCAAGAGACTGGTCTCATAAGTCCTGGTATAGAGTTGCAAATAGCTAATTCGAATTAAAAATAGTAATTGTGATTTTATGTAAATTGTTGTCTCTCTGACTAGGGGTGCTAGGCACACTAATGAAGGACGCATACCCTGAAACACTAGTTCATGGGTGGATACATTAAATGCATCTAAAATAATAAAATTAATTTTTTTGCAATTCATTTTAAGCAGAGATTGCTTGCATTGAAACATGAAATAGCAACAAATGTTTTCTTTATGACTAAATACGAAAATCAACAAGTTTCTTTACATGAAAATTAATGTTTAAGCATATCTACAAAAGCTTGTATTGGAATAGAACTGTATAACCATCCCATACATACTTAAGATAAATTTTAATTAAAATCGTCCATTTTTAATTAAAAATTGAGACTGGATATGGTCAGTTAATTTGTAAATTTCTTAATTTCGTCTATATCGATGCAATAAGAATTAAAAAATAATACGAAATTGAATTCCACCTGACTAAAATTTTGATCATTATCTTAATAAGCTATTGGTATTTTGAAATCTGGTCCGTCCCAGACTCAATTTATTGATAAAAGTGGGTCTATAAATATTTATCGGTTAAATGTTAATTACCATGGTCCGCCGCCGTACGACGTAACGAAGCCCCGCAGATCGATAAACACCGCTTTTTGGTCGAGAGCGCGACCCCCACGAAAAAATTTCCCCTCCGCTCCTCGTTGTCCTCCTCATGTCGATTTCTTTATTAAATGGTTTTGTCTTGAGCGCGTCTCCTCTTTATCGGTGACGGTTCAGTTTTTCGGGCTGACATGGGGCCCTGACACGAGATGCCGTCCCGGTAATAATGTTCGCTGACAGTCGTCATTCGCCCAACTTCATAATAGAGAAAAGTTTTGTTTTAGCCAGCGTGTATGACAGGCCAGTCGCAATCGTGTCTTGTCGTAGACAATGAGTCTCATTGCTGAAACTTTCAGTTGCAGTTTTGATCAAAAAGCTCTCATCAATTGTGTAAAAATATATGTATTTTTTTTTTAATTAACACATTCAATTAGTCGCCTGGATGGAATAGAAATTAATAAATTATAACTGAATTTATGGCCAATAAATATGTCAGAATTAGTGGTAATTATTTAGAAAACAACTTTAGGTTGCTCCGGCCATGAATTTAAAAATCGTTACGGGCGGACATTTTCATCAATTAGGGACAGATGGCTTTGGTATTATTACAAGGGGGGCACAATACCATTGTTTCCAAATTTATTGCACGTGTAATTATTATTAATAGCCATAGCATTTCTTACTTTGTTGTTGCTATTTTATGTTGGGCGAATTTATTATATTCCATAAGATAATATTAATATTGTTAGGTATTTGCTGTTCCAGTAACTGGTTATATTAGTGGGGTGAGCTTTTAATTTCCATCATTTGTGCTTTTCACATTTCGTAAAATATAAAATCCCGTATACACGTCATACAATATAATATTGTGTACATTGAACGACCGTTGCGTATAAACCTATTTGAACAATACAATTTTCTGTTCGAGTGATCAAACCTGTTAGTTGATAGTTAATTAAAATCCAAATTATATGTTCATACGACCGTAACGTAAAATAATATTAAATTATTAATAATCAAATTATTCCGTTTGATCCGAAATAGTATTAGCGTGTGATATTATAAAAGATTTACGTTGCACATTTTAATGTTCATTGGGATATTTCATGTTTTTATTGCGAATCAAAATCACGGATATTGTTATTTATGTGTGTAATTGTTGGCAATGGGGGATTATTTAAAAAAAGCTGTGTCGGTTTATTATTTTCGAGGGTTGAAATTTGTGTGGATACCACGACGAGTGAGGAGTTTCTCCGTGCATTAGTCTTGTAATAAATCTCCAAGTGGAAAAAAACGGCTGTTGCTGTATGCAAATAAGTCGGCTCTCCGGGAGAGACTGCCCGGTGATATATGGGGCACCAAGTGTCAACTGAGTGATGCATGGAGACTGGAAACTGACGAGGAGAAATAGAACACATATTATACTTCCTCCTCTTGTTATAACACCCAGTCTAAGTCCTCGACGCTCAATTTAGAACGACGACACATCGCATACACACACACACACACAAACACTCACACACAGTTTCCATCTTGATATTCAAAACGCACACAAACAAACCTCCAACTTGTAACTTTAATGCAGTCCATTTAAGCTTAGTTTAGGTCGTGATTAGTCGGTGTCTCTGACTCTCGGAGAAGTTTCAAGATGCGCCCTCTTACTCACCGAGGGACACTAGAAAGTTTGACGGATGGCCAGTCAACTCCCGACACTTTCCTCTCCTGACAATGATAGCTTACGTATTAGTATATCCTAGTCTCACGAGAGTGGACCGTACGCAAATGGAAGGATTTGTCTTCCAGGACCTCTTACGTAATGTCCTTGTCCATCCATCAAATATCACAGAGATATATTTGAATAAAACTTCCTTCCACCCCCGAAAACTTTAAATGGACGTTATATATCGCACCCCATATATAAACACTTCCGGATATATACGTATCTATCAATACACTCACTAGTCTCGAAACCCCTCTTAGAAAATAATAGCAAAGTATCACGAACACTTCCTAAGTTATTGCCAAATTTACTTAATTACAAAACAGAAATACAAATAACATTCGCTACAATCAAATCAATCTAAATCCTTCCCCTTCAGTACTCATTTAATTTATCAACCTTGCCACTCCGAATTTATTTTATACACAGGGTGTTTTATAAATATAACTATTTTGTTAACATTTATTATAAATAGATTAAATTAATGGATTTTATTTTGGACGACACGACATAATTGTAATTGTTTTAAAGAATTAAGACTGATAAATGATGTATTAATGATAATATGATGACATATGTAAGTGTTGAAGAAGTGACGAATGGATTTATTTACTAAAATAAGGCGATGATTTTAAATGAATTGTGGGTTTCTGCTGGAAGCGTGTAGCACAAAATAGAATGATTTGAGTGAGGCCTATGTCCAAACTTGGACGAATACAGGCTAATGAAGAAGGATTAAAGAAAAAAATTAAAGAAATTTGATCAAACTTCTAAAACTAAACCAAGTATTGTACTACCAGCTCAAGCAAGAACCAATGAGCATAAGTCAAAACGTGTTCCAGTCGTAGACCACCGTCAATTTTGTAGATATTTAAATCCTTAGAGGTGAAATCACTGCTTAACAAGCATTTTGTCAACTTCCGCTCTGAAATTTTCAAATACCAGAATCAAATAAAGAATTGAATGATTGAGATTTTTTGGTAGGCCCGACCTTTTTTGGCTTTGGACGGAGCAAACTTTTTCTCCACGTTGGCGTTTGAGGCAGCGGCCTTTGGTTTACTGGCATCAACTTTAGACGCCTGTTTGCCGGTGGTAGCCAACTTGAATTAGCTGGATGCTCTCTTGCTTTTAATATGGACAAGACTGCCGCTGGTGACGGTTGACTTTAGGTACTTCTTTTAGTTGGCGGCGATGATCATGGCCATATCAGTCAACAAATGTTAGAAATAACCATTTAATTTTAGACCAAGAACCTCTTCAATTTGCGTGAGAAGCGTTAAAGGGAAAAGCAGTCTTGCAGATTTCTAATCACTTCGCGTTAGCACAACAATGAAAGAGGGGGAACGGGTAGTCTGGAGAAAGTTATCGGTGGTGACGATCGACCTTTTGGTTTACCGGCGTCAACTTTAGACGCCTGTTTGCCGGTGGTAGCCAACTTGAATAAGCCGGATGCTCTCTTGCTTTTAATATGGACATGACTGCCGCTGGTGACGGTTGACTTTAGGTACTTCTTGGTAAAGGGCGAGATTTTCTCTGCGTCGATCTTTTAGTTGGCGGCGATGATCATGGCCATATCAATCAACAAATGTTAGAAATAACCATTTAATTTTAGACCAAGAATCTCTTCATTTTGCGTGAGAAGCGTTGAAGGGTCAACGCAGTCTCGCAGATTTCTAAACACTTCGTTAGCACAACAATGAAAGAGCGGGAACCGGTAGTCTGGAGAAAGTTATCGCTAGTGACGATCGACCTTTTGATAAAGGGCAAAACCTTCTTGGCGTTGACTTTGTAGTTGGCGTGGAGGTCTTTCTTAATGCCTTACTAGGACAAACCGCAGCGTTTTTTTTAGGTTTTTTTAATGGCGTTGCACACCATCTTAGATATGGAAGGATTGGTGGGTTTCCTTGCTTTTTTCTTGGGGCTTATAGAGAACTTCTTGGTTACGTCCTACTGAGATTAGTGATTTACCTATCTGATTTTGAGAGACACGAAAGTATTGTTTGAGCGTTTGTATCTCTTTTTTCCTTCTTCTTATGGTAGGACAAGTCCTGTAATTTTTCATCTACTGTGGTCCAGATTTCCAACTGTTTATCCATTTCTTGGATGGGCGTTCAATTGCATTTGGTTTTGTCGTTGAAACTTTTTTGCTTGTCTGCTATCGATCATTTGTAGCACGTGTTGATGCCACCCATGACACCTTGATCTTGTCTGCGACTTTAGAGTATTTTTGAGTTTTCCTTTTTTGTATTCTGTACCGTAGGGTAAGACCAGATATGGATTTGAGGGTCTTCATTTCTGTTGCTCGTAAGCGCCCTTTTGTCTTTGTAGTGTGTATTCTGGCTTTGGCTGCATAGGTCATAATAGATTCTGCACAAATTTGTTTCTCCATATTACGTCATCCCGCAATTTATGATGTTTTGTTTATTTGTTGTTGAGCATCTTTGTATCGGTCTCCTTTACTGGATAGTTTAACGTTGAGTTAATTAAAGAGCATTACTTGTTCTACTGGGCTGCCTTTGATAGTAAGTTTGCATTTGGTTCATCTTATAAGAGCACTATTGACTTTTTTATGGAGAATTTGCATATTGAATTATTTTGCTACATATAAACTAATACAAATAATAAATTTTCAAAGCTCATAGACGGAAGTAGACTGGAGCATTGTCGGTGCGCATTAAACTCCGTACTTCAGATGGACGATGAAAAAGTGATAATCTATAAACCGAAGTAGTTGTAGTTAGGATAACGATGATACTTTTTGTGATAATCCTGAAATATGTCACATTGTCAAAGTTGACAAAAACACAATCAATTAAAACTTAAGTTGTGACTAAAATGTCAACAAGCTTGCACTGTCTCTAAGATTGCGTTCCTACAGGTGACAAGAATCTTCTTTTTCTTCAAACAAACCGTTAATCAAATGAAGTTGCCTTGGGTATGGTATGGTATTCATTTTCTATCTTGTTTTATCGAGCTTTTAAGGTCTTTCTCTTACCCACACTTTTTTATGCACGGATTGATAAATTTTTTTTTGGAAATTGATCAAATTTTGTGTCAATATATTTCACCATTACTAGAACAAATTGTATAAAATTGATTCAAATCGTTACGGCCAATTTTACATAAACTCAATTTAATCCACCTCTTCAATTTTAACTTTGAAGAGTATGGCTAGTTTGGTAGTAATATAACTTTTAAATCATAAATTGGAAATTGAATAAATTTTGTATTAATTTACTTTACCATTACTAGAACAAATTGTATAAATTTGATTCACATCGATACGATCAATTTCACATAACTTTAAATTAATCCACCTCTCCGATTTTAATTTTGAAGAGTATGGCCAATTTAATAGTAACATAATTTCTAAACAATACATTGGAATTTGATCAAATTTTGTGTCAACATATATCACTACTACTAGGACAAATTGTATATATTTGACTCAAATCGATGCGGTCAATTTTACATAACCTCAAATTAATCTATCTCTTTGATTTTAACTTTGAAGAGGAATAGTAATATAATTTTTAAACCATACATTGGAATTTAATCAAATTTGGTGTCAACATGTTTTACTATTACTTAAACAAATTATATAAATTTGATTCAAATCGATACGGCCAATTTTACATAAAATCAATTTAATCCACCTCTTCGATTTTAACTTTGAAGAGTATGGCTAGTTTGATAGTAATATAAATTTTAAACCATACATTGGAAACTGATTAAATTTTGTGTCAACATACTTTATCATTACTAGGACAAATTGTATAAATTTGATTCAAATCGATACGGTCAATTTCACATAACCTCAAATTAATCTATCTTCCCGACTAAATTTTGAAGAGTATGGCCAATTTAATAGTAACATAATTTCTAAACCATACATTGGAAATTGATCAAATTTTGTGTCAATATACTTCATCATTACTGGGACAAATTGTATAAAATTGATTCAAATCGATTCGGTCAATTTTACATAATCTCAATTTAATCTACCTCTCAGATTTTAACTTTGAAGAGTATTGCTAATTTAATAGTAATATAATTTCTAAATTATACATTGAAATTTAATCAAATTTTGTGTCAACATACTTCACCTTCACTAGGACAAATTGAATGAGTTTGATTCAAACTGCTCCAGCCAATTTTACATAACCTCAACTTATTCCGCTTCTCAAACTTTATTTTAGAAGAGTATACTTAATTTAATAGTAATATAATTTCTAAATCGTACATTGGAAATTGATCAAATTTTGTGCTACATACTTTACCACTACTAGGACAAATTCTATAAATTTGATTCAAATCGATACGGTCAATTTTACATAACCTCAATTTAATACTCTTTTCCGATGTAATCTTTGAAGAGTATGGTTAATTTAATAGTAATATAACTGTTAAACCATACATTGGAATTTGATCAAATTTTGTGTAAACATATTTCACTACTTCTAGGACAAATTGTATAAATTAAATTCAAATCAATACGGTCAATTTTACATAACCTTAAATTAATCCATCTCTCCGACTTAATTTTGAAGAGTATGGCTACTTTAATAGTAACATAATTTCTAAACCATACATTAGAGTTTGATCAAACTTAGTATCAACTTACTTTACCATTACTAGGACAAATTGTATAAATTTGATTTAAATCGATACATTCAATTTTACATAACCTCAAATTAATCCACCTCTCCTACTTAATTTTGAAGAGTATGGTTAATTTAATAGTAACATAATTTCTAAACCGTACATTGGAATTTGATCAAATTTTGTGTCAACATACTTTACCATTACTAGGACAAATTGTATAAATTTGATTCAAATCGATACATTCAATTTTACATAACCTCAAATTAATCCACCTCTCCGACTTAATTTTGAAGAGTATGGCTAATTTAATAGTAACATAATTTCTAAACCATACATTGGAATTTGATCAAACTTTGTGCCAACATACTTCACCATTACTAGGACAAATTGTATAAATTTGATTCAAATCAATGCGGTAAATTTTACATAACCTCAATTTAATCCACCTCTCCGATTTTAACTTTGAAGAATATAGCTAATTTGATAGTAATATAATTTCTAAACCATACATTGGAAACTGATAAAATTTTGTGTCAACATACTACACTATTACTAGAACAAATTGTATGAATTTGATTCAAATTGATACGGCGAATTTTAAATAATCTCAATTAAATCTACCTTACTAGTCTGAAATTTAAATGTTGTAGTTTAATTAACAAGTAAATAACCTTTGACCAAAATTGATGCTAGCGTATTTTATCATTACCGTGTTTAAATTTCCCGCTCATTTGTTATGTTGGTACTATTCATCATACGTATATCAATAATGTAAAGTTGTATTAGATGACGGTCTTAATGGATCACCCGGTATAATATTAAAATCTATTAATGTTCTATAATTTCAAATTGTATTCTTTTATGTATTGATTATCTCATTTTGTTGTAGTCTCTATTGTGTGTTAGTTTTGAGTTGTGTTGAATAGAATTGCTGAATACACTTTGAAAAGCTACATCATTTCATTGCCTTCATTATGTTGTTTAATAAATATTTGTTTATTAAATTAACTCCCAATTTATGTTACGTACAATTAATGTATGTTTGTTTGCTGCTTGAAATGAAAAAAAACCCAACCCTTTACTGTTGCATTATTTATAATATAATGATTCCAGTTAAACCTTTTGTGTTCCCTCAAACAAAGAATTAATTAAAACATTAACAAATTTTTGCCGTCTTTTGCATGTTTGATTCTGCAAAGAACGCCTTTTACATAATTAAATTAATCCCTGTTGCTACTCTTCGTGTACCCGTTAAAAAATATAATAAATATGGAGAAAAATTATCATTCATTCAAAGGAATTATATTAAAATTATATGCCACGAACACAAATACTCGGGATTATATATCGGGGGCATTCAATTAATTCTTTCTACTTGTATTTATATTTTCTTAGAGAATCAGTTTTACAAAAGTATTCAGCCTGAGGTTAATAGAAAATTGCGAAATCAAAGGGACTAATCGGAATGGAAAAGATGTCTGGTAATTTTGTAATATAAAATACAACAGTAGCCTGATCGTTGAACTTCGTGAGTCATATGATGGTGATTGAATGGGCTGATTGATATCTGCCATTAACGGTGACAGTTTTAAGACCGACAGTTCCCTCCGACACCCACACATCTGCTATATACACCGTTCGGAACAACTGTCAAATCATTCGTCTTTTTAATGTAAGTACTGCGTTAGTTGCTATCATTAGTTGGAATTTATATAATTTATGATTATAAAGTATACCAATTCTATTTTAAAAATAAATTTATTTATAGTTGAAGCGGCTTCTTTAGATGTTAATAAGCGAATAAGGTATCAATGATTGCTTGTCATGAATAATGACTGGCAGAATTTGATTGTTCTCTTGTCCATCATTGGTCAGAGAATTTAAAATATTTTATTTAAAAAAAAAAAATGAATTCCTCGCTGACAATTGGAAACCGATTTCGTTATCCTAGATATCCTATTATGTCAGATCCTTGCGGAGTGTCCCGGAGCCATTACCAATATCTATGATCCAGTGACAGTATCAGAACTGAAGCTGACTGAATGCAAGCAGCGCTCGCGGATTCTTTACAAGATCTGGGTTCTGGCGATGACAGGCGGCATTGAACGTGTGTCCAGTCGCTTCTCCTATTCCGGTAATTAGACCGACATGCGAATGTATTATACCGATCGAGGCGACTGCATTTGACATAACCGAATAATAATCTCGAACGACGAAAAAGAAGTGAATTAGTGTAGGAAAAGAATGTCGTCGAAAAGTTTTCAGAGGAGCTCGCCTGTCAGGAATCATGACTGGCGAGTAGAGTTGATTGATAGATTGTCCATCATAATGGAACTTTGAGATCATCCATCGTTCAAGTGACGGTGCCCTTGTCACGACTTGACGTGCACGATCAGGTATATTCTAGACGGGCACAATAACTAGAAACAATCATAACTCATAATGCTAAAAGATGAAGAATGTATGGCAGATGTAGGGTGCATGCAATGTAGTTAAAGTGCAAATCGTTTTCGATTTGGTAAAGACCGGTAGGCATGCAAATAGGTAATGCGAGTCTTTCAAAGCGACTTTTTTTGTATACGAGACGGACATTGCGCGCGCCCTTCTCACGTTATTGATGTAAATAAATCGAGAAACTTTACCGGTCATTAATTGCATTTTAATTAGACGATTCCGTGATTTTCATCCGTTAAAACTGTTGGAAGATGGGATGGGACGAAATTATCTGTGAATCTAATGCGTCGATAAATTCAAACGGATTGCTACCACGGATACTGTAGACAAGACCATTAGATCTGTTTAAATTTATTTAACTATAATCATCCTATTTTTTATTTTTGTTAACAATATCAATAAAGAACATGGCTTTCTAATTTTATTTAATCTTACTAGCTATAAAATAATAAAAGGTTATCCCACAAATATTCAAACTGATTAATACTTTTATAAACAGTATCTCTTTCATTTCATACAACTACATATGTACAAATGTAAATGTCCCCTTTTACTACAATCGAAGGGGATGTGTATGAGTGTATTAGGGATAGACAATCCCTAAATCTACCTTGTTATTAAGTTTAAATACAATAATATAAATTTAAGCATTGTAAATGAAAAGACTATTTATTTCTACGCAGGAACAAAATTACAGTCAATCTACACATAACTAGCTTCGATAATTAGCATCCATGCATAGTGGACAAATAAGCAATATCATGCATCGGTGGATGTACATTTGATCTAATTGTACGTACAGATTTTGCGTTAATGTTTGTTTCCCGCGTTCTACCGTGGAATTGAATAAAGTTGGTTTAAGTTCAGAATTAGCAAATGAAGGAACGAATAGAATGAATAAGAATTTGAATACGTTTATTGCATCTACAACAAACACTATTACTCAAAAAAAGAATTAATTAGATTAAAATATTCAATCTATACTGGACTATGCAGTAGGATTCGATTGTCGGACCGCATATATAGTAATTATTTTCTAGCACCTGTTGCTCTTAATTTGTAATTATACTAAAGTTGCCCAAATAATTTCTGATAGTTCCTAAGCCCTACAGCGTCTGTTGAGATACTTTTTTGCCAAGACTATAGATGTCATAGACGCTGTAGTGCTTAAGAGATATCAGGAATTGTTTGGGTTATTTAGAACTTTGGCAATAGGCAATTTTGGGTTTAGATTTAGACACATAAATATAGACATCAGCCTAGAGTAGCATTTTTAGATTCTCCTTCTTATAGTGAGCGTAGGTTTGAGGTGCTCGATTAATACTTCTATACAAACATGTCCCATGTCAACATGGAATTTAAAACATACCACTTGAGGGGTTCACTAGGCAGATACTTTGCTTGCTTGCGAAGGATACGACCGCATCGAAATATATTCTACAACTTGAATATTGCTGGGAATCGAACTTAGGCTGCCTACTGAACAGTTCTTGCACTAGACCATTCTGCTACGGTTGCCACAATAGTCAATAAGTTCTTTGTATCCATCACTTCTTCTTTAGCTTTGTACTCTTTTACGTTTTTTTTAGGTGTGTCATATTTCTTGAGTTTTGACTTAGTAGTAGTATTAGCTTTAAGTATGGTCTAACGGGGATAGCAGTTTGAACCATTGTTTGTTTGTTTGGCTGTCCTTCTACGAGGTGTGTACATTTTTTTGGGTTGAACAGAATTACAAACTATATTGTCACCTTCAAAATATCTTTTATGAGAAGTCACGTTCAAGTTTTTCCAGTCGTTATAGCAGTGTTGAAACTTGGGAACTGGAATAGCCTTAATCTCATTTCTTCTTTTTCTTCTTCTTCTTTTTTTTCTTTTTCTTCTTCTTCTTCTTCTTCTTCTTTTTCTTCTTCTTATTTTTTGTTTTTAATTTTTTTTTGTAGAGAAGTTGTGATCGTGGTTTGCTTGATGCTTTTCTTACAACATGGAGGCACTGTTCTCTGTTTCTGGACTCTCTTGCTGTGTGTGAGGCTGATTGGTTTGTTGTCGTCTTTATAAGGTTGATCGTCCTTTTGGTCTTTTTTCCTCTACTATTAATTTTTTCCAGATTTTTGTCGTCTCTGCGAGTGATGTGTCTGGTCGTTTACAGTTGTCCAGACGTTTTCGAGTATCACAAAATTGCGCTCCTGAAAATGAATTTGGGAAGCGGAAAAAGTTGTCCTAGCTTCTGAGTATTGATCTAGTAGTAGTAGTATTAGCTTCTTCTTTCAATCCTCATAGCTGTGCTGGAACTCAGAAACTGAAATAGCCTCCATTGCAAAGAAGTCGTGATTGTGATTCACTTGTTTGATGCTTTTCTTACAATATTGCGGCACTTTTCCTTAATTCTGGACTCTCTTGCTGCTTGTGAGACCGTTTGGTTTGTTGTCGTTTTTATAAGGTCTACCCATCTTTTTCTTGGTCTTTTTCTCTTCATTTTTAATTTTGTAAAAAGGAAAAAGTCACTAGGATTTAAGTCAGGGAAACAAGGAGCCACATGAATGTGTTTACTGGTCAGAAACTCGTCTATTGAAATTGCTGTGTATGGTCTTTTACGCATGACCCTTTTCTGAAGTTTTTCAATCGGTTATTGAGAAATTCAGCATGCTTTTTTTGACTTGCTTTTTTTGCTCAAAGTTGAAATGTGCGCTTGGTTTTTGGAACAAACATCTAAGACTAGTCACCAATAATACGTTCTTGAAAATGAGGATTAATTTCAATCGATACTAAGTCAAGGCTTCCTTTCTCTTTTGATATTTTTTTGGTTTTGCAAAAGGTTTTTTTAAAACAATTTTTGTGCAGATTTTTTTATCTCTGTTTTATTGGTCAAAATCTGATGAACGGTGGCTTATGTCAAATTTTTCCGGATCAATCTGACGATGATCTGAATGCACAAAATCTGCTATTTTGTCGAAGGTAAAGACCTTTTGCTGCGTAATTAATTTTTCAATGGATTTTTTTTTACTCTAAAAATGCTGTAAACCACGGTCTGTTCAATGACTCCCAAAGGTCCGTTCAATTGGTCGTTTAGATTTGCAAAACTAAGCAAGGTTGATACAAAGGAAAATCTTCCTAGAGATATTGCAAAGTGTCTAATTCACTTTCACGAGCGCCTATCGCTTGGGACAAGCAAAGCAACAGCTGATCTTTAACTCTAGAGGTGCGCTTTGCGCTGGTCCCATTGCTTGAGCGTAAGATTTCTCCTTGCGAGCTTTGGGTGAGCTCCTAGGTGGTGCATGAATCTGCTGTCGAGGAGCAGGTACTTTATCGTAAACCTGGCTATTGCCGCTAGTCCTCAGATTTTGGCAAACATACTTAAATGTATTTTTAGATCCTAGTTGTCACTGCACGAAAATCCGCATGCGAGAATGGGCTGCATGAAAAAAAATCACGACGGATGGTTATTTTTTGCAGTTTAAATGTTCCCAATAAACGGTTTTGACCCGAATAGTGATCGGCGATTCTGTGGGTGCTGGCGGAGTTGCAGGAGAACCTAGGGTGCTAGTAGACGGACCAGAGTTGGTCGTGCTTTAGTGGCTGGCCGGGTTGAAGACTCTTTGGTCTGATCGCCTAGATAGCGTTGTCGGGACGGGCTGGCTGGCCGGTGGCCTGTTTGTACAAGCAACGGAAGTGGACTCGTTTTCCTTCTCAATTTTGTTGATTTCTTTCTTTTTTTTGCTTTTTTGCTCTACGAAGAGGAATTTTATGCTTTTGGTACTTTTTGGTGAGCGGTGACTTTGCTGTCCTGGTGGACGTCTATCTTTATTTTTTTTCACCTTGGAGGTTGCGGAATTAACTGGACCGGATGCAGGGAGACCTGGATTTCGCTGACTTGCTTGGTTGGATAGTGGATGCTTTAGTTGGCCACTCTATGGTGGAGGTAGAGGCCGGACGTTGGGGTTGGGTGGATAGCCCGCTGGTAGCGGTTTTCATGCTGGCTTATACTTTAAAGAATGCTGCTTTTGTCGGTTTTGACTATCCTTTTGGATTGTCCCTCCATTAGGAACAAGATGTATGCTTCCAAGAAGTTGAGTTTCTTGGCTTGCTTTTCGATCAGTTTTCTTTTTGGTGAGAGGTGACTTTGCTGTCCTGGTGGAGGTTCATCTTCAGTTCTTTCTCTTTGGAGGTTGCGAAATCAACTGGACCGGCTGCAGGGAGACCTGGATTTCGCTGACTTGCTTGGTTGGATATTGGACGCTAAAGAGTGCTGCTTTTGCATCGTTATTGCATTTGCATCGGTTTTGACTATCCTTTTGGATTGTCCCTCCACGAGGAACAAGATGTAAGCTTCCAATGAGTTGATCTTCTTGGCTTGCTTCTTGATCAGCTTATTGTGATTTTTAAGCTGAGAGTACATCATATCCAGGATCTCTGAATCCGACATTTTCCTGTCTGGGTCCAAGGAGTTATGAATTACTTAATTTAATTTGAGTTAATGATTGGATGTTAATTAGGTGACTTTGCCAATGAACATCTGTGTCGTGCAATACAAATTGCAATTTTCTTCAATCGGCTAAGGCTGTAGCTTCCTTCTCGAAGTGAACTTTTTTGGTCCGCTGCTGGCCGTCGACTCATGCTTGGCTCTTCCCTGAAATCATTTTTTTTTTCTAGTACTTGTACTTGGATTTACCGTTACGTTCTAAAACACATTCTTTTAAGAGTAACGTTTTTGCTGGTTTGGGGTTTTCTACGATTTTGTAGTATTGCTTGTGTCCACCGGTTTTTAAGCGACTCCATGGAGATGATGTGCAGGTGTTAAGAAGCCATTGGTAATCTGTGATAATGTTTCAAAGGTAACGAAGTGTGCAATAATTCTGGTAAGACCTCCATGGTCGGGTCTCTCTGTATTCGAGGACTCCAGGATGCAACTTGAGTTTGCGGTTTGAAACGACGTTGAGATAGCACTAGGTTCATCCTAGTTTGCAACTGTAAGCAATGCCGTCAAGTGCATGTTGATTCGGATTAAAATTTTTGGACGTGAGAGGTGCGTGAGACAATTGTATGTAGCCACGAAGCCTGAAGATTTGGTTTAAAAATTTGTTTATATACTTTTTAAATGTTTTATTTTTATTTTGTGTACGCCGATAAAGGGGACCGTGGTGCAGTAGTCTAGGCATCCGACTGCTGCACCGAAGATCGTGGGTGTAAATCTCACAACAGAAACCTTTTGAAACGTCTTCCACTCCCCAACCCGTCTTAGCAGCGTGGAGTTATATGGCTAAGATCCTTTTCTGTTCAGGAATTGATTAATAATCTCTTCAGTCAGTGGTTCGGATTCTACTCAAAACTATAGGTCCACCCATAATGTAAGTTGCCAGCATCGAGGGCGAAGAAGAGGCTAATGCCTCAGAAGTGGCGTGAAAAGTGGCTGATGATGACGGGGATAAGGATCCTTCGAGCTTTTATGTGTGACAAAGAATATTCTTCTGTTTTTCACAAAGTATATAACACCAATTTTTGGGATCCACGTGCAAAGCTTGGAAAAAAGTTCTGAATTAAAATATTTGTGAAATTAATATTCAATCAAAAAATTGTATGTATTTGAGATATCTTCCTTCTTAAAGCTTTGATCTGTGGCTGGAACAACTAAAGTATGTGCCTGCTTTGTCAAGTGTCTGGCTCTTTTAATTTAAATTTTTTGAAGTTTATAATCTAGAAAAAGATTTTATGACTAATCTGCTGAAATCGTTTATAACACAGTTTCACAACAAACTACAATCCACTTTTTTTTAAGTAAAAAAAAAACTGGAATAAAAACCAAGCAATCATCGAATAATCCAGTCACTCATTTAACTTATTTTAGATTTTGCTGCAGCTTTGAGCATGAAGCGATATGCATTATAATCGCAATAATCCAAAAATGTATAGACTGAAGGAAGGTTGTTGATGGATATTATTGGGTTTTTAATAAGAAAGATCAGAAACTAGTAAGTGCTTCGGAGTAAGTATTGTTAATTATTTTTGAAATATGATTTTGAGAATTTGATATTTGTGAATATTTCCTACTGCATAGTGGGACACACTGTATATAAAATAAATAAATGCAGACTGCTAACTATAACCGCACCGGAATAGCCATATATGATTGTCCGAGTAAAATTTATAGCAATAGGAAATTTGTCCATTTCAATCAAAGTAATTAAAAACGATTTATTTTAGACAAATACAATGCGAATCATAACTATTTTGATATGGCTCACCGGGCGAAACCGATAAATAACCGGCTCATCCGATAATGTACGGGGGTTTTGGAATATAAAAAAAAAACTAGCGCGTTCATATAGCGCGAAAGGGGGAAGTGCGAAAAATATAAATATTCCCACTTGGCCAGGAACAATGATGCCTGGGATAAAATAGTAGCGGCCTTTTCAGGTGATGGCCTTTTCCTCGATAGCATGAAACTGAAGTATACACGGAATGCGATTAGTTCCCGTTCCCCGAGCGCATTTAGCTAAAGCGGAGATAGCACTCTGTCTTATTGAGACCGTCTGTTTTATTAAGATGGGGATTATAGGATGGTAGAGGAGTGCATAAGTTTTACAAGTGGACGCGCATCAGCGAAATCGTAAATAGTGGCACCTTAAGCAATACCGTCCGTACAATAAAGAGGTTCGCAACGGCCGGACCCATAACAATAGCATCAAGAGTGAGCCGCATCAGCACAAGGTGAGGGTTCAATAAAGGGCCGGCCATTTGCTTGGTAATTGCATCATTTGGATTCCGAATACATATATTGGAACGCGCCCAAAGTGCACACACGACACTACGAGTGGGCTTATATTTGTTTAGGATTACCATAGTGTTTATTTTTTCCTTCCTGCATGCACTTTGCATACATACGAAGCGCATAAATATTATTTATTTAAAAAAATTCCCATTTACCCTCCTGTATTTTAAAAATATCAATTTTGCGCATCATGAGTTATTACAGTTTGAAATATTCAAAACAACTAAACATAAAATATGAATTAGCATTGTCGGGCATAATCATATCGTAACATGGCTGTCCATCACTGGCATTTAAATAATCTGTCCTGACCAGCCATGTCCACGTCATCTGTCGTAAACAATTATTTATTGCCCACCTTGTATGCAGTATATTTATAGTATTTAATTAATTGCCATGGCAGTTGTTGTAAACAACTACGTCGAATCAAGTTTTAGACATCAACTGAATTATACATAAGTATATATTTCATTTGGAACTGGAGTATCTCTAGCTCACGCCGGAAAAGCAACAGTATTTTCTACTAGAGCCGACTAATTTGTTTTAACGGAAAATTTATATGTTTAATATACAAATTACTGCGCGCGTTCAGATTTCGCGTACAGGCCACTACACACTCGCACTTGCTCTGCTATGCTATGTGTGCATGCACTTCACCACTTGCCTACCGTTATTTTTATCGATGCATCTAATTCTCTGTCGCCTTTCACACAAAGACTAATTCAATTTCAATCACACACAATACTTTCATTTTATTGATTGAAATGATTATCTGGATGCAAATTTATTTCATTAATAATATTCCAATCCAGTGGTTTTCAAAAGGTTATTAATTCATATTAATTTTACCTGTAAATTAAACTATAAAGCTACCAGCATGTTTTTAAAATTTAATTTAATTTATCAACAAAAATTTACCCCATTCAAGTACGTACTAAATAGCCAATTGATTATAATTAAATAAAAACATTTTAAATTACACTGACAGTTTTAAAATTATGTACTTTTCATCTCCAAACTACTTTGTATTTGAAGTTACGTTTGTATTAAGGGCGCGGTTTAGGGAGTGCCATAAAACTACAAGCAGAACTCACGCAATTTAACTTCGTTTTACCGAAAAAGAACTGAAAACAATCCAAACCGAATGGAACCGCATACGTGTGAAACAAGCCTTATAAATTACATTGTAGCTGTTTAAGGGCGCGGTTTATGGAGTCATAAAACTACGAGCTATCTAGTTTGCGTATATTTTAGTAATTGTGAGCTAACTTTTGACATTTGGAGATATTTTCTGATGTTTTGAGAAACATTTATTGATGTTTAAAGAACATTTTTATGTTTGCAGAGTATTTTATTGTGTTTTTACTTGTTTTTTTTTAACTTTCTACTAGTTTGCGATAGTTATTGATTTTTGGAGGTAACTTTAGACGTTTAGAGATATTGTATCATGCTTTAAAAACATTGTTTACTGTGTATAAAACTTTTTTTTATGTTTTGACTTGACTTTTAACTATTTTGCAAATATTTTTGATATTTTGACCTATTTTGTTAAGTTTAGATTTAGAGGCATTTGCTGATGTTGCAAAAATTGTAGTTTAGTTAGTAACATATCTAGAACTCATAGTGATAGTAGAATTAGACTGAAATTAAAAAATTAAAAAAATTTCTTTTGAGAGCAAAAATCAAACTTTTTGCAAATCAAAATTTCAGTTATTGGACCAACCAAGTTATTCCTTGGCAGAAGCAAATAACTAAAAAAATCACCAAAATTACAAGAAACAATATTACGAAATTGTATGAACAATGTGTTGAACTAGTAGACAGGAAATGGACTTTCTTTGTATAAAGACTAAGCAAAATTCAGAACATCATACATAATGGACTAGACATACCACATTTCCAAAAATTAGAACAGTTTATGGCTTTTGGAGATAGGTACCAACAATTCCAAAAAAATTTCTTAAAATTTCAGATAACTGAACTACTGAAGCCATTTATGCAACGGTTTATAATTTAAACTTTGCGGTATCATTAACATACCAAATTATTGTAGTCAATCATAATATATTTTTTATTTAACTTAATGTATTATGTTGACCCCAATTTTAGATCATTTATGAGGATGCTGAAATTAAATTTGTGGATTAAATCATTTTTAATTGAAATCAAATTTGAATCTAAATTTATTACATTGATGAACCGTAAATTATAAAAATATGTTGGTTCTAATTAACTCAATTTAACTGCCAAAAGCATGATTGATTTGAAGTTGTCTTAATTGGAAATTATGATCTTATAGTTTCATATGTTGTGAGGTAGGTTAGGGCAACGAATTTTATAACTGGAATAAATAAAATTACGCAATTATTGTGGTGAATTAGAATGAGTAACTTGGCCTTCGTGTTGTGTGAATGTCGCATAGTGAAAATAGCATCGGTAGTATTTGTGCGGAATACATATATAACGGACGAGAGAGAATTCTGGAACGTTCCTCCGCTTAATTTATATCACATGTCAAAAAAAAATCTTGATGGGAGACATCAAAGGTCGTAAAGCATCTGACTAACTACTGCGTCCCAGTCGCAGGGTTATTAAAGCGCACATTAAAATATATTATAACATGTGAAGAGGGCGTCTTTTTTCGCCGACAGTGCAATAATAGAACATTAGTTTGATATACGAGCCGTGCGGTTATCAAACCAATATTGGTGCCCCGTGGAACGGCACTGAATTGCCCATAAATATCAGCTGTAAGTCAATACGGGGCTCTGTACATGGCTCTTGATTGAAACCCGGCGTTTATGGGGGGCGCTCTTATAATTGCCAAATATTGAAGGATTTATAGTTGTTGTTGTTGAAATAATGCTCTTATTAAATTGAACAGAACAGTTTTTTAATGAAAGACAAGTTGGCTTAAAATGTTGTCGCATCATGGATCGAGCCAAATGCTATTTGTTCCGTAGAATTTGGCGAGTAATTCAGAATGAATAGTGTTAAACTGTGCCTTGTACAGGTCTTGGTGATGAATGGCGTATGTGAACATGCAGTTACACGGGCTAAGAGTTATGGTGGCCGGCAGACCACGGGAACGCATGCACTGCACTCAGTTCACACACAATTTACTGTGGCCGACATAAATCACTCAACTGGAGCGATTCATCAGACTCATTGTAGGGCCGGCCGAATCGAACGGCCCGATATTTTACAAGTTTTTGACAACTCAGATGGCTTTTCCATCTTTCCCTCCGAACTTCTATGCCAGACACCTGTGCAAGCGCGATGAGAAATCTGCCATTTATAGCAAATGTATGGCCGGGACTCTTTTAATATATCATCCGTTCACATGACTTATCGCAATAATATACTCCGAAAATCAAATTATAAACGATCCCCTATACAACGGTCCACTCACTGTACAAAATTCACAACATTCCACGCAAATTTTAACATTTGCACTATCACGAAGGAGTCGACTAACACAACTATTAACATTGCAAATTGCAATACATTTTCATCACGCTTTTTCTGCAAGGTCGGCTATATAGTTGTATCCATTACTACTACTAATTGATGTTTATTACTGTCTCGTTGTTCTTGTCACTGCATTGTGATAGTTGCAGTGCATTAATAGAAATTAATTTTAATTTCTTATATTGTTGGATGCCATTCAAATTATGGGGGCTGAATTTTAACAAGACAGGTGCAAGCATAATATATCAACTTTGAAATAAAATACGACTGTTCGTGAAAGATGTAAGTAATTTAATCAGTCAAGTTTAAACAACGATTTTGCTAATAAGCCAACATAGACTACGTAAATAAATTTTTATTGTTATTACTCAATATGCTAGTAGTGAAGAGATGGCTCTCATTCTTAATTGCATCTTAGCCTAATCTAACAATTCTGTCTTTTGGATCCTTCAAATTACTTCAATTTTCTCAACTTTTTTTTTGCCCCATGGCTTTTTATTACTTTTATCATATCTTCTGGCGACATGACCAGCACTATATTCTGCAATTTTGGTTTTTGTCTTATCCATCTAGTAATCCTTCATACAACAAATTAATTTTTGTAAATCCCAAAGCGTTGTGGCCTTCTTTTTTTTGGAAAACTAACTTTAATGTAATCCATATTTTTCCAAATGTCTTAAGTTTTACTGTTCCAAGAAGTGGTTTTGGCTAATCCCAAAGAAGAAGAAGACATTTAAGACTTAACTGGAATTTGCAATCCAACTATATAGCATTGTGTTTTGTTTAGTGTTTCAGGCTCTGATCACTGAGCGTTGAGCAAAAGAACGATGATATAGTCAGAGCCAGGAAATCCATTAAGTCCGCACCCTTAAAATCAAGCAGTTTAAAATTGGCTATACACCAATCAACATCTAATAAGAATAAATTGGGTATTTGGCCTCATTTTAAATCAGTTTGTTGATGAAGTTTAATTCTAAGTATGCAGAAACGAGAGACTCTCGTTCAGCACTCTAAACTGGAACACTGGACTTCAATACTACCTGACTACCTGTGTTTATTGCTCCGATCTTTGCGAAGGTTGGTTTTGGGGCTAATACTGTGGAACATCTACTACAACCTGAGGATCCGGATTAGTAGGAGCACAAACTGTAGAACTGTTAGAAACAAACGCAAACTAAGCTCTACGCAGGATAGAGACAAAACAAAAAAAAACCTATAACTGTACTACGAAGAAAAAAATTTAAGCTAAAGCAAATTTAGAATGGCAACAGAGATGAGAAGTGAAATAGACAAAAAGGCTCATAACGAATCTAAGAAAATGGAATGGCAAAATAGATACTGTTTCTGGAAGAGCATAGCTGTTTCAACAGTTATTTAAAGAGATTCGAACTAAGACCAACATACGATTTTTAAATGTAACTAATGGGCAATTCAAAAAGAAAAAAATAACATAATTATTGGTGAAACTGTACCCGTAAAAAACATCATAGCCCTACTGATATCAACTGGAAGATAACGCACAATTACACAATAGAAGTGCTAAAGAACAAATATAAGAATGAAAAGGGAAAAAAGACAAAAACATATAGAAAAAAATTATTTTTAGAAATGCTTATGCGGCTCCAAATTGGAGGTGAAGATGTGGGAAAGGGCTTATTTGGTAGGTCAATATAAGAATGTTTGGAACCCAATACTACCTAAGAGCACCAGTTTTTTTGGTGTTTTTTTAAAGCAATTTGAAAGATCAGCTTGACTACTGGCCAAAAAGCAAACACAATCAGTTCTGATCATATTGACTGACCAACAGTTACATCAAAACTGATGTGAAGAGCTAGAATTGAAGCTCCAGTCTTACATGGTTGAAGTGCAAATCAGTTAGCAAATGTACGAGCTATGATTGCTGTGTCTGAAGCCTAATTATCTTATAAAAACTTTATGTTTTTTTTATCTAATGTGCATCACCTTTCCTGAGAACTATAGCTTGGTCACTCCAACTTTATTTTGGAAGCTTTTCTTCCGGAGCGACATCTGTGCCAACCTTTGAGGTAGGTTTTACTAGACCAGTACAAATAATTTTTCTGTTTTTTTTTTAAGAACAAACATTTTTTTGTGGTTTAGGAGGGTAATCTTCTAAAGGCTCTAAGTGTCGAGTTTACTTTCCAGAGGAGAGCTCTTACCGACTAAACCCTTCCAATTTTTGAGTACCTGGAAGTTAGAGCTGTAAGTAAGGCTCATCTTCTTCTGTTTGGAGATAGAATGAAGGAGGATGGCATTGGTTTACCGGTCTCTTATGAGAGTGTACTTCTTTGTCTGGTTCAGCCTGTCTGGCCATATTAGAATTTGAGTGGGATTTGAGATATGCGAAGTATTTTTTTGGTCAGGGCCTCAAAATGCTGTTGCTGGATGCTTAGGTTGTTACGAATTTTTTTCTTAAAGAACGAACTTTTAGCTAATATCTACTTTTATAAGCCAAGCCATCTTAGAAGTATTGATACTGATCAAAAGTACTTAACTCCTAGAAACCACTGCTAATAGTGGTATGGAGCTTGGCACGCACCTAATCAACAACTTAATCAGTGGATTAGTAATAATTTCTGAAATTTTACTTTTGTATTTAGTATTAGTCATTATTTTCGAACTTTGTGTGATCTTGTTCTAAATCACCGTCACATAATAATTAAAAATTCTTGGAGGGTGATCAATTGTAGTCATGAATTAAGGAACATTGAAGTTCAAAAATATCAACAAATGCCTCCAATGTTTGACATAAATTGCTGAAAAGGAAATAAACTTATTTTGCAAGGCTTTGGAGACCACCACATCAAATTAAGATTATATGTGGTAGATTATAGAAGTTTTGCCCTATAGGTTTAGGCTCTGCTGTCTCCTTATCTTTTTCCAGTCAGCTGAGATATTGGAACTTTCTTATATGATATATCCCTTTCCAGATATGATCTTTGGTCTTCTTGGTTTCTCATGGATTATGTGTCTAGGTAAAACGTTAAAATTGTGGCCAGTTGATGACTTTTTCTGATGTTTACTTTAAAGATGGAAGTGTGGAGTTGTCTAAAGAACACATCTCAATCATTGTTTTGGTCTTAATTTGCTGGAGGTTCGGAGCAATGAGCGAGGGTACTAAGCTAGTTTCAAAGCGTTTCAGCTTCAGAATGCTGAATAATGAGTAAAGCTACGATCAGAATGGGAATCTGCGCTTTAACTATAGCATTGTGCTCGTTGCTCATTGTTAAACGCTCCGACCCTGGAACACTGGAGCTAGAATCAAAGATCCACTGTTCCAAAGTCAAAGCGCTATGAGCAATGATACTTTGTTAGGAACTTTGGTCTTTGATGTTTACTTACATGATGGCAGTGTGGGGTTGTCTAAAGAACATATACATCTAAAGTGAAGTTGTATTTTAAACATTTGACTTTGCAGTAGTATATGCAACTAATTTGCTTATCAAATTAGTCCATCGTTTTAAGTTGCGGAAACAATAAGAACCCTTGTTCCAACCATAGCATCCAACCTTCAATAAACGTAACCTAACCTAATTAGCTAGGCTAGGTTCAAAGCGTTTTAGCGTCAGAATGCTGAGCAATGAGTAAGGCTGTGAACAGAACGTTACGTCAAACGCTCTGACCCTGGAACACTATAACTAGAATCAAAAATCCTGTGTTCCAAAGTCAAAGCGCTATGCGATGAGCAAAGCAAAAGTCCTCGTTGTGTACACTAAAGGTACAATGCTATGGTCGTTTTGTCTGCAGATTTAGAGAACGGGGTCATTGATCCGCCCATAGTATCAAACCCTCAATCAGCATTCAGCACTACAACCATGGAATACTAATATTTTGATTCTAACTTACTACCCTCGCTCGAGGATCGGAGTAATCAGTACCAAGCTAGGATCAAAGCTCCAGTGTTCCAGATTTAGAGCGCTGGTCAAAGGTCGGAGTAAAAAGCTCCATTGTGTCAACTTCAAAATTACTAACATTGGCAATTGAAGTCTCTGATACACCGAGCTACATAGAAGATATGTGTATATTTGATGCTTATATGAAGTAATGGATCTACATGGAAAGAACGCTACGTTCTGCCGTTTCTTAACTTTTGTTAGCGCTGTTAATTTTACATGGCCTCTCTGGCGTACTGACGACACAAAAACAAGTTTTCATCAAGAATTTTAAAATAAAACAAGAAACTTAAAAAAAACATATCTAAATTTCAGCAAACTTTCGATAAATGTGGTTTGTATCTGCTTATTTAATAAATTCAGATTGCTTTAAATATAGCGCCAAATTATGCCGAAAGTTTAAATTGTTCTAGCAACGTCGGTGCAGATAACATAGTATCAATTGGATTATTCAGTCTTAAATCCATGATTCTTTTTTGCTATGAATATAGCGCCAGATTATGCCGAACGTTTAAATTGTGCTAGCAACGTCAGGAGCAGTAAATATAGTGCTTACAATTATATGTGTCAAAATTAGAGTAGTGTCTTAAATTTAGCGCCAAATTATGCCGAAAGATTAAAGCAACGTCAGGAGCAGTAAATGTAGTGTTTACAATTATATGTGTTAAAATTGGAGTATTTTGTTTTAAATTGACAATTTCTTTTTACTATGAATATAGCGCCAGATTATGCCAAAAGTTTAAATTGTGCTGGCAATGTAAGAAACAATAAATGTCGTGTTCAAAGTAAAATTATATTAATTGCGAATACATTTTGCAGTACTTTTAAATATTCCAGTTTTATTATTTAACTGAAATTAAATAAAAAGTAATAATTATGTCATGAACTAATAATAATTTAAACAAACTGATTTTAAGCTTATTTAAAAAAATGTAGTAAGGTTAAATGTGGGAGATGCATTTCGATAATACTAGTACAAGTCAATTCATTTCAAATCGGCGAGCTTTTCATAATAAAATAGTGAAACACTTTCAAATCACTCATTAAATATATTACTCTAACGAGATTTGTGTCTGTATGTACTCGAACCTGTGATATTATGTATGGAAACCAGACTATTTACCGTAAAGTGGTTACAGTATTATTTTAAAATTAACTACATATTTTACAATAACAATGCGTAAAGCATCTACATATGTTTTGCCTTTTGCAAGGGGCATATACCATTATTACCCGGGGCGCTAAAGTACCACGACCCTGCAGGCGTATGCTGTATAATTGAAATATTCGTAGGGACTCCGTATTCCAAACTATACGCATTGAGTTAGTAGTAAAACTTTAGATAAGGAAAATTCCTGCATTTTCGCAGGTATACATTTTCGATTGGGGTTCTTGACGAGGGGGGGGGGGGCGGTGAGTATATTGTTATTTTTGCTTGTTCTTTAGATTCGAAATAATAAGCAGCTAAATCTCGAAGGGAGCAACGCCCGGGGCCCGATAAAGCACACTCTTGCAGTCAGTAGTCAGTACAACAAACTCATACTCGTATATCTTTTCTCAATGGCTACTCCCACCACCCTTAGACGCGATCCATCCATCCGAGGTTAGCTGCCGTCTCGCTTGCGTTTCTTGCGGGTCCGCATCTAGCTTCTCGCTCCTTAACAGCCTTCACTCTAAAAGCATGCACGCGATATATAGAGGGACATTATGTCAAGGGGAACAGATGTATAAAATAAATATCCGCGCTGTATGCGCTAGGAGGAGAGCCATGATTCCGGAATCACATAAATCAGGGCACTGGGGGGTCTGCGGGTGGTGGGTTTCCCCCCTTATATAGCCCCGGTATTTTCCACTGGAACTAAACCCCCCGCAAGTATGCCGAGCTTTTTTTTTACGTACGGTGAGAAATCCGATCATCACCCCTTAAAAAAATTAACCCCTAATAATAAAGCAGCACGCATCGGGGATAATTCAATTTGATTTAATAAAAAAGCAACAGTAAATCATTTCAGTTTTAATCTAAAATAACGCGCGTTAATTAGGTCGACTGTTGGAAAAGTCTGATGATGATGAGTGGAATGGTGGTGGAAAAGGGGCCAGAGAGTAATAAATACAAAGGTCGACTGACAGCGCAAAGTCGCATCCGTCAACTGAATGGTAACCATCCGTTGAGCGTCAATCCAAGCCAACACTTTGATCCTGGGTAGTGTCTGATTGATTCATGGGCAACACGTGGAATTACCAGAATAGCCGGCGACAGTTGGCTCGGCCGATTCTTAATATCATCCTATTAATCTCTACTAATCACCGTCTCGATGAGAAGACCAGCCCCATTATTACGAGTATTTATTTTTAAAAAAATCGGTTGTCAATTAAACTTTTTTTGTAACAATGGAATTTCAATTATTTTTATAATTATAAGTAAACCCACATTTGACCACTGTCTCCGTCTTCAATCAATGACACAAATCGGACACAAAACTTTTCTCATTTAAAACATTTCACATATTTAAAACTAATGTTAGATTTTTTATGGGAATTTCAATTTATCAGATTATAACTATATGTCAATCAATCGGAAATTTAATAATTAATTCGCAATGCATATTTATTTTTAATCAATACTCATTATAATTTTGAAGCATATGTTGATGATGTGTTTGCATATAAAAACTAGCGGAGGTTGTTGAAAATGTTGTTTTCGATCCTAAATTGTATTATATTATATTTGTTCCCTCGCAGAGATCTATATATATACATACCATATTATAGTTGTTTCAAATATTTGAAATTGACTGAAAAGTTTTTGATTAAATAGTGTTAGATAAAAATAGTTTTACATAATTTAATTTTCTTATGTTATATGAAAAAACTTTTTCACTTTGCAAAATCTGAACAATTTAAAAACAAACTAAGCAATATTAAAGATGTACACTGGTTTATGGTTGCAATGGTTTCATTGAAAAGCTATAAGAACTATTTATTGAACCGGCTCTTTATACAGAAACTTTAATTTAAGTGAATACATCAACATTCCGTCTTTTCTTTAATCTAATTGATTTTATTTTTTAAATTTTTTACAAGGATTTTTCTAAATATGTTGCCTTAAACTGATTTGTTATCGCAATTGTTACATTTTAAAATACTTTAGACAAAATTGCAGATTAGTAATGATTACAATTCTAGTTGGTTTGCTAAGATGATTTGTAAAAAAAAAAATCGTTTTTGCAAGATTTCGAGTTTTGCTGAGCAAACTTTTCTAAAAGGATGTACGCGGTTAGTATTTGAAATGCGCAGATTTTTATGATAAGTCTTTCAATTCCGATTCCAAATTGTGGAAATCTATTTTATTGGACAAGTTATTTTTATAAACATTTGATTGGCATGATTAGATCTTAAGCGGTATTTCTTCTTCTTTTATGTTTGCGATTAGTTTCACGAAGGAGGAGTGATCTTCAAAATACCCGATTTCAGCGGGCATACCGGATTCGGATACTCTTGTAGGTGCCTACCGACTAAAACTGCTTCTTATCGTATCTTCAATTCTCTTACGGGCGGAACTGCGCATTTGCATATCAATCGTTACCTCTGATTTTATTGTCTTCTTTCTGTGATCACCAATTTGGTTTAATTATGCAGCCTTTTCCACGTTTCTTTGAGCCCTCTCAGTATCTTTTCTTACTCCTTCCCATCTATTGCATCTGAAGGCATGTTCTGGGGTGTCTTCCTCTGCACAGTAGGTGCAGCTGTCTTCATCTCTTAGGTGGAATCTCTTTAGATATGAACCAATCGCTCTCCAAAGATTAGTTATGAATTTCTTTGTACAGTTTGCTATTCCATTTTTTGGTTAATTTCTTCTTCTTGTGACGCCGTTTTTTCATAGGGAAATTTTAGTTTTCTTTCGTATGCTAGCCTTCACTCTGCTGCCAGCAATTTTATGGGGGTATGCCAGTGATGGCTTGTATCGCCTACTTTGATACAGTTCTGTAAACCTGTCCAACTTTTATGAGCATTATTCTCTCTGCTTTGTCTACTATTTGTCTGTATTTAGTAGCGACTCCCACCAGATTAGTGCCACATACGGAAGTGGGTCACCGAGCTAAGTGTCCTGGTATGGAATTTCGGTCCTTTCAAGTTAGGCATGATTCTGGCTATGCACATCGCATTTTTTTCTACTCTGGTGGCTGCTTTATGATGGGATTTCGTATTATTTCTCTTTATTTTAATATTTAAGGGCTTACATGGTTTTTATTTTTACCTCATTTTGCATCTAATTTAACTTGTAACCTAAGTAAGTATTACAGCTTTTGTTTTATGCGGGGCGATTGCCAGTCCTAGCTCTTCTATATTTTCTGTTCACAGTCGTTTATGCCGTTTCCTCCAGTAGTTAAACGACGATAATTTCCGACTAGCTTAATTTATTTCAGTATTTTTATTTCTATTACGTCGTCGTTCAGGATATTCCACAGAAGAGGTCCTAGTACCGATCCCTGTGGAACACCGCACTTTACTTGTATAGTGTACTTTTACCTACTATTAGTTGCCTGTTTTTTAGGTAGTTGCCTATAATATTTCTTAGGTACGGCTTTATACTTTTACTTTCTATTGCTTCAAGGATGCGTTCCCAAGTTGCAGTGTCAAATTCGTATCTAATATCCAGTGTGATGAGCATCCAATAATTTTTGTATGCATTTTCCTGACTGTCTTTACTGCCTTGCATCTGTTGTGCTTCTGCCTTTGCAAAAACCATATTTATTTGGGGCCAGTTAAGGTCTTTTTTTGGTCCGCTAACTAGCAGCTGTTTGGGTAGTTTTCCTGTGCTGTCTCTCAGGCATAGTGTATTTTTCTCATTGGATTTGTATGTAGGCGGTTTCTCGATCAGTTTAAGCTGTGCCTTCTTCCAGGATTTTTGCAGGAATTTTGTCTGGCCCTGGAGCCTTTCTGTCTTTTAGTCTCTTTACCGTTTCTTTTAGTTCCTTTTTAATGAATGATGATAGTTTACCGCAAGTTAGTGTTATCCTGTGCGTTATTGGAGTTTATTTTTCTTATTATTTTGTTCCAGTATTCCTTTTTGGATTTCAGTATTTCCAGTTTTCTAATGTCTATTGGTCTGTATTATGTATTTCTTCTGGTTCTTGTCGGCTGCCTTCTAGCACTGTGTCCTTCCTTTCTAGATTTGCTAATGTCTGGGTTCTACCAGTATACTGGGTTTCGATCAGTATTCTTTTTTGGGCTGAATGTGTTATTGCAGCCGGCAATTGTGGCATATGATTTTGTCTGCAGTGGGGTTTGATTTTGTTCAAATTCTTTTTTTTTGTGTAAGTTTTTAAAGTATACATCCGATGTTAGGGTCAATGAATTTGTTCTCCTCTTGATTAAGAGTCGATAATATGGACCGGAATTGCCTACCCACCCATTCAAGTGTTATTTATCAAAAGATTGAATGTTTAATCTCTTTGCGGACGTCAGAAGTTAATTAATCACAAGAGAAGATCGTGATCCAACTCCTTGATAATGAACTTTTGGGTGGGTGGGTGGGACACTCTATAGCATGATTAGGAGTCGGTAGTTTGGATTGGAGTGGCCCACCCACCCACCCAACTGTTTGTTATCAAAAGATTGAATGTTTGACTTCTCTGCGAGCGTCATAAGTCATTTTGTCACAAGAGACGTTTGTGGTCTAATCTCTTGATCACCAACACATAGGTGGGTGGGTGGGACACTCCATAGCAAAATTAGGAGTCAATACTTTGGACTGGAGCTACCCACTCACTCACCTAACTGTTCGTTATCAAAAGATTGAATGTTTGATCTCCTTGTGAACGTCAGAAGATACTTAATCACAAGAGAAGGTTGTGATCCAACTTATTGATGACGAACACTTGGGTGGCTGGGACACTCCATAGCATGACTAGGAGTTGGTAGTTTAGACTGGAGTGGCTCACCCACCCACCCAAGTTTTCGTTATCAAAATATTGAATGTTTTACCTCTCTGCGAGCGTTATAAGTCATTTTGTCACAAAAGTAACTAACACTTGGGTGGGTAGGTGGGACACTCCATAGCATAATTAGGAGTCATTAATTTGGATTGGAGTGACCCACTCACCTACCAAAGTGTTTGTTATCAAAAAATTGAAAGTATGGTCTCTTTGCGGATGTCAGAAGTTATTTAATCACAAGAGAAGGACGTGATCCAACTGCTTGAACACTAAGGTGGGTATGTGGGACACTCCATAGCATGACTAGGAATCGGTAGTTTGAACTGGAATGGCCCACCCACCCACACAAGTGTCATAAGTCATTTTGTCACAAGAGACGTTTGTGGTCTAATCTCTTGATCACTAACACATGAATTAGTGGGTGAGACACTCCATAGCATAATTAGGAGTCAGTAATTTGGATTGGAGTGACCCACCCACTCACCAAAGTGTTCGCTATTAAAAGATAGAAAGTATGGTCTCTTTGCTTGCAAAGAATGGCACAAGCCTGCACTCGACCGAAGTACTAAGGGATATTGGTATTCCATTTGCCTCGTGCAAGGAGACCATAGCCTTAATAACCTTGAACCTAGCGGAGCGAAGGTGGAGGGATGAAGACACCTGCGGGGTAACCAGGCAAGTATGGACGAGGAGAAAGAGGAGACTGTTCAGCATTACTTATGCCAATGCCTCTCTCTGTTCGCAACACGATTGCTCTTCTTAGGCCGACCTTTCTTTGATAACCTCTCTGACCTTGCATCACTAGATGCGCAGATTCTCTTGAGGTTTATTCACGGCTCAAAATGGTTTGACAAAATCCCCTGAGGAGGGTTGTACTTTTAAGTACTGTGGTAACACAACGGCATGTGAGTGTTAGCTGCCACTTAAACCTAACCTAACCTATGGTCTCTTTGCGGATGTCAGAAGTTACTTCATCACAAGAGAAGGACGTGATCCAACTGCTTGATAACGAACACTAAGGTGGGTGGGTGGGACTCTCCATAGCATGACTAGGAATCGGTAGTTTGAACTGGAATTGCCCACCCACCCACACAAGTGTCAGAAGACGTTTGTGGTCTAATCTCTTTACCACTAACACATGGGTGGGACAGTCCATAGCAAAATTAGGAATCAATAATTTGGACTCAAACACCCACCTAAGTGTTTGTTATGAAAAGATTGAATGTTTGATCGCCCTGCGAACGTCAGAAGATACTTAATCACAAGAGAAGGTCGTGATCCAACTTTTTGATAACGAACACTAGGGTGGGTGGGACACTCTGCAAGCATCATAAATTATTTTGTCACAAGAGACAATTGTGGTCTAATCTCTTTATAACTAATACTTGGGTGGGTAGGTGGGACACTTCATAGTATAATTTGGAGTCAATAGTTTGAACTGTAGTGACCCATAAGGGTGTGCGATTGTCCTAGTTGTTACAAAAGGGCCCTGATGTTAAGACAGGGGAATGATACTACCCAGATTCCAGAATCTGTGGAGCAGACGGCCGTGGCAGTGGAGGGTTTTTTCTGTTTGGTACCTCCCTGGGGTATTTTATTTTGATCATCTGATATATTTTTTTTTTTTGGCATTCAATCTACAGGACAGTATAGAAGTTTATAGTGTTGGGTTTCAATGTTATAGATAAAAAAAGAAGTTTTGGTTACCAAATTCTCGATACCTAATAGCGTTGGTAACAGAACGTAGGTCAAAGAAGATCGAAGAGTTGTCCAAGAGCGAACGACAGTTCAAAGAAGAAAGAGAAAAAAACGGTAGTTTCATTACCGAGGCAATGGTTACCATGCAATGGTGTTGGTCCGCGTGTGCAATTTTTCTATTCGCCATCCGGAGACGCGCCTGGTTGGAGTTACACCTTTTCCCGCTGGAGTTGGTATTTTTGACCACTCAAGTCATGTCCAAGGTAGCGGTATATAAGTTTTTTCTAAAATTTTTTATAAAAAACGGGAACTGTAAAAGCTTTACAATTATGAAAGAATCTTGAAAACCTAGCAGCCCAAAGCGGCCCAAACTTTTTGCTTAATTCAGGAATAAATTTTTAATGTTCTAAATAGAAACTTGTTTTTAGTAAGAACAGATACTGATGAAATACACTAGAAGATATCAAACTATTGGATTGGTCTATAGATTTTTCAAAAGCTTTAGAAAGACTTGTTTTTGCCTTGGTATTACTAGATATTACAAAATTTGATAGTTTTCTTATTCGAAAAAGATTGCAAAGACCCGGAGAAATTTGAAAAAGCTTGGGTAAGCCCAAATTGAACCTTGATTGAGTTGGAAAATCTCCATAAATTTTAGAAAAGTTTAAGAAACTTGGAGTATAAAAAGTATATCGATTTGTCTTAATTTAAAGCGTTCCTGAGCAAATTATAAATATAGTTGCATGAAGTTTTAACTCAATTGTTTTGAAAAGTGGGATGAAAATTAAGATTTGAAAAGTGGTGAAAGTTATTTTCTTCAAAAAAAGTATTCTGGTAGCATATTTTGAATGAAATTCGTATGCTTATCATTTCTAGTAGTATCCTTGATAGATTTATAGTAATCGTGCATAATAATTCTTTTATTACAACAATTTAAAATGTTTATTTCTTTCTACCCCATTCTTTCATGAACAAATTGGGATATTTGGAATACGTACACCACGCTCCCCAACATTGTGCGGTAACATATAATAAATAAAATATGTGCGTCGTCATATTAGTAGCTAATAAAAGTTATATTGTGTGTGTGTAGTTTTGGAAAATCACCCCTATCATAGTAAACGCAGCCCTAACTGCTCCTCGTGCCTTTACAAGCAACTCAAGTACCACTTACACGTCTCTTTACGATATCCAGGTAGAACAACCCCTACGGCATCACAGCCTTTCCTTATTCCTCCCGCTAGATGAAACGGCAAACGGGAAGACCGGCACTAACGGGATCGTGATTCCTTCCTTAATGGTGCATAAAAATGCTACCACATTTTTACTGTTTACACATAGGCCCCGTTTTTCCGATGGAATGAAATGAAACTTTATTCGTGAAGTGACGAACTCTTGCGTTCTTTCTTTTTTTTATTTTTCTCGCACACGTCGTCGCATGAATATATATTACTCGCATTAGGCGGTTACGTTACGATTATTACCCCTACTAAATTAACCCGATAAGCCGTTTAGTGGGTTAGATTAAGCGAAAATAAAAATAATAACACGAGCCATTTTCCACCTGGCTACAATTTAATTATTTTTATAATTTAATAATATTAACATGTTTTATTTAATAAAATATTTACAGATATAAATCAGCTTTTGAATATTTTTAAACGAGATAAAATGACAAAGCTGTACGGCAAGACTATATACTGCACAAAACAATTTATAATCGTAGCAGGATTATTAAATTTATAGACAATTGCAGGCTTGATTGCGTATATGCTATTTCGATTAAAATGGATCGGTTTACTTATTTTCGTGTAATATTTATCGTAATATGCAAATGTAATCCTTATCTGTAATAAAATAAAAGTTAATTAATAAAACTCCCCAATGGAATCTTCAAACAGAATTTTTCGTAAAAAAAATGTGTGTGCTGAATTATGATCCGCAACGCGGGTCAACGTAGCGCGCTGCAGTGTTTTATAGTGAATCGAGACCGAATTAAAATTCCGGCCTGCTCTGTAACAAAGCTGTCACTCCTGCTGTCACTTAGAACAAAGATGGCAGATGAGACAGTGACAGACTTGATAGCACGTCGCTCTTACAGACTTCATAAACCCCCTGTCAACCTTTCATTCATGTACCCGAGTGAGACCGAAGGATTGTAAGGACAGTGGCAGGACGAGGACGAAATCAGACATTCACTTGCGGCTATTTTATTTTGTTGTTGCATGCGAAATTATCATTCGGAGGAAATGGGTCAAAAACTAAACAAAATATATATGCTGGATGACAGCAGCGACAGGGATCAAATCAGTTTTAAATTAAGTTTAGGATTAACATGACGCTGTTACAAGGATTGTATATTGGGGTAGGTTCGGATATTTAATTGTCTCTTAAAATATTAAGTGTTACATTCTGTTCTAATTTTTATCCTGAAGGTTAAATAATTTTTGTACTTTTTCTTATAATAAAATTTTTGTAATAATAATAAAACACTTTTGATTGAGTTAATTTTGAAAAAAAAAATAAAATTCTATAAAATTACAAAACTATAATTTTTCAAAAAAAAACTTATCTCAAACTGTATCAAACCTAACATTGATTTGATAGGTTTATTTATGATTATTTTGATAACTAAACTAAATTTGATTATTTTTTTCTAAATAACTAGAACAATGGTCTTTAAGATGGTTCTTAAAAATATAAAAATTTCCAGCAAATCACAAAGTTATGATTTTTCTAACTAACCTACCTCAAACTGCACCAAAGCTAATATTGTCTTTAAAAGCTTGATTGTAGTAATTTTGATAACAAAATCAAATTTGATTATTTTTTTCTAAATAGCTAGAGCAATGGGCTTTATGATGCTTTTTGAAAATATAAAAAATTCCAACAAATCACAAAGTTATGATTTTTCAAACTAATCTACCTCAAACTGCACTAAAACTAATATTGTCATTAAAAGCTGGACTGTATTAATTATGATAACAAAATCAAATTTAATTATTTTTTTCTAAATAGCTAGAACAATGGCATTTAAGATGATTTTTGAAAATATGAAAAATTCCAATAAATCATAAAGTTATGATTTTTTAAACTAACCTACCGCCAAATTGCACTAAAACTAATATTGTCATTAAAAGCTTGATTGGATTAATTATGATAATTAAATCAAGTTTGATTATTTTTTTCTGACTAGTTAAAAATAATAGCCTAAAAGATGATTTTTGAAAATATTAAAAATTTCAATATTTTACAAAGTTATGGTTTTTCAAAACAATTACTTATCTCAAAACTAACACGGGTTTTATGAACTTGTTTGTGGTCAATTTGCTAGACGCTTTTATAAACCAATTTTTGAATGATTAGAGAAAAAAAACCTATATTTTGGTTACGCATTTATGGCCTTGCTTCTATGAGCTAGTCCACTATTTTAAAAAAAACCGCCAATCAACTCATTTCTGACAAATTCATTTAGAGTCGTCTTGCCCGTTTTGGAAATACAGCTTTCCACAAAAATAGTTATTTTTCAAAATTTTTGAATTTTTTTTGTTTTTGTAAAATATCGAATTGGTACAAAGCTCTAAGGTTGTAAGACATTTTAAACTTTAGAATTTTTTTGCTCTTTTAGCATAGGCGTAGATTTTTTTTTTATTTTATAAGAATAAAAAAAATTGTTATCGGAATTTCGAATTTTTTTCCCTATTTTTTGAATTTTTAATAATTTATTGGGAAACGTCTCCTGTAAATAAAACTCTTAAGATTTTTTCAAATAGCGTTTATTTTCTTATATGTTTCCGAAATACTGTCATTCGCAGAAACAGTTTTATTTTGAAAAATTTCTAAACTTTTTTTTTTTTTTTAAATTCGAATTGGTACAAAGCTTTAAGGACGTAAGATATTTTGAATTGTTTTTCAATTTTTTTTCAAAAATTATGTCTCTGTTAGCATAGGCGTAGAAAGATATTTTTTATTTTACAAAAATTTAAGAAAATCTAATTTTGATCATTATTGTAATTTTTAATTTTTTTTTTGTATTTTTTGTATTTTTTGCATTATAGGTCATTTTATGGGATACGTTTCCTCATAAATAAAACGATTTTTCAAGGTTGGTTTCAAAAAAGCGTTATTTTTTTTAAATTTTCTAAGTGTTCATTTTGTCTAAATTTTATCCCAAGAAACCTTAAAAATCATCCATTTTACGCCACTCTGCACTTTTCTCAATGAAAGATTTGGATTCTGCCGCTCTTTAGCTACAATTCACGGATCTTACATAAAAATCAGCGGCGGCGTGAGAATGTATTTCTAAAGAATATGTGGATTTTTATTTTCTAAAGTTTTTTCTCATATCTCACTACTAAATTTTTGTTCAGTGGCGGCATTACCTTTTTTTGTTTCAGAACGGCTTAATGGATTATTGAATCGAATTTCAATAAAAAAAAAATCGAAAGTTTCTTGCGGAGATTTTAAATGTCTTCTTCGCTTAGCAACAGGGGTTTTTTGTTTTTGAGCAATGGCGTTCTAAATGTAGCAATTGGTGAACTTTTTGAGAGTATGTCACTGGTGAACCCAAACTCGTAATAAATTGGTCTTAGTTTTAAATGTTTGATTTTGGGCTAAAAGTAGTGTCGCGGAAAAGCCTACTTCTCTCACATTTTTTGAATACTTGAAACTTTGAGACCGCATGGCTTTTGGATCTTTTATTTGGAGATCAGATTTAGGAAATGGTTGGTTGGGACGCTCTGTAGGATGTAAGGCGGGATGTGGTGTTAGTCACTATAGGTTTGAAGGTGATTAACCGCTTCCCTTATAGGCCTCAACTTCTCTGTCTGCCGCAGCAAATCTGATCAGATTAGAATTGGAGTGAGATTACCAAAGTACTTTTTGGCCAAAGTTTTGATGTGTTGGCGTAACGGAGGAATCCCGAAATTGTATACATTTTTTTTTGTTTTAGAAAAACTATGGAGTACCCAGGAGCATCTGCAAAGTCGTACTTTGGAAGACCTCGAAACAATTTTGGTGACAGTTTGCGGTTGTGCCCCAGATTATGGACGATCCGGATTTTGTTCTAGAGCGACAAAGCACTGCTTTGCCACAACATCGGAACTAAAAGATTTTTAGCCAATCTGGCCTAATCAAGAATGCAATTTGTACGTTAGTCTTTTATCAAAGGTTATTCCCAGATACTTAGCAGCATTGGACCGGCGTTGTTTAAGAAGATGTTTTCATGATGGGTCTTGCTTTTCTCTGAACTCACTTTGACTCGCCAGTCGTTTAACCAATTTTCAAAATTGGTAGTGGATTTTTGTAGCCTTATAGTGACCACTTTACGGTATATAAGAAGTGCTGTGCCGTCAGCATATTAGTCTCTTAAGTCCATCCCGTGGGCATGTCAGCGACGAACAGATTAAAAAGCAGAGGCGAGAGGAGGTAGAAATGTGATTTTCAATTTTTTTTTCTTTAAAAGACTCAGAAGGAAGTTTTGTCCGTGCAGTTTTAAGAGAGCCAGAGCTTGTCTAAAGACTTTTTTTGACGTCGAGAAAGAACACCACTCACGCGGTTAAGTTTATGGACAGCCGGATGGTATATAAGAAGTTCTGTGTCATCAGCATATTAGTCCCTTAAGTCCATCCCGAGGGCACGTCAACAGGTTAAATAGCAGAGGCAAGAGAAGGAACTTCTGCTTAGAGGTAGAAATGTGATTTAGATTTAAAGCTATCTTTAAAAGATGCAGAAGGAAGTTTTGTCTGTGTAGTTTCAAAAGAAGGCCAGAGCTTGTCCAAAGGCTGTTTTGACGTCGAGAAAGAACATCACTCACGCGCTCCAATTTATGGATTATGTTAAAGATTACCTTTTATATGACCTTACTTGAGGTGCATAAAACGCTGAGTTGTCGGTAGTTTTGGGGCAGCTTTCGGTTTTGGTATGTTTATTACAAGTGAGACTACTTATTCTGTAGGAAAGTGCCCTGTTTTGAAGAATCGCATTAGCAATGTTGGTGTATGCCAATGTTTGTTCATGCTCTGTTTCGTATTTTGTCGGAATTTTAAGTTTTTTAATCATTTCTTGGATTCAAGAAGGTTGAACGCTTTTGGGTGTATCATTGTCAGCGTCTCCAGATTAGTGTTCACAGTCGTAAAGGGTAGCATTGATAAAAGCTTCTATACGTGACTTATTACTAAGTGAATTTGGTAATTAACTATCGCGCACATGAACAAAATTACAGTCAAAGCGACAGCGTATGGCGAGGCCTTTAGGCCAAACCCCGATAAAATTTAATGCTTTTTTACCATTTTTGCACCACTAACCCGGTCACGAAAAAACATGTGCATAGTCTTAAATTTTTAATTTATTGATATTTGTACAAATAAAGCAGAGAGAGGTAAAATAAGCAATTTTGGACAAAAGTAGAGCCTACTCCTACAGTATTTGAGATAGAAATTTGCGTATAGTCTCATTTGATAGAGTAGGAAAGTTTGCACTATTTGATGTTGAAATAAGACTAACAAATGCGAGTTAGAAGTGCCTAGAACATTTTGAAAGTTTTTTTTTAGCCAATCAATGTCTGTAAAAGTGAAAAGAGAATGAGAAAGTTATAGAAAAACTTATTATGGGTTAGACAAGTTTTTTAGCTGAATGCTAGACTTTTTTATTTTAGTCATACTTGCTTGACTTAATTGATGTTTTACAACTGCTTATGAGAGCTCTGCCGGACAAAATATTAGTCAAAGGTCTTTAACTGTATGTAATTTGTGAGTTGAACTTATATTATATGTTTACTCAAACTTAAAGAGTTCATATAACAGCTTTGATGGGCAAATGAAAACGTTCTAAGTCAAGCAGAAAGTAGAGTTAATGATATTTTGTAAAACCGTCGTTGAATCTAGGAGAGAATGGAACGGCATATAAAGTATTATATAGTCTTGGAAATATTTCTGAAATTAAACTATTGAGATTCTAGCGGTACCAAGATTTAGCAGTAGACATACTTGTTTGAAGAAAGTATTTGCAGTGTTTTTGGAAAATTTTGTCACTGTTTTATGGGGCTAAGAGGCTATACTATTTGAGTGAATGCAATAAACTTTTACGCAGCTGGGAATTTTGTTGACATCTGTCGACCTAAGGCGCAAAATTGACAAAACTTTGAAAACTTTTTCCATGACAATTTGTAAATAATTACTGTGCCAGGAGTAAATTTTGCAACCAAATCGTAAAATTTGAGCTACTGGACAAGAGTACATTTTGGACTCTGTCATGACATATTTTTACTACTGCATTGAGAAATTACTACCCAAGCAATTACTGTGCAACAATGTTTAAGAAAATCTGGGCAAACTCTGCAATCTAACCTAATCTAAAGTGGGAACCCAGATTGAAGCTCTCTTTGCCAAATCAAAAACAGGATCTTTCTGAACGTGCAAGAAAACATCTCAAGGCTAAGCGTCTTTTGTCAAAAGTTTTGTTGGCAGTGCACTGGATGCGAATTGTCTTTAAAAGGATTTGCAAAAATAAATATGTATATACCTTTAAAGGTCTTGCTTAAACTTACATTTTGGTATAATCTGTTGTGCAGTTACCTATGGGTTCATTAATAGTTTTTAAAAAGATTTCGAATTGATTATTTTGATAAGTTCCAATTGGATTGGTCTGAAAGTTTTATACAAGATCGATCAACTCATTTTTGACAAAATTGTGAATCGAGCACAACAGTTTTGAAAATACGGCCAGAAAAAGTTTTTTTTCAAAAATTTTAAAGGTAAGATGTCAATAATGTCATCGGGACAAAGCCTCAAAGACGTAAGATTTTTTGAATATTTTGAATCTCTTCTTCTTAAAAGTATAATTTTGAATTGTTGGGTGAATTCTTTCTATTATTGTTCAAAATTGAACCCAGAAATCATGACGAATTTTTATTTTTAAATTTTTAAATGCCAGATTTGTTTTTTTGTTATGAAAATTAGTCAAAATGTGGTGTTTAAAAATAGACCTCTAAATTTGCTGATAAATTTTTTGAAAAGTTTTCAACTTTTTCCACTAAAAAATCATTACTTGAGATTTTGGGACAAAATTTATTATTTTTAAAATGATGCAATATATTATATTAGAGAATCAAAATGTTTGTAGAAAATTCTAGTCCCTATTTTTTGGGACTAAAACAAAAATCGACATTATTGGCCTTTAATTTATAAAAGACTTTTTAAAATTTTTTGAGTTCAATAGAGTTTGTTAAAAGCGTTCTGTGATGTACAATGAGTGGGTCATTACAAAAATATTTATTTTTTTCATCAATTTTACTGATTTTAATAAAAATAAACATAAATGATATTTGGGACCACTGTAACATGTAAAAATGCTCTAACTTAAATCTCAACTATTGCCACAATGATCAACAGGACACGACTTGAATATCGAATAAAATTATTAGAAAATATTAAAACATCCATTTTATTGTTTGGTGTGATAAGAAAGTTTGTATTTTGAATCGCGGATTTAGGTTTTTTTGTCGAATGTTTACTATTAAATCGAATTGATCCTATTATTTTATCTACTTACTACAACTCAATTTAAATGTAACCGAATTGAAAGCGTATGTAGTCCACTCTATGCTTTAATCAGCTTAGAAGTTTTTTTTTCTAATATCACATAATAGTTTTAAATAAAAATAGTAATATTTGAATAGGTGACATGATGTTTGCTTTTTTATTAAAAAAAACGTTTAGATTTGTAATTTATTTGATTATTCAATAGTTGGAATGTAAATAATTAAAATATATAAATATTGCTTGTATTTGTGTGAATCGATAGTAGTTTTAATGTGGCATAAAAGTATGTAGTAGCTGGTAGCGCATGGTAATAAATTTAATTGGTAGAGAATTTTGATGTGATATTTAATGTTGAGAATAATGTGCTTGAAAGTAATGTTTTAAGTTTGAATATGAAAATGTGACATTTATTTGCTTAACCCTTGTTATCTCCGATGAAAAATATTGATAAAGTTCATACCAAGTAGTCAAGGCGAATAATTCCACATGTACGTTAATTAAAATATTGAAATATGTGCATTTATATAAAATTTTATGACTCCCCGAGAGTGCATGGAAAGAATGTCCAATCTCGTGGCATTGGTTTTAGGTCCCTCTCCCCCTTTGGAAGTAATAGTCTCATGTCGTAACTTACATACTGTGACATATGTTAATAGTCAATTTTAATCATGGAGTTTTTATTTGGACTGATGTGAAGTTAGGTATTATTTACGATGGTCTTTAGTTTTTATTTCTATATTCCCATCCGGCGTTCATGTTGTAGTGTTTGCTCACTCTATCTTACTATGAGGAATAATTCTTGTATTAAAATACGTGGACGAAATGTTTTTGAAGATGGGGGGACGTATACCTATAACTATGATTACATTTGCATCTGTCAACAATAAACTAAATTCTATGCGACATATAGAAACATAAAGCTCGCTCTGGACTAAGTGGTTTCGGTATTTGAGGGATTATAAATTTAACAGGACGTTTATGCCTGGCATTTTTTTTACCTCCAAATGGAGCTGATAATAATTTCGGCCGCCTTTGAACCTGAGCGCCGGAAAATAAGTGGGAATCCAATTAAGTTTTATTATTTTAAGGTATTAATTAGCCGGCTTTATGTAAATTGAAATTGTCGGAATTATGGAAGCTTTTGCTTGTGTGTATTCTATGCTACGGGCGGAATACGTGAATTATGATGAGTATTGGATCTATATATGTGTGTGGTTGTTGGGATGGATATGTAGTTAATTAATCTGAAGACAATATGATGGCCATTATTGCCGGACACGGTTGACAAGCGACGTTGTCTCGCTTTGACGCGCTACAATGGCAGATGACAGGTGTTTTGTGTCTCAGTCTGGCGCGTTGCTTGCGTGGGCTTTGAATTATGGTCACTAGGAATAGGGAAACATCAACATTTGTCTTGTCTTTTTGAGAAATCAGCAGTATATCCGTGACATATTAATGACATTATGATAAAGAATATGAAAGTTGTCGAGGATAAACAAATCTATAAATAATAAATTCCACGGAAACTTGTATTCTCGCATTGATCGTAATTTAACTTTCTTGATGTTTTCGCTCACCAATTCACCAACGCATTTTTTTATCACCCCAACAATTAAAGTGTATTAACAATAACATCAATACAACTTTTATATTATTTTTATTTTTATACAGTAATTAGCAGTTACATGTGATCGTTGATGCTGCCAATGAAATATTACTTTATTTATGCGGCTATAAAAAAAGAAAGATTAAAATAATGAAAGTAGTAAACATGCTTACAATTTGTAAACTCATTTATTTTTAAGATTATCTAAACTCAATATCGGCTACGGAAATTTAAAAAAAATGTTTAAATGTAACATTGATACTTTCTTCATAATTTATATTTAGCTTGGATGTTCTTCCATTAATGACAAAACGAACATTTTGTAAAAGCGTCATATCAATCAGGGTGCGGATGAGTATGTATAATTATTTATGTAATAAAAACGCAACATTAGAAAACTTTTACAGAGCAAATTGTGTACATTAAAAATGCATGTATTGGCAACAGGTGGGACTTGAATGTTCTTGCATGAGACTTCTTCTAAGTTTTTTTAGTAATTCGAGTTGTGGTAATGGAATTGGTTATTTTATTAAAATATAATACAAAATTTGCTAAAGATAGGCCTCGTGTTATAGACCAAGTTTTAACACTCCTCACCCTTAACATGTATCGACAGGGTTTTGGAGTAACTACTTGGATGTTTGTGAAGCATAATATTCAGTTTTACTTGCGAGTCTTCAAATTTTAAATGTTATGTATGCTTTCCTTTGATGTCTTTTTAAAGGGTTGTGGGTTTTATGAGGCAGTTGAAGAACTACATCTTTGCAAAGCAGTCTATTATTATTAGCTTCGAAATTTTTGTTTTTGGAAATGTTGATGAATTGATGGTTTAAAGATTTTTCAAAAACATCTGCATCAACGACACGGATCTATCTAGGAAATGAGCATCTTACTGGTTGCGGTTGTTATATTGTTTAAGCTACACACGATGCAGTAGTCTAGGTATCCTGCGTTGAAGTATTTACTGCTGCTCTAAACATTGATTCTGTGGTGCAGTCGAACCATTGCCGCAAGTTCTGCGTTTTTCTACGCTATACTTTTTTTTAGATGATAAGGTGTATCTGGATTCTTCATAATATGGGCGAGAGCTTTCTTATCTTGATGGTCTTGATAATCTTTTTATCCTTGTTCATACGATTGATTTTGTTGTTGCTGACTCTATTCATTCATCTGATGCAAATCATGCGGCGATAGCACCAAATTTAAAAGTTTCTATTTTTTTAAGAGTTGATTTAGTCAGTATTCTTGCCTCAGCCCCAGACATAAGAACAGAGAAAACATAGCACTTCTGTCTTATAAGTTCCTTTTTCATGGGAATGAAAGCAGTTTTTGCTTGTTCTATACGACATCGAATCTTCAACGAGTGATTCCACTCTTGGCTTATATTGCATTGACTGGATTTCAGATTCTTGCTGATGATGATGATTATATATTTTATTTTGTTTATTTACTACCTGCAGTGCGTGCAGACTATCTGTTATGAGCACAGTATTATCATATCTTAAATTATTGAGTGAAATACCCTCTTTTGTTTTTTGTAGCGTTTCTTTGAATATATACTCTGTGTGACTAATTGAAGTTTGCCTTCTTTGGAGTTTGTCCTTGTAGATTCCAGCCCCGGTGTGCGTTTGGTCTTTGACTCCATCTGTGTAGCAGATAGTTCCTTTGCTTGATCCCAGGTATCACATCAAATTTCTTATTGATCCTTTATGAAATCCGACCTCATCATAAGAGTTTTTACTTGCAACACATTTGTTGTGATAGCTCTGTGGGTCTCGAGGATTACAATGTTCATGTATCCGCAGTCTGTATGATGTTTGTCTTGCTTTTGCCATCGCAATCAGGTGAAGTGGCGTCAATAGTACTTTCATAGCTGCTATTATCAGCAGACATGCTAGTCTCTGAACTTTGATTAATTTTTTGGCCGTACACTTAAGAGTAGCTTTTTCCGCTTACAAACGCTCCGTAAGTGAAAACGTGTTTTACCACTAGTTTGTATAACCATCTGGTTATATTAGGTGTTAGTCCCCTTGTATTTATAACCATCATTTTCCTTTGACATCGAGAGATTGGCTTCATACATTTCTAGGTCTGTGGTGTTTCTCCGTCGTTTTAACCGTGCAATCGTCGTTTTGCTTGGGTTTACTGATAATCTTTTTTTTTCGCGCCACCATTCTGCGGTACTTTGTGCACTTTAAATCATGTACCACAGTAGGGGTGAAAGTACACCTTCTTGTGGCCGGCGATTTTGCTTCATACAGTTTTTCCATATAATGATGGTTACAGTCCAGTTCTTTAGCATGAAGTTGACCCATTGTTGAGAGAATACTATTTCTCGACTCTCTGTCAAGCTGATTGATCTGTAGGATTTAGCTAGCCAGGGCATACGTAAGTTTTTCGGAATTTGGTATAAATACAACTTTAACCCCTCTTCATCTGCTTGGTATTTGAGAAAGTGCTAAGCTTGCTCTAAAGATCTTGCATAGAATGTGTTGATCTCCAATTTTATTATTGTTTTTGCTTTTTTCCAATCTCATTTGTAGGGCAACTGCAAGTCTTCTTGATCAGGAGCTTCAGCGTATAACCCGGGAAGTGTGCCTGCAGTAATTCTTGCAAAGTGCCCTCGACCGACTCTGTGTATTTTCCATTTTTAGTCCGCAAGGATCCAATGTTTTCAGTAAGGTCTTTGTTTAAGATTTTTTGGAAGCGGGAGCATGTGGAACCGTTTTGAACGTTCTCACAGTATCACCTAAACAATTTTCTATGGGTTTTTTTTGTGCCGTAAGACTGGTTCTATATGTGGTCTAGACACCGTTTTTTTGGCTTTGTTGTATAGCATCCTAGTATCTGTCTTTGTTCTGTTTTTGTTCTGTCAAGCTTTCTACCAAGGAAGAGGACAATGCCGGGGTAACTCGTTTCAAAATCGGTTTTACAGACGTTGTATAGATCCCAGTTAGTTTGTCTCGGGTTCTTGTTGTATTCCAAAAAGAGAGTTTTTTTTTTAGATTTTAAATTGAATCGTATGTATGCATAATCATGCAATCAAGAGCCTATTGCCTACTCTGACATTAGCTGTTTGTTGACAGTAAAGTTTTGCGATTATACTGAGATCTTTATCGTCAAAGGTAGCTCTTAATATTTAATATTTTATTGTGTTGCACTTTTCAAACGCTTTTTCAAAGTCAACAAAGCACAAGAAAACATTAAGATTTATACCTCGGCATTGATGCAAACCTTAACTTGTAGGCCAAATAAAGCTTCCTTTGTTCCAAGACCGCTACGGAAACCAAACTGCATTTCTCTGATATGTTCCTTTGCTTAGCATTAGATTCTTTAGTGTATATGCGTGAAAGGAGTGATTAATTTTAATTTATGCTTTCTATAAACAAAAACGACATGGAGCATAGACTTGGAAAAAGGCTTTAATGTTTATCAGTATTTGTAACTTTTTGGAAAAAGTGCTAGCCGATCTAATATTTTAACTCAAAGATATCAAAAAATTGTTTAATAATTAATCCCATGATAACTAACGCTTGGGTGGGTGGACGGGCACCAAATTTAAGTTGTGGGTGGGTAGCTTCTTCTACTGTGACCTACCTACCCACCCAAGTGTTAGTCATTAAAGGATCTAATATTATTCCTATCTCTTGTGTTTCTGCAGCTATTATATTCAAGAGAATAAATGTCAGATGTTATTTAGAACACAACTAACGCTTGGGTGGGCAGGCGGGCACCAAATTTAAATTATGGGCGAGTACCTTCTTCTTGTCATACATTGACTGCTGTCTTAAGAAAATGCTGAATGTTAAAAAAAATTTGTTGACTGTTTGTATACGAAACTTGGAACTTGAATCCCGTGGTTTTGAACTTTTAAAGCAGAATTTTTACACTTTTTTATGTTTTATTTCAAAGTTTTGACTGAAAAAAGTTGGATTTTGATATTTTTAGGTGGTTTACGTTGTTGGAATTTAAAAAAAAAACTGGAAATTATTATATTTAATACAAAATATTTTATAAAAAAATTGGTTAACAACAATTTTGTTAACAATATTATTTTATTTAAATGTATTGTATCTAATTATGTTTTGTCTTTTTGTTTTAGGTAAGTTTCAACTTCCAATTCAGTATTTTATAAGTGTGGTGAGTTTCTTAATAATATTTATACAAAACTTATGAAAAGAAAACACCTTTTTTAAGATTATGATCAGAGAAACAATAATTGCTATTTTGCGTTCAATGTACGATTGTAACTTATGTTCATTATACGACTGGAACTGGAACAAAGTTTTGGCAAAATTTGTTTCCGATTTGATTACACATACTGTTGAGTACATACACAATAGGGCGCTAGAATTGAACGTTTTTGAAGTACATCTCCAAAATATCCAGAAAAGAGTACTATTAAAAGCGTTTCTTGTGCGGTCCGTGTAAATTAAACTACTCTTCATAGCACATTAGCACCTGAATTCGCTTTATCCAAATAATGCTCTTTTGGGTTTGCTCCGTCGTACAGAAGTTCTCTTCTTCTTGGCTTTATAGTATTAGCATTAATAGTCTTTTTAGCCTGATAAGTCAAAAAATAAAGCTAACTAAATTGCGCAGTCAGTAGGTAGAAACTTAATTCAACTATTAATATCATGGCCGATACATATTGGTCAGGAATTACGTTGCCTTAAGTCAATGTTGCGTTCTGTTACGTTTAAGCTAACATTATTTGATTTGTTCATTGAATCGTGTTTGGTCAAGGAATGAAAATGGCGGTAGGTAAAATGTTTCTTCTTCATGGTTCGTTTAAGGTTTGTTGAAGGAAATCGTGTCCGGCTTGAAAATTTAAATAGCGCAGTCGGTAGGTCGCATTTGTTTTGCGGTTCGACGATTGTTGCTATTAATAAGAAGGAAGACTTTTGGAGTGGAAAAGCGGTGGTTGTCTTTGTTCTTGGGCTTATGGTGCTTAGACATCGTTGCAGACTTCTTGGTTGTTATTCAAGCCGCATTGAACATTAGTAGCATTGTCAGATTTTCAGTTGTAATTGACCATTGCGCATTTTAGATTTGTCTGAAGACATCCGTCGGTGGGTACTGAAACAAAATTCTGCTCTGTTAACTTCCTTTGCGACAATTGTGCTGACACCATTGCTCAAGATTCCAAAATTGCACGAAATAATGAGCTCAATTAAAAAAGATCACATCAAACCCAAATTTGAGTCTAAAGTCTAGATTGATAGAAATCAATTTAGAAAAACTGATAACTTTTTGGAAATACGTCAAAAATATTTCTTTGTTCTAATTAGAAACCCATTCAATGGAAAGGTTTTAGTCAATAGTTTAGAAGAAAAAAACAAGCTTCTAGCTAGGATGGCCAAAATTTGTAGTTTTGGACAATTAAATTTAAAGATACATTTTTAGGGTATGTCAAAATTATATTGGCTGTAAGAAAGCAAAAATGTTGAAAGCAATATTGAAAGTTAACATTGCAAATTTTATTTTACAAATAAGTAGCTCCGATTTGATAATAAATTATTTAATCAAATTGTTAATTGCAATAATTGCATAACACATCCGCCACTTTATACTAGCTGAATTATTAAACCATCATAATTTAAACTGAATTAATATTATGTTTTTATTGAATAGCTAAATTATATTTGTTTTAGATTTGTGGGAGAGAAATCAATATTTGATTTTGGTTGGGACAAATTGTGAATTGTAAATATTAACTAAATTATGCAGGTTTCATTTCTTCTTCGTTAAACTGTAGGTGGTGCTGCCGAGGCAACCTTCTCCATACATAGGTCAACGACTATATAGCAATAAATCGTCACCAAGTTGTCAGGCGAGTTGTCTCCATGTCTCAAAGATTGATTTCAATGTATCCAAACGCCATTAATACCGTGGTGTATATCATAAAGTCGTATAAGCTGACAACTGTGACACACCACGGGATGCTTTATGGACACTTTACAGAAGACTTAAACACTATTTATGTCCAGCTTATGAACATTAATATACTAATAATTGTTACATACAACATTACCAACCATTTTCCAATAGTTATCTAGGAAGCATAATAATAATATTCATTGTATGAATCATATGAATATTTTATTATGGAAAATTAGGTGGCTTTTATATGTGTGGTTTTTTCGTATTTCTTGGCTGTCACGTCTTGCGTATGTCAGATTAGTGACACGTTTGGCCGCCCGCGAACTACTCGTCATATTACCTGCAGCCATTCAAGGACATGTCAGCCACATTTTCAACGACCGGATCCACTTTACAAACAACTACTACCGTCTGTTCTCAGTCTATAAAACACAATGGTAACATCTCCAATGTATTTTACGACATAATTAAGTTAAAATTAATATTCGCGAAGAAGTTGAGTAAATAATATAAAAAAGGTGTTAAAGTGGGATTATGTATGGAACAGGTAGATATCGCTTCGTAGCAGTGGAGACGCGCGCGCTTTAAAGTCGTCGAGTTTATTGCATTGAAATGCAACGCGCTAAAAGCGCGGCACTTCTCAATATTTCCCTTGCAAGAGAGCTTCTAAATGGCAGTTTGCCAACACTATGCGAAATGAAACTTGGTACTGTTTCGTATTTTTATTATTACACAATCCCCCGCTTCTTTATTACGCAGAATTTACATCGTTTCAAGTTTTCGAATTCCCTTAAATCGTTCCAGACGCGCGCGGAGTTTATTGTAATTGGAGTTAGTTAGCTCGCGTTTGGTACACATTGTCACCAAATTAACAGACAGGTGTCTGGGATTCCGTCGCCCCTCTGATTATCCTAGTTTTACGATCACTCTAACTCTCTCCAGACACGTAATTAGACATAGGTTTGTCGTGATTGTCTCCGTGTCATTCAAGAAAACTCATTTCATACATCACACCAATCGAAATCGTGTAGCTAAATAAAATTTATAGCTCTAGTTAATTAACCAAACCCCCTTACATACTAATAATTAAAAGTTTTTTAAAAGAAACAAACGGCGCCTTTTAAAAAAAGACAGTGGAATGTTCAAACCAGAAAAGCCCATCAACGAAACAAGCTCAGTTCACGTTTATTTTCCTATTAATCATTCGGAATGTTGACGACAACAGAATTGGGATGTCCTTTAAGAATCGCCTGACTGTTGATTTAAATAAACAGCTACAACTGCCAACTAAATTACACTTCAAGATGAAACAATGTTACCTAAGTGCTAACATTATTTAAACCAAATTTTGACCAGTTTTATAATTGGTTTTATTTTTCTCCAACCGCATCGATTGAAAAAGAAGGGAGACAAATCTGGTGAACATTATGCAAATACGCTGGGTAGAAAAGGAGAGAAAGAGAGCTCGCGGTAGTTGATAGTTTGTCTGAATATTCGAAGGCAATTCCCACGTGCGAACATTACCTGAAGTCGTAAAAAATCCCGAGGAGAACAGGCGATATGTATGCCGGGCGAATCCGCGCCTGAAATACAATCAGCCTTCTACAGGGGCGCTGTGAGGAACAATATATCGGTTTAATGTATAGTAAATGAGCGCCTCTGCATCAGCTTGCCCATGAATATCAACAACTTTCTTTGTGTTTGCTCGCACTGATCGCTATCATCGACTCCTTTTTTAATTAAAAACTTCCACATTCACAAACTGCCTGCCCTCACGAGACTATTTTCAACTTAATTGACAAATAATATCAGCATACAGGGCAGGAGATCGAAGAGAGATTCTACTTGCTTGAAGGAGGGTTATTAGTGAAAATAATTTTATGCTGGTGGTTATTGTACAAAATTACTACCTTTAACCACAGCATTTTTTTTTACTTTGTTTTCACTATCTCCAACCTTTCATCATTACTCTTTTTTTTTTAACATAAATACCACATAATTTTTCTACTAATAAAAATTCAAGATTATATTGGAAACAATGATCACTACCTTTAAATTTATACATTGTACTACAGTTTTAACTAAAGCATTTATTATAATAATACCTTTACGTTTTATATATAATTTGTATTTAAGTACTTATGGTGGGTTTTAGGAGGCACCGCATGGAACTGACCTATCGGATTACTTTCATCTATAGAATTAAAACTAATTTATGGAATAATTTTTCGATCCGGTTACCTATGTCACCGCATTTTTAAAGATTTAAACTACAATAAAACCACAATTAATGGATCTATGTGAGAGGTTTAAGCAATCAAAATGATGCTTGACTTGAATAGATAATAATTTGAGAATATTAAATTTGATACTTAATTGATTTCATTGGCAACGTAAATGCAATTCACTATATTTGCAGAAGAAATATATGAATTTTTCACAGTTCTAATTTCTGATAAATGTTTAGTATATATTTATTACTTATTTAATTTATTACATTTTCTATTAAATCTATTCTTAAATTAAAGATTCAATATCATTACAATTAAATTGTATTGTAAATATTGCTTGTTAATGCATTTTCTGCCGACTAAACATCGTGTACTATGTTGAGCTTTTATTACGTTTTTAGAGCCAATATATTAAGTTCGGGATTATAGCAGAAATATGATCATAAATAAATTAAATTTGTCATTTTACATATTTTTCAAGGTTCATGCAATTGTTTATGATCAAATGTTTATAGTTGGATTAAGTTAAAAATGTTTATTCTAATTCTTAAATTTTTTTGAATTAACTTTATAATCGATGTAGCAAAAAGCCAACGCAATAGTTTTAGAGGGTTTTACCTTAAACATAGCTCAAAAGTAGTATTTCTGGACTATTGGGAATTTTGTTTGCACATTTTTTAGAAACCTTATCTACGTTTTTTTAAGATTAGATGAAACATTACAAACTGTTTTGTTGATATTCTGAAGACTTTAAGCTTTTGTAGTCTTTTCTGCTTTCTTTATTTTTTGTTGCTTATAGGCCTAACAACGTATTCTTTCTTCAAAACTGCTGCTCCGTACAGTAGGATCCAGTGTACTTACATTGTTAGGAATTGTTATTTGATGCCCAGCATTGTTTGCATTAGGTTAGCACCTCTGTTTTACCTATGGCTTAATTTCTTGTGATGTGTCATATTCATACTATTTTAAAGTTTTTATATTTATCTCAGTGCTTTCAACTTGTACTTGGATATGATTTTTTTTCTTTATTCCTTAAGCATGAATGCTGTGGTTTTTGCTGAGGGTAGCCTTCGACTCCGAGTTAAAGGCGTCAATCAGGTTAAATTCTATGCAGGGAGGTTGACCCTTTGTGCTTTTTTTGATGTTTCCGTGCTTCTTTCACTTTTCTAGTAACATCAACGACATTGTATTCAGATTTTTTGGAATTGTCCTTTTTTGTTAATAATTTCAGGCAGATAAGTAGAACCAGTTTCACTATTGCTGTTACTGTTTTAAAGGGTATTTCATCTTGATCAAGAACCGTACTTTTTTCATTTGGTCTTGTCTTCGAGGAACGCAGATGATTTTTAGTCTTCTTCCATTCTATGGCCGAACCTGTTGAAAACATGTTTGTCACCAAGTTCAGCTGTTCATTGTCGGATAGCGTACACTCTTTAAGTTGTTTGATCAGTGTTTTTTGCACTATTTCATACCCAATGCTCAAATTTTTGAGCATATGTCTGTTTAATCTGTTTTAATTTCTTTCCTCAATTTGTCATTGCTGCTGGTATACTTTCCTCTCCATTTTTAGAAGCAGCCCACTTTCATTTTTACAAAGATGTTGTTAGCATGCTCATGCAATCTTTAGGTTTAGAGTAGGTAATGGGGCGATTGCGAATGGGATAATTTTAGAGATTTTTTCACTTCTTTGATTCCTTTTCTTCTTGAGTCTATCCGGTTTTGAATGTTGGCGATTGATTATCATTGCTATTTGTACTTTGTTTGCCGTGGTTCTGAAGAGGTTTACTAAAGTTGTGTTTAACTAAGTACGTAGATTTTTATAACCACGACGCCTTTCTCCTTTCTGGCTTTTCCATTCATCTATTTTGCTGTATAGGATTAGTTTTAGTAATCCGTATTGTTGGTTGTACTTTATTATGTGTAGCAGATTTTCTGTTTTGTGTTTTTATTGTGAGGATTTGTTTTTTCTTACCGATCTTTCTAAGGACATCTTCGATGGTTACTTCTAGTCAGTACAGAGAATTTTCTTGATTTGTTGGTATATCTACAGCTAACTTCTGTTAGTCTTGGACGCTAGGACTTCACTCTCCATATAATAGTAGTGTTATAACATAACATAACCGCCCAGGTGGTGTAGTGGTTAGCTTACTTGCTTGTTAAACCAGAGGTTTTGGGTTCAAGTCCCCTATTTAGAGGGTTAGTTTTCCTGATTAAGCAAAAATGTGTTGTGAGGAGTACGCCTTCTTTCGGATAAAAAGAGAAGCTTTTGAAGGTCCCGTGTACTGCCTTGATGTTGCGTGCACGTTAAAGAACCCAATAATTTAGGTTGGATTTCCTGAATTTGCGGAAAATTTTTTAGATGTGGTAGTCTTAACCTCTGACGTCGGTGATTAGCCTTGACAGTAAAAATAGATTAACATGAAATAAACGAATTAAAAAAAAAATAACATAACATTTGAGTAGTCAACTTTGTTGTTACGGGTAGATCGTGCGTTTTGACATTTGTGCAGTAGTAACATTGAAGCTAAGTACCAAAATTGTTAAACAGAGAAATTAAAACAAAACCTTCACATACCCAAATAAAAGACTTTTTATTTTCAAATAATTACCTATCTGCCTGATTGTTTACGGAATTGGAAGTCCTTGTACTTTACCGTCTGATAGGATATTGTCGATACCACATAGATCTTTAGAAATATCTCATTTTTTAGCAATTTGGCACTTAGCCCCTTTGTTAATTGTGCTCCTCATTTTTAGATAAATGGCGTAAATCCATGAACGGCTGAATGAATATATGGATAGATGGTTAAATGAATGGATTCATTTATCCATCAAACCATTCATTTAATCATCCATCCGAACATCCTTTTAATCATCTATATGTCCGTTCATGGTTAGATAGATGGATTGATTCTCACTGTTTCTATAATTTTTCAGACCCAATCGTCTCATTACCTTCTGCTCACTTATTTTTTTATGTTGTTTATGGTATTATTGCAAAATGAATCGCAGCATTTTTTGCAAAGATGCTGTCAGAGTTTGGGCCCGTATCTTCATTAAACTTACTCCCCTACGTATTATGTATGACATTTTTGCAATTTTGCGATTTATAACAGAATTCGTTACATCCGTTCTCTGCTCCTTCCTAGCATCTCTGTCATCTTGGGTTCTTACGGCATATTTTACAGATTTTACCACCTTACGGTAAACTAATTGTACTAATAAACCTTACTGAATCAAGCAAGCCTTATCTAAATGCTCTAAACGATACATATTACAACAAAAAATGGAATTGGAATGATGAGATATAGATACATCTAATCTTACCTAGTGTTAGGTTAGGTTACATGATCTAACCTAATCTAACTTAGTGTTAGGTTAGGTTAGGTTGAATTATGCAAGCCTTATCTAAATGGTCTAAACGAAACCTAAACTGGAATTGGTGTGATGAGATATAGATGCATCTAATGTAACTTAGTGTTAGGTTAGACTGGGTTACATGATCTAACCTAATCTAAGTTAGTGTTAGGTTAGATATATGATCTAACCTAACCTCACATTGTTGATTAGGTAGTATTACCTGTTGAGCAGGTATTAGTATTTTAAATCATGTATCAGGTACCCTATCTAGGTAATCCAACTTAACCTAAGACTTCCAAATCACCAAACACTGTGTGGTTACGTTACATAAATGATCTAACCTAACCTAGCGCTACCATTTTTGAGAGGAGAGAATGTATTTACGCACGAGTGTGGGACTTGCCAAAGTCTTAGCGACTAATTCCTACTCTTTACCGTTAATAGCAGATTAATGCGGGCATTGCTTTTGGTTTTCTTTAGCCCGAAGGGTAATAAGGTCTTTTCTGTCTTTTAATATTAGGTTTGTTTTTTTTCTCTTTCTTTCACATCTTACTCCTTCTCTCTCATTATGGCGCAAATTAATTTTTGGATGGAGTTCTACATTTCCTCCTCTCTGTTCTGTTCCTCAAGATTTTCTGCGTTTTATGCTTGCACTTTTCCTTTTCTTCCTGCCATATATCGCAATGAGACAGCGTATATTCGGTTTCCTCCGCTTTGCAGTAGATGCAGTTGCTGCTTGCTCTTTTCAGATAGTGTTTGAAACACTTGTGGCAGAGGTGGCAGCCTACTTGTGAGTGCTTTTTTTGTACCATTTTATTATGTTTGGTATTAAGCTAAAAGTCCAGCTTTTGCTTTTTTCCTTCTCCTACAGCTTCTGTCCCAGGGTATTTTTCCTCTTCTCGACTCTTTTCTGTTCTCCCGGCTTCCTCGATTGCCGGGACGCATCTTGCTAGAACCTTAACTGTGTGCAGGACCTTAACTGTGTGCAATGACCGTGCTCTTTACTCTGTTTATGCCCAATGCATGCTTTTGTTGTGTTTTTGTAATCAATTTTTAATATTTTTACACTTTTATGGCGTCCACCCATACGGGTGCTCCGTTCAACAGTACTGATGTGTCCACCGTCGCCAGCGTTCTTCGTTTCTCTTTGCTTTGTTTGCTTAATCGCATTAGCCACTTTCTCTATCTTTGCGCTCGTTTTATTTAAGTGGCTTCCAAAATTAAGTTGTCTCTGTGACTCCAAGGTACTTAATGGTTTTGTTGGTACTACCGGTGCTCCGTCTATTTCAAAAACAATGTTGTTTAGTAGTATTTCCAGCTGGTGCTTCTTTGACTTGCTTACTGCTTTTAATATTTTGCTTACTGTTTTTATCAGCAGTTTCTTTTCTTTTTTGACCAACATGATTGCCAGGTCGCCGGCATACGCTACAAGCTTGACTTGTCCCCTTCACCCCGTCCTTAACTTTAGGACTCTGAATGTATACTATGTTTCACAGGTGCGGGCCTAGCACAGAACCCCTGTGGAACACTCCCATACATCTCTCCCATCTTCATCCTCGACCACTCTTTTTGTAAAACCACCTTTTTATCGTTTCCTTTACATGCTTTGAGAACCTCCTCTTTTCTATCTCTTCCACAATCAGTAACGAATACACCTAACAACAATCTAACCAAATCTAACCTAACCTAACACTATCCTGATCTAACCTAATCTAAAAGTATCTCACTAAAAAAGTTTAATCAAACTTTCTAACTCTAGCTCGCTGAAACAAATTGATTTTATTGCAAGCAACTTTTTTAGTAGAATGACAAAATTCTTTGCGGAACTAGATCGGAAATTGTATATAGTGTATGAAGGGCCAAAAATAGGTTTTATCCCGAAGAGCAAAAACTATTTTTGTGCTTGTATGTTGAATTGAAAAGTAACGCTTTGTGGCCCTAGGGTGGAAAATCCTTTGCGGCACTAGAGTGGAAATAGTACTTAGTATATCGAGGGCCAAAAATAAGCTTTATCACCCGCTTTGCTCCTTCGTGCTGCTAAAAACGCCGGCTTATGTTTGACCCTTGATACACAATTCACAATTTCTGCTCTAGTTCTAGCATTTTATGGCCAAAACAGATGGTTTTGGTATTCAAAAAACTTGTTTGCAGCCCAAACTTATAAATAAAAGTTTTCAAAATTTGGTTAAAATTTGATCCAATTTTTTTTTTTTGCTGCAATCCGTTGTCTGCCGCTCTTGCTGCGGCGTGGTACAAGCAGTGCTTTTCCGCCCTTGATACTTAATATACTAAACACCTAAACGGTTTTCTGCTGGTTTCCAATATTTAAGACCAGTTGCAAGACATAATTTTACCAAGAACATTGAGTTTGGATTATTTTATGCAGAAATTATAGTAATAGATATCTACAAACTACGTGAAAAGCGATTAAAGTTATGAATAATTCCACATATAATTTACTACTAAGTGCGGAATATAGACATAGAGCAGGACAAATTTTCTTTCAATAATGGAGAGTTTGTAGTTACTTTTGAATCTCTTGATGTTGAATGAATGTTAAAATCTTGATTCAAATGTGTTAGAGTGAAGCTAAGTGGATCGAATATTTTATGTGGGTTTTCTTATAAATATTCTGAAATAAATTGAACAAGACTTAAAGGCTTTTAAAATTAGGACTTAATTATAGAAAAAATGATGCGGTTATATATTATGTCGAACATTAATGTGTCGCTATTAAAATTGTTGCGGCTAATTATATAATTTTATTGGTGCAGATGAAAAATTGTTTTTGATATTAATTAATGTTGTGGAAATTATGTTTGTGACAAATGCGCTTTGAAAGATTTACGGACGTGGAATTTTTGTTTGTGGATCCGTGGCGGCGCAGAGAGGTCTGGATATAGAAGAGAGAAGCAAGCAAGCAAGCAAGCAAGCGACTTCCTCCTGGTGTGATTATTTGTTTGTGGTGCGAGAGTTGTAATCCGGGCGTTTTTAATAGTGTGTTTAGTATAAATGAAGCGTTTTAAATGATGTCAAACGAGTGCTTGTAAGAAGTGAGGCGAGTTGTCAGCGGAGGCGCGAGAGTAAACGAGAGAAGAGTATAAATAGCGAGATAGATCTGAAACCTTTAAGTTCAGCCATCACATGGGTTTGCTTTTAGCGCCCCGCGCGTCTCACAGTGACAGATTTATGTGGACAGGTTGCAGACGGCAGCCATTGGCTGCCCATCTCACTCCACCTGCCTAACTTACCCTATTATAATTCTTAGCGCTGTTCTGTCTCTTGCAGATTGTTTAGTTATATATGCTCCGCATCCAGTGTGATAAACTGTCACCAGCAAACGTCTTGCTCATCGCAAGAAGAGCCCCCCATGACCCACCACCCTGTCTCCTACGCGAAGCTTGGACTAACTAGGAATATTACATTAACTCATCTCCTGCGACCCATAAAACATCCAAGAATCAGATTGGCTTTAGAAACTTAACACGTGTGTCTACTAAAACTTGTTATTGATATCTCTCTCATGACGAGAAACAATCGTCCAAACTTATTACCCTTCAAATATATTTCTACGTCGACCGTAACCCACACACGTAGAGAAATGACAATATCTGGATGGAACAGCCGTAGAGTCATCATAACTTCGTTCTGCCGACTAATAATAAAGACTGTTCCAGAGTCCGCCCGCTATTTCATTCTTTAAGATGACACTAATGTTCCTAAGTATTTTATCAATTTTATTGTCCCCAAACTATCAACCACACTGTGCGCTATTTAATATCGCAAAGAAAAACTAAATACATAAACCAAATAAATATTTATTTTCATTATTCGCGCGCAGCTTAGCTATCAGTAATAATACGCCAGCTAGAAGAAACCTGTTGGTTTAACAACCGAGGCGAAGCAGTGGCTTACAGAAGCCAAACCGCCTGACAACATAGACGTAGAACACAAAGAAATGCATTAGCATACTCATATAGTTTACTACTACACTATATCTATTGGCTGCATGCATATCTAAACATGGCAATCTCACATATACGGATCGAGACCAACTTTAAACTTAATTTATTAACGTATGCCTGAAAAAAATGTGATGATGCGAATGAAAATCGCTTAGATCTAATGGGAAAAATTTATAAATAGAAAGTTCAGATGTAAATATATTATCAGTACCAGTTGACATATCACTTTACATTTAAATACCAATTGATAAATTTATCAATCCCGCCTATCTGATGCAAATTAGCATTTCAATTATTCTAATATAAGCGTTTCGATACATGCTGGACTTTCATCACGTATTATTTATTAGGTGTTTTTTATACATCATCACCATTGACGTGTCATAACTTTTGCTAAGTTTTGCATTGTTAATATGGTATTTAAAAAGTAATCCCATTTTTTATTTTTTATCACAAATTTATTCTTATGAATACATTACTAGTTTCGGCTCTACTAGGCCTTCTATAGATGTAATAAATTAAATGAGAATTTAATTTACTATGTTTATTATCACAAATTTATTCCTACGTATACATAACTAATTTCGGCTCTACTAGAGTCTTCTAGAGAAGTAATAAGTTAAATTAGAACTCATTAACGAATACTTAACTAGTTTCAGCTCTGCTAGAGTCTTTTACAGAAGTAATAAGTTCTCATTTAACTAATTACTTCTGTAGAAAATGAAAATTCATTAATTTATTACTTTTGTAGAAGGCTCTAGTATAGCCGAAACTAGTAATGTGTTTGTAGGAATAAATTTGTGTAATAAACATAGTAAATTTTTGTGAATTATTACGTTGTAGAGGTCACAACTCAATTATAATGATATTAATTAGAATTTTTAAACAGAAAAAAAAATTAATATCAGTATAATTTAGATGCAACGAAAGTAGAATACAAAACTTTGATCTATATAAATTATCTAGAATAGGCTTTTGAAAATATTTCATAAAATTAAAACATTTACCATACGGGTATGGTATTCAGTTACCGGTGGCTCCCTCGCTATATCTTAATTTAATACGAAGTCTGTTGTCAGGACATGAAGAATGGCATTTAATACCTTCCTACGGCAATAACTTTAAATCAAAAAATTGACAGCCCCTTTATAATTTCCACTCTTCATTATTTTAAATAACGTTTTATTTTTGGAAAAAAATAAACGGTTTTCTGGGGCAATTGAACCTTGAAAATGTTTAATTCTTTACAATAAGATTCTTAAAATAAATAAAATATTTCCAAAACTTTTAATTAAAAAAAAAAAAAAAAAAAAAAAATTATTTTAACTGATAATTAGTTAATAATTTAGGAAAAAAATGTATTAAAAATAAACAAAAAATAAAAACTAAATAATACAATTTTTGCAATCGAATTTCTTCATTCGAAGAAAAGTTTTCGTATGTGCCGGTCAAGGTAATGTACCCTTGTATACCAACCAAGCATTACAATACTTGACTAAACTTTCAACACATATTATTTATCGAGTGTTTTAAGTTCTTATCATGTAAGTAAGCCGGACAATAAAACGCAACGTTACGCACCGTAAATGTGCCCTTTGTAACACAATGGACAGCAAAACGCATTTGCCTGATTGGAAAAAAGAGTTTTATATTATCCTCTCCTATATTTATTTATATTTGTTTTCATTATATCGATTGTGTCCATCAATGTGTTGAGCCTTTGTCCATATGATTAAATTGAAGCCATAAAATGTCTCTTGCCAATATGGATTATTAGTTTATAGAGGGTCGCATAAAAGGTTAATTCATTGTTGAATGTAAACCACTGGTCGTACGCGAATATTTCGCTATAAATCAATCCGAGGGCATTGTTTGACGTGTAATTTACAGGGACCTGGTTTATCTTTGTTTAATAGAATATTTTGTAAGCGAATAAACACAGCACTGGTTTCTTAGTTTTATGTATTTTATTGTGGCAAGTACTGTCACTTCATTTAATACTGTACGACTGAAAAAGTTTCGCCTCTTTGAAACTCTATGTACACTCACAGAAAATATTTTAAAATTCCCTCAAAACAATAATTAATCAATTTTAAATATAATTAATCCATTAATTAATTTCCCCATAACATCATATTAATTTTTTTGTTGGAATATATTTAAATTCAGTAAATTTATCCCGTCCAGATAGTATAGCAAAGCGCGGTTAGAGAGAGTATTCTTTCAGTGAGTGTATAGTCAGGGTAGAGACATGACATGTCCGAGTCTGGCAGCGACAGATGAAACTACAGGATCTCGTCATCAGGCTGCTGTCCTGTAGCTGTCTCGCAGATCCTAGCGACCAAAACCCCCCACCCCATACCATTCAGAGGGGTGCGTCAGAGCCACTCTGACTTTTGAAGGCGAAGGGTGGTTGGTTTGGCTTAGTTAGCTCTACGCACTACTCGCATGCACGTTGCGAAGTTTGAATCGGTGGTGCGGAATCGTTCGACAACAAAAACACACGAAGGTAGGCGCAATTATTTCTTCTTAATCGTGCGGGTTTTATTTATTTTTTTTAAATTCAATTCTAAATGTCCGCTTATTTAATTTAATTTATTGCATGTCTTTCGGAAGAACATGAAGGGAAGTCCACTAAGCTCTCCAATATTCTTGTCGGAGTTGTCAGTTAAGCTGGAGGGGTTAAACGGGACAAATACTTTTCTGCTTAAACAGACAATTTGAAAGACATTGCATATGCAATGAACTTCCCCAAGACATCCTTAACGTCCAAGAAATAACCACAACAAATTTGCACACCAAAAAAACAATTTATGTCAATTATTTTTTTTTTATAAAAAACCAATTATATTTATTTAATTTAAAAAATCCGGACAGCAATCAATCAAGTTAATTAAGTCTAAATAAATCGAGTTTCGCAGACGCAATTAAAAAATATCAAGTTCTACCTGAGCAAACCTAACTCTCAGGTATATACTGATTGATTGACGGAGGATTGTCGGCCCGGTTTCAACACTTTTTTTTAAGTGATCAATTAATTAAAGCGACTTTTTTGTCGTAAGTAGCGGCTGGTGACGCTCACCTGCACTGTCCTTTTCTATTTAAGCCCCTCGCATTGATCTAGTCGGGTTGTCTCCCACCCCCGACATCACTCGGACAGCGCTGTCATTCTCCCAGACGTCTCATCAACACGCACGTCCGAGACAGAGATGCCCTGTACATTTCCCAATCAATAACTGTCTTTGCTAGTCAACTGCAGTGCACCTTCCTTCACGTGTAAATTTATAAATGCACAATCGATCTTACCGGGGATGATATAACGGGGTTGCTTTACCTCCCGGTCATTAATCGCACTAATTCGTCGTCGTCCGTAACACAGCGGAGGAAATGAATACGTGGGGGGCATTTGTCAAATTTTGATATTGAAATTGAAATGGGGTCAATATGTCTCGGGCGAAATGAATTCAAATCTGAACTGTCTCGGTCGTGTAATTTGGGAGCGAGAATAAATCAACCAGGGTTCATTGATTAATCGCATTTGTTACTACTTGCACACGTAACTTAACCTACTAAAAGACTACATTACTCATTGCCAAAATATATAGCACATCGCTTTTTTTACAACAGCAATGATAGCTTTAAATTTTTAGCATCAAACCAATATATAAATCTTATGCAAAATGTACATAAAATTAACCAAAAATCAAATATGCTCACTAAGTGAGAATCAGTATTGAGAGTATACTTAATTTTTTTGCAAAACTTTGTGTTAATTCCCTAATTGGACATTAAATTTGTGGAAAAATATTGCTCTCAATAATCCGTTCCTACTGTATAAATTTTGTTGTTTATCTATAATTTTAAAATTAAAAATTTTGTAATCCAAATTTTTAGCAATTAGGCTTTTTGTTTTTCTCACATAAATGATTGAACAGCCAAAACAGTTAACAAAATTTTATTACTGATTTCACAAAACATAAATGAAGACTTCCTACATTGTATCAAGTTTTAAAATGTTGAACCAATCTCTTCTATTCAAAATTCTTCAAAGTTGATGTTGATGCTACTGCCTTTATTTTTTGGTTTTGAACGAGATTTACTTTTTGATTTATTTGTTGCTTTTGAGAGAATTTGATAAATTTGCAATGACTTTGAGAGTTGCCTGCTATGGTTAGATTAAATGCATTGTACCAGGATTGTTAGTCCAGTTAATCTATAGTTCTTGGTCGTTTGGGGTGGTCCACTTGTGACGTCAATTTTTGTGTTTTCCATATAGTGCTTTTAGCTGATGCCGTGGTAGTAGTTCTACTGGGAGTGGATACTATGCAAAACTTATTCTAGGGATCGAGTTATGTGGAAGTCAAAACCGCCTTAGTTTAGTCTTAATGGTTACTTGTCTGTTCCAATTAAAGGTTATATACGACCTCAAACCTCAAAATGACTTCAAACCATAAATTGACTTCAAACCTAACCTAATTTAAAATTGACTTCAAACCTCAAAATAACTTTAAACCAACCTAACCTAACTTCAAATTGACTTTAAACTTTAAAATGATTTTAAACCACAAATTGACCTCAAATCTAACCTAACCTAATCTATATACGACCTTAAAATTCAAACTGACCTCAAACCTTAAATTGACCTCTAACCTAACTTAAAATTGATCTCAAACTTCAAAAAAACCTCAAACCAACCTAACCTAACCTCAAATTGACTTTAAACTTTAAAATGACTTTAACCTTAAATTGACCTCAAATCTAACTTAATTTTTTTGGCGCATGGTTTAGTCACATCCATTGTTATTTCCCGCACATGTATTGAATTATTTTTAGTAAAGCATTTTATCTAAACCTACACAAGCAAGCCATCAGTATAAGTTTAGGTTACATTACTAATTGAGTTTGCAATTAGCTTAAAGTTTTGGGTCCAAACATGGACCATCACAACTCTCATATCTGCAATTTATAGTATCTGCCCAAAGATAAACATATATTTGGTGTTTAGAATCATTAATGTTGAACAATTGTGGTGTTCCACTGGTATCAACTCTTTTCTCATTGATATTTCTTATACACAAATGATTTTCTTCAATTAGTTTATCAGTTCTGTTAGCAATTTTTAGCCAAAACTATTAACATCAGTTTCCTACTACAGAAGATGAAATCAGGTGTTGGTTGAGTCTTCTTCTACTTCTTCATACGTTGTTTTTTTTTTTTAAGCAATTTTAGGCAGGACTTGGATTTGACACAAATCTTTTATTTTTTCACTTCTCTTTCGGTCAAATAAGCTAAAACCTGTTAATGCTTTAGTATTCGGATTTCTGTTGTTTTTAAGAGTCGTTTGGTAGTTGTATCCTCTTCTCTAGTTTTTACTGCATAAGTCATGATTAGCTTTACGCAGGTTTTATAGATTTGTACTTTACTTTCCGTACTCATATGCTCATTTTGTCATATTATATCTTGTAAGAATCCAGAGATTTAGGTTACTTTCTTTTGTTGTTTGGGTTTTTGTTTCTTCCCTTAGATCCCTGTTACTTGTAATAGTTGCTCCAAAATATATAGTCTTACTCTACCATCCAGTGGCCAAGGATTACCTTCAACTGAGCACTTCTTTCGCAAGATGTTTGCAAAATTTCTAATATTTTGATTTAGAAATTGCATTTAGTGACTGGGCTTACCTATAAGCAATGATCTGCAATGCGGAGGGGCCACTGATGTTTATTTAAAAACCTGGAAAGGAGGGTTACAAAATAAAAATGGTCTTCTTAATAATATTTTGCGGTGCGCCCAAAACTCTTAGCTATACAGCCTACGAATGAGGCCTACTTTTAGGTTTATTTGTTGCTCTTGAGAGCAGTTGGTCTAGTGATGGTTATTTGCTATGCCTTTTCAGCTAGTCAGTTTAAGAGATTAAATTCAGTGAGCTAGGATTGTCTACTGAAATGGCCATTCTTATGATAGGACAAAACTGTACGCTTTTTTCCAAAGCCTTCTCTGAGGGGGTCTTCTCAATACTTTCCGGTAGGGCCCAAAAATTTTAGCTACATCAGCCTACAAATGAGGCTTACTTTTAGGTTTATTTGAGATTCCATTTGGACTAGTGATGGCTATTTGCTAAGACTTTGTAGCTAGTCAAAGAAAGAAATGAACCGAAAATACGTAGCAGCGTACAATTCTCATTTTTGTAATTATTGTAAGGTCCTCACTTTTTAGAGAAATTTTTTGTTAAAAACAGCCCCCATTTTGTCGATTTCTTAGGAATCATCCCACTCATTATTGATCTTCTTCTTCTTCAGCCTGTTTTTATCCACTCCTGAATGTAGGCCTCTTCTAACGTTTTCCATGTTTCTCTGGGTTGAGCTGTTTGGATCCAGTTCTTTCCTTCTATTTTTTGTATATCATTTCGCCAACTTGTTGCCGGCCGGCCCATGCTTCTTTTCGTTGTCTTTGGGCGCCATTTTATGATTCTTTTGGTCCATCTGGTTTCATCTTGTCTTGCTAGGTGGCCCGCCCATCTCCACTTCAATTCTGCTATTCTCCCGGTGACGTCTTTGACTTTTGTTTTACTTCTGATTTTTTCGGCGGCAGAGGAAGAAGAAGAGTATACGAATTTGGACTCTGGTAGGAGCTGCAAACCGAAATCCGTTGGTGGATGCCTTAATGGTACCTAGAGTTGCCAAATAGATTGATTAGCGCTGCTTCCAAACGGCGTTCTAGGGGACAAAACGCTTCAAGAAGTTTTGTTGTTAATATCTAGGCCATATCTTTTGCTACTTTCTGTCGCTATTCATGAGATGTTGTCAGCAAACATGACCATTTAGTCTGCGTATATAGATATTAAATATTATTGGATATAGTATACAGCGTTGTTTTGCTCCTTGTAGAATTTTCAATTATTTTGTGTTCGAGCTTCTACCCTCATCATGGTTGTTTTTTTCCAACATGATAATTCTCAAGTCTTTTCCATCTATTTCAACTTTCTTTATTATCTTCTGATGTTGTACTCTATCAAAGGCTTTCCGGTAACAAGCAAATATGTCACAGTTAATATTCCTGCATTGCTGAAACAACATTTGGATGCTATAAAGACGAGATTTGTTTTTGTTCATTTAGTGTTGATTGGTGTTGCTTGGAAGCCTGGTGTTGAGTGTGCACCAGCGATTACCTTCTGATCAACTTTGCTGGCGTTGGAGATGGTTATGTATATGGTTTCAAGCCAAGTCTGAACCGTGATTGTTTTTTGGGTGTTCAGGTGCTTTGATTATCTTTCAACTCTTTACCTTTCTGCTGCTGGATGTTTGGCATTTTCATTGATGTTATTTGGCACGCAAACATTTTTTCATAGGCTGTGCTTACGTGTCACTTTGAGGATGTCCGTAATTTGGTAGCTGTAACCAAAAAATGTTGATTTTGGTTTTATATGCTCCATTTTGCACTCAAATAGACATTTCTGAAGTCTTTTTTGTAAATATTTTATTAAAACTTTTGATTTGGAAAACACATTTAGGTTAGGTTTGTGCTAAAACTTATTTCCACAGAAAAATTGTTGAGTTAGAAATCACATTAAGGTTAGGATTAGTGGCGAGGCTTACCTATAAGCAAGAACCTCAATGCGGAAGTACAAATTTCTCCCTCTCCCCCGACGTTTATTTCAAAAAGTAAATAAAAAAATTACAAAATTGTACACTTTTCTCAACTTTTTCGGTGGGGCCTAAAAATCCTAGCTACGCCACTGGGTTTCAGTAGCGTTCCTTGTATTTGTTTTGTACGTTTTTGAATGTTAATCAAATATCCTACAATAAACTAAAAAAAAAATTACATAATAGTATTCGAATGAACAACGGTACTCGAATTAAGAATGTAATTCGAATTAAAATTTTTATTTGAATTAAAAATTTTCATTCGAATTAAAACTTTATTCGAATTATGAATTTTTCTCTAATTAAAAATGGTTTTCGAATTTAGAATTTTAATCGAATTAAAAATGGCATTCGAATTAATATTTTCATTTGAGTTAAAAAGCAGTTTGAATTAAGTTTAGTTGAAAAATCTCTGAACTAATTATACCTCCATTTAAAGCCTAAAGGAAAAAGTTCAGTATTATAGCAAAAGTAACTACAAAATTAGGATTAATTCTATTATCTAAAAATCTTAAATGTCATACGTAAAATATTAAATTAGATTGTTTAGAATTAGTTCTGCAATATGAAAAAAATAATTTTTCTTTTAGAAATAATGTCTCAGAGTTCGAATTGCATTTCACAATTGCTACAAAATAATTTTACTAAAATCCCACATAATTTGTCCTTAATATTTTCTCACAAAATCAAACAAAACACAAACATTTAATTTATTTACTCGAAATAATTGATAGACGATTAATTTGTAGGGTAATATTTTCATTGTAATAATATTGAATAAGCCGTTTAAAGATTTGACGAAGTTGAGAATCCATTAGCGTTTTGTTTGTGCTTGGAATTTCGTTTGGTAATTGTGATTGATTTTAAGTAATGTACTTTTAAAAAGGTAAGAATAGAGATTCCGGTAGCGGTAAGGAGCGTAAAGAGTTGGCGCGCGTGCCACGTCGACCCTTGACACAGATCATTTGTCCAACCCCGGGGGTCGGTGCTCCCAGACATCATCATCATTAATACCCGTTCAATCAGGGATCCGGTATTTGAAGAAATCACGAGAGGGGCCCGCGCGCACCTCCGCCACCATCGCCGCCACAGCATCATCGGGTTTTGTAAATGCGCCCGTTGACACTTGACGGATGGCGCTATTCACTTGCCCGATGATGAGTGGGATCTAATTTATAGAGTGAGTGTTGAAGAGTCAGCGGCGGGTGGTAGATCACGGTGCCATCTATCAGAGGCGGTGGGACGCTGTGGGAACCTGCGCATCATCACCACCTGGACCTCCTGCAGATGATGGAAGACCACTCGCCTCCTAACAATGCACACGTGTTGCCAATTAAGTGCATCACATGACTTATCATCACTGTATATCAATACATCGATTGAATACGAAAATAAAAAAGAAATTTTATATATACCCGGCCGAATTTATTATACACGGACCATATAGAGTAATTTATTGCTCGCTGAGTAACGTTGACATTTTCCAATGCATTTCCCGTAATCGATGATGGATATTAGAGATGAATTATGGCAAGCACATTGCTTTTATAACTGAAAGTCGTTAATACTTTTCCCATCTTCTGGAAAGTGCAATCATCAACAATTTTGTGCATTGTTTGTTAAGATATATTTACCAAGGGGTGTATGAATGGTCGGGTCAGAGAAACGATTCGGGCACAGGAGGGAGATAAAGAAAGGCAGGAGAATAATGCATAATTCGGTCATAAAATATGTCAGGGTCTCTAGAATTGAACGCTATCCTTCAAAGCGGGTAGAGACGGCAGCGGAGGTTAGATTTATTGGGCAATAAAGTATTATAATTAAACGCGTTCGGGCCCCGCGATGTCACTCGGTCTACATCTATAAATCTCTAGGGCGCAGCACGGACACTCTCCATGCAGAGCAAAGGTGAGGCATGTGAGTGAACAGAACTACCCCGCATCACCCTTCCTCCCGAAACCCGTCATAACGCCACCCCGCTGGATGTTTTATTAAAGCCATTTCGGCGTAAATCATCGCAGTAACGGCTCACCCTCTCTATCGGTCAAGTATTTACTCGCTGCATATACCCAGTAAATCGCCACCCCTTAGAAGATTCATGGCCAATATTTCTACTTTGTAATTAACGCTGAACAATGCGAAATTTGCCATGGGGAAGATGACACTTCTGGTGAATCCGACAAAACTTTCATCGCAATAAATTTCCACCCAAGACATGTAGCAAATACATAATCAGCGCGGGCTTAAATTAATTCGAATCACGTTAACGAACAGCGTAAATTAGAAGCGAGGTCCTTCATTGTGTCTGCAAATAGCGCGCGGGCTGCGGTCAGCAGCTGACGCTGGGATAGCCGGACGCTCGTTTTGATTTACGTCTTAACCTCATTTTATAAAATGTCAGCAGGAAGGGCGTATATGAATACTCGGACCACTTTGGATTTATGGCCCATCATTTCTTTTACATGCGAATTTTTGACGAAACGCTTGGCAGGTGCGCGCTTACTTTGTCGCGCTTGACTGATGCGTCTCCGGCCGTCCCATGTTAGTTAACTGGCTAATGGACCGGACAAATAACAATTGTGCACTGCATAAATATCACGTTCTCATCACTAATTATACTACCTACATGCACCGTGCCATGTACAGTCAATAATTTATTTAGGTTATTTGTTAAGTAAAAATATATTACAATGAACAGTTTTATTATAAACAGCAATCAATATACAGGGTCCTTCTTCATTAACTACGATTTTTTTTTCAAAAAGATTGTACATGAAACAATTGTTGCAACATAAAAATTATTAAATAATCTACTTTATTTATATAATTTTCAAAATCGATCATAAGCAACTTTTCATAAAATAAATATAAAATCCGGCCATCACCAACCTTTGAGATTGACTGCAATTGAAATTAACTTACATTTCAAATTTTCTATCATCATTATCTACTTTTTACGGCACTGCTGACACAACTTAAAGTTACAGTTTTGAGTGAATTTCATACAACTGGAGAGATTATTAATCTACTCCGGACCAATTTGAAATGGTTTCCGTTCAGAAATTCGAACCCACGATTTTTGGTGCAGCAGTCGGATGCTTAGACTACTGCGCCACACTCCCCTTAAATATGCGTAAACAAAATCCTAAGTGTTAGTAAAGTTACTAATATATTTGAAATTTTCTGTAAACTTTCAGCATTAATTTGTCGCTTCACGATTGATTGTTATTAACTTAAATGACATTTCATCGATTCGTGATTGATTGAAGTATGCTTAAACAAATTTTAAGTGTTAGTGAGGTCATTAATACATTTTAAATTATCTGCAAACTTTCAGGAATAATTTGTTGCTTGGCGTTGATTGTAATATACTTAAGTGACATTTTGTCGCTTTGCAATTGATTAATCATATTATTAGCATTAGAATTTTTTTGCCTTTATTGCAGGCAACTTGCATTACGAGTTGACCTACAGTTTTTATTGGATTTCGAACCATTGGAACTGAAATCTTTGTCGTAATCTGTGGTGTTTAAAATTTTCTGGAGGTCTGCTTTTAGCAATAGTTCTCCGGTTCATCTGTTGGTTAGTTTGAGATTGATTGTAGTATCATTATTACCCACTTTTTACGGCACTGCTGGCATCTTATCTGCCCGGAGAGATTATTAATCTACTCCGGACCAGTTTGAAATGGTTTCCGTTCTGAAATTTGAACCCACTATCTTTGGTGCGGCAGTCGGATGCTTATACTATCTATTATTATTAGCCACTTTTCACGCTACTGCAAGCGCATTAGCCTCTTCTCCGCCCTTAATGCAGGCAACTTACATTACGTGTAGACCTACAGTTTTAAGTGGATTCCAAACCACTGGAACTGAAGAAATTATTAATCTACTCCTACTATGATCTTGAGGATTTGTTATATCAAATCTTTGTTGTCATTTGTGGTGTTTAAATCTTTCAGCAATAGTTTTCCGGTGGATCTGTTGGTTAGTTTGAAGAATCAGACAAGAAGATACAATTTATTCACTTTTTTCCTAGAAGATATCTTTAAAAACATGTTGTGGGAGAAAAATGATTAACATAGATGGCAAACTACTTGCGATTCGATGATGATATCCTAATAAGCTCAGATCTCTAAGAACGCAAAGGCATGCAAGAAGAATAATTGGCATCACTATCAGTCGGTCTCAAAATGAACTTAGGAAAGATTAAGTTCATGAAGCAAGAAACAAAAGGTCAACCACATGAAATAGACGGCCACGAAATCGAAACGATTCTATGGACAGCAAAAAGAGCAAACAAATTCAAAACCTGCTAACGGGCGATGGAACGAGCTCTACTTGGCGTAAGCTTATGAGAGCATCACAAAATTAAAAAATCAGACGACAAACCAAGTTTTAGATGTGATTGAACGAATTGCAGAACTTAAGTAGAGCTGGGTAGAAAACACCAACAAATGGACCCACCGAGTCACACATTAGTTTCCAAGAACCACTAAACAAAAAGTTGGAAGACACAAAACAGATCGCAGGGAACAAATGGTATGAAGTTGGAAAGGCAAATACATGAAATAGTCTGAAAAGGTTTACGTTCTGCAGTGGACAGATACAGGTTGAAGAGAGAGATCTAGCTAGCAGGATGGATTGCACATTTGGCTTGATCTTTTTCTTCTGATGTTAGATTAGCAGTGGGTTGAAGGGTAGTTTTTGCCACACCTAACATAGCGGTTATGTTTAGTCCATGTAGATTTTTCTGATTTTAATTGTTGTCAAAAGGCATGTGATGTCTGCTTCCAATTTTAATTCTTTTAAGCTATTTTGTAGCTACCTTTATTTTAATTTGTCTTGGGTGGGGGGCTTTTGGTGTTGACTTTTGTTTTTGTCTTGATTTGATGAGATTCTTCATCGTCAGAGTCTAAAACACTTTTGGAGTTGTTTGTGTTTTTGACATTTTTTGTCCATCCAATCAGTCGAGTTGTCTTTTACTTCTGTTGAGGTGCTTTGTATGATTCTGTTTGGATCTTCTTTAGGATAATTGACCTTTGTAGTAGTTGGAAGTGGATGGAATGATTCTTTTCTTCAAGTGTCAGTTTGGGTACGTGAACGGTCTTTTTTCTTTTTATTCGTCGTATAATTTGGGCAACAGTGCGGTGTGCTAGACGGCCTACTGCAGTTATTGAATGACATGGAGGTCTATTTTAGACGGGCTAGCTGGAAAGATTGGGCCAACTGTATCTAACATTATGCAGAATGTAGAAGAAGGATTATTAGTGAACCCAAGCAAAGCGGTACATGTATCAATAGCGAGATCACAATAAAATCTACCGTTTTCCACATTTACCAATTTAATGTATGGCCTCACTTGTTGACCAGATGTTTATATACTAATTCATTATGATATACGGAGCGCTTGTATGGGTCAAAAAACACTTTCAAGATTACGGCAACCAAACTAGGTAAGGTACAATAATAAGCATGTTTGCTGTTAACGAAAGCAATGATAACTATTCCCACGTAGCCATAAAACACTGTTTTTGCTACCACTACTGCATTTGTGTGTGCAGTTGTGAAGATGAAGGCGAGACAAGCAGCGTACCGACTACAGATAAATTAATACGCTGTACCGGAGAGCGTGGCGCAGTAGTCTAGGCATCCGACTGCTGCACTGAAGATTGTGGGTTCGAATCTGACAAATGAAAACTATTTCAAACGTTTATACGTTTTCCCACTCCACAATTTGCTTTATTAGCGTAGGTAGATTAATAATGTTTCCAGTGGTTCCGATCCACTTAAAATGTAGGTCCACTTGCAATGTAGGTTGCCAGCATTACGGGCAGAAAAGAGGCTCATGCGCCTGCTGTAGCGTGATGACTGGGAACAACAAATGAAGAAAAAACTTTGAAGATGAGATTAGATTTCATAAAATTGCAGACAGAACCCATTTGATATGATAATTGTGTCGCAAAACGAGTGGACTAATAAAAAGATGGGACCAGAAATCACAGAACATATAAAGCTTGAAACATTTCAACAAGTTTTTCATAGCTGCTGTTGAATAGTGCGCTAGAACCACGATTGACAAACCCCTCAGGTGATATAGTGGTTAGCGTACTTCACTACTACACTAGGGGTCTTGATTTCGAGTTTTTTATCTGAAGAGTCAGTTTGTTTTGTTAAGAGAAAATGTGTTGTGATTAGTACGATTTCTTTGGGATAAGCAGAAATTTGGCCTATTTTTGACATTCAAGTGGCAACTGACATTTACTACTAAGATATTAAATTTTTAGGAACATGCAGGTGTTAAAGTGAACCAATGTTTTAGTCATCAACACTTGGGTGGACGGGTACTCACCCGTAGAATATTAGAAAACACCCGCCTACAGTTCATAAAACTTTTAACTGTCCACCCACCCGAGTGATTATGATCAAAATATTGATTCACAGTAACAACTGTTACGTTCTTGTTGAAATGACAAAATAGTGAATGTTTATTGTCACTTAAATGTAAAAAGTGAGCGCCATTACTCAGTTTTTGTTTACAAACACTTGACTTAATGAGCATACGTTTGATAAATTATGTGCGAGTGGTTTCTAATCTTGTGACCCGCCCGCCCACCCAAGTATTGGTGATCAAAAGATTGGTTCACTTTAATACCTGTGATAATTATGCAGCTTATATGACAAATTAGTGAATGTTTGTTGTCATTTAAATGTCAAAAGTGGGCGTCATTACTTAAGTTCTTGCTCACAAACACTTAACTTAATGAGCGTTTTGTAAAATATGTGCTGGTGGTTTTTAATTTTGTGACCCATCCATCCACCCAAGTGTTGCTGTTCAAAAGATTGGTTCACTCTAATACCTGTCATAATTTTGCAGCTTATATTACAAGTTAGTAAATGTCAACTATCACTTAAATGTCAAAAGTGGGCGCCATTGAAATTTATTCTTCACAAACTCTTAAGTAGGTTTTATAGTTTGTGGGCGGGTTGGCGTTGCGCAGTAAGCAAGGCATCAGACTGTTGCACCAAAGATTGTGGGTTTGAATCTCCCACTCCCTAACCCGCCTTGTCCGCGTCATGACTAAGATTTTTCTCTGGTCCGAAGTAGATTTATAATCTTTCCAGTGGTTCGCAATCCTCTTAAAAAACTGTAAGTCTACCTGTAATGTAAGTTGCCAGCATTACGGGTAGATAAGAGGCTAATGCGCCGATGATGACTAAACAATGTGCAGGCCTACACTCCTGTTAGTTTTAGGTTAGGTTTAGGTTAGGTTTAGAACAAGTGCATAAAACTAAAATTTTCAACGTTGAATTAACAACAAATGACATAATTATCCTTAGCTTAAGCCAAGATGGCGTCGCTTAATGTTAAGCTTGATGTCAGCTTCATTTTAATATTTATTTTGAAACTGTTGACTTCTATTATTTAAATTTTCTACAATAGCAGTCAATTTTTTTGTAGCTTTCTACTATAAAGTTTAAAAAAAAACTTAGCTTAGCTTGGCTTAAACCAATATGGCGTCGATTAGTGTAAAACTTGGTATTTACAACTTTTTGTATTCTGATTAGGTAATGTTTTTATGTTGTTGGGAAGAAAGCTCAAAAAACTGAAACTATTGATTTGAATTTAATATTTTTTCTTAGTTCTGGATTTAAGAATTGATTTGGTTAATTAACTATGGTCAATTAAATATTCTTTTTAATTGGGCATGTAAGCATAATATTAATAATGAAAAATAATGATCCATCTCAGCTTAATCGAATTAAAGATTAACAAAATTTACGTTGTATCGTAAATTGCGATTCTAGTCATCAATCAATATCTATTTATATCAAACAACTTACGTGATATAGATTTAAGATTCACATCATCGCCATCCACACCTAAAAACAAAAACATTATTTAATAACAAATTGAAAATTAATGGAATATTATTTTCTGAATTCTTTGAGGCATGATAAAGCCTCACACAGGAAATACACACGTTTTAAGAATACATACGGGAAGCAATATTTTATCGGACGCTGTTATAATATCGTGATTTATCAACATCTATATCTAGCACTGATTTATAAAATGCATTTAAATATGGAGGAAGTTGATACACTATATATTATTTATGAAATATTCTAGGCCATAACGGCTCGAAACTCAATCAGATAGGTGTGTGTGTAATATAGCGGAGTGCGTCATTTAGGACATAAATCTGTCAGTCCATTCCCGTAATCATATGGGCACTTTCGCATGACTCACATCCGCGATGTGACACTTGACAGACTGTTATGTGTCCGTCCTTCTCTCCCTCAGGACCTATCAGCATTATCCTTTTCCCCCAGTGGTTACGTTTCGTTGTCGATATGGACAGTTCCTATTGCCACAAATCACGAAATAACATTTTACTATTGTCAACTAATAAAAAATTTAATCCTATAAATACGATTACGTTAAGTAATATATATAGAAGACACGCATTGCGTAAGCTATAGTATTTGGCAGTAAAGTATGGACAAATAGCTATTGTAATGTACGACGGGTTAAATACGTCTCTGATGTCGCATGCCAGAACAGCTGAGCATTTCACTCCAACACCTGCCTTTCATTCTATTAAACTCTTGTCAGCTACCGCAATCCTTCCGAGATTTGTCCACATCCATTCCAATTACAACGAGTTTAATTTACAATTTATTCATTAAAAAAAATATGATTCGATTCAATTTTAAAATCACTAGACTTGTGCCAAATTTCTATTAGGGTAGGGGAGGTCATAAAGCAAGCACGTGTTTTATTTAATACGGAACAAAACGCACTGATTTATACCGTGTGTCTAATTATAAAGTTTACAACCCGACGAAATTGTTAACAATATAAATTCTGACCTAAATTTCCGATGGGAAGGCATAAATTCGTACTCACTTAATGATGAAACGCATTAATCTTTGTAATCCTATTAAATATTTATTTTAAAATAACATCTGTACTGTAATCCGGTTGTCGGTTAAGTGAAATTTCCGCGTGGTCATAATATCGCCACGAATTAAAAAATTATTACGTTTAATTATTATTATTATTATTGTTGGTTCACATGTTACATCAAGCGTAACACATTATTAAAATTAGCATTTTAATTGAGTTTTTTAAGTAGATACGATTTCCATTGCTATTTATAATTGATATTTTTGACCATGAAATCAATTTGGTAAAAAAGAAATCGAATTTAAGCTGCAGAGATCACTTTGTTGAAAGTATTAATACTTTGAGTGGAATGTATTTGTTGAAGGTATTTATTTTTTAATAAAATTATTTGCTCAAGTTTGCGTTAAGTTAATGTATTTTTGCTATGAATATAGCGCCAAATAGATTATTATATTCCGCTGGCTTTATTGTCAATTACATAGCTACATCTTTCTTTTATATTGGATTGATTTAGAATTGGGCCTTGGAAATATTTATAGAATGTGGAAGGGAAACTAAGGTTTTTTCTTCAAGCTGTTAACTATTAGAATTAGGTGTTTAAAATAACTTTATCTAGAGAAGCACGTTTTCTTCTTTACTTTTTCTTCATTATTTTCTTGTAACTCTCCAGGATATTGGAGAGATTTCGCTTTTTTTTTAGACTACCATTGGTAAAAAATAAATTTGTTGTTGTTGGGTCTGATGTTCTTTATCAAACATACGAGAAATCCTAATTGTCTTTCTTGTTAGATTTGCAAGCCGGTTTGTACCAACCTACCTCAAACGTGAATTTTTTTAACAAAAAATCACTGTTAGGATTGTCCTGATAAGGAGATGTTGTTTATACAACTCATTCTTGGTCATTAGGAAATTTGAGGACTTATAATTCAGACTTGCGGATTTGATTTGTTTGATAAAGTTGTTTTAAGTTTGCTCTGCAATGTCCCGCCGAGTGTGGTGTTAACTAGAGATTGTATTATTCTCAACTCTGCAAACGTCAGTTGTCTATATTATAGGAGGAGGAAGTGATATCGAATCCCTTGATGATTGACACTTGGGCATTACTTGCTTCTAATTGTTTTGGGAGTCAAGTTTAGATAACTTCAATTTAATCATATTCGCCAATTTAGACTTGGAGGCTTCATTAAGAAACAGATATCTTTCAAATTTTCTATTTGAAATTAATGAAATTTGGTGCCAATATTAGTAGTACAAATTGTGTTTTAAATTGATTTGCTCAATTTTTTATAACCTCAATTTTATCAACTTTTGACTTTGAGGCTAGGAGCTACGTTAACAAATAAATAACGTCTGAACCGTTTATTTAAAATGGGTAAAATTTGTTACTAATATACTACATTACCAATAGCATAAGTTGATAAAATTTGATTTAAATTGACTGGGTAAATTTTTCATAACCTCAATTTAATCAACTTCACCAAATTTGATTTTAAAGCTAGAGGCTTGATTAATAAATAAATAGCTTCCGAACCCTTCATTGAAATTTGATGAAATTTGTTAACAATATACCTCATTATTAGTAGTACAAATTGGTGCCAATATAACTCATCGGCAGCAGTACAAATTGCGTTTTAAGATGATTTGATCAATTTTTTATAACCTTAATTTAATCAACTTTTGACTTTGAGGTTAGGAGCTGCGTTAACAAATAAATAACGTCTGAATCGTTTATTGCAAGTGGATTAAATTTGTTACCAATATACCACATTACCAATAGTATAAGTTGAAAAAATTTGATTTAAATCGGTTGGGTAAATTTTTTATAATCTCAATTTAATCAACTTAACCAATTTTTACTTTAAAGCTAGAGGCTCTATTAATAAATAAATAGCTTTCGAACCCTTTACTGGAATTTGCTTAAATTTGTTACCAATATACCTCATCATCAGTAGTACAAATGGAGTAAATTTGATTTAAATCTATTTGGTCAATTTTATATAATCTCAATTTAATCAACCTTACCAATTTTGACATTGGAGCTAGTGGTTCAATTAATAAATAAATAACTTCCGAACCATTTATTGGAAATGGACGAATTTTGTTACCAATCTATTTCATCATTAGAAGTACAAGTTGACTAAATTTGATTTAAATCGATTCGGCCAGTTTTACATTACTTTAATTTAATCAACCTTACCAATTTTGAATTTGAAGCTAGAGGCTCGATAAATAAAAAAATAGCTTCCGAACCCTTCATTGGAATTTGATGAAATTTGTTAACAATATACCTCATCATCGGTAGTACAAATTGAGTAAATTTGATTTAAATCTATTAGGTCAATTTTATATAACTTTAATTTAAACAACCTTACCAATTTTGACTTTGAAGCTAGATGCTCGATTAATAAATAAATAGCTTACAAAACCTTTCATTGGAATTTGATAAAATTTGTTACCAATATACCTCATCATCAGTGGTACAAGTTAAGTGAATTTGATTTAAATTGATTCGGTCAATTTTAAATAACCTCAATTTAATCAACCTGACCAGGTTTGATTTTAAAGCTAGGAGCTCGATTATAAACAAATAACTTCTTTACCTTTCATTGGAAATTGATGAAATTTGTTACCAATATACCGCATCATCAGTAGTACAAATTGTGCAAAGTAGATTTAAATTGATTCGGTAAATTTAACATAATCTCTATTTAATCAACCTTGCCAATATTAACTTTGAAGCTAGAACCTTGATTAACAAACAAATAACTTCCGAACCGTTCATTGGAAACTGATGAAATTTGTTACCAATCTACCTTAACATTAGTAGAACAAGTTGAGTAAATTTGACTCAAATTGATATGGTAAATTTAGCATAACTTCGATTTAATCAACCTTACCAGTTTTTACTTTGAAGCCAGGGGCTCGATTGACAAACAAATAACTTCCTAACCTTTCATTGGAAATTGATGAAATTTGTTACCAATATACCTCATCATCAGTAGTACAAATTGTGTAATTTAGATTCAAATTGATTGGGTAAATTTAACATAACCTTGATATAATCAACCTTACCAGTTATTACATTGAAGCTAGGGGCTTGATTAACAAACAAATAACTTCCGAAATCTTCATTGGAAAATGCTGAAATTTGTTATCAATATACCGCATCATTAGTAGAACAAGTTGAGTAAATTTGATTCAAATTGATTCGGTAAATTTAACATAACTTTGATTTAATCAACCTTACAAGTTTTTACTTTGAAGATATGGGCTCGATTAACAAATAAATAACTTCCGAACCGTTCATCGGAAATTGATAAATTGGTTACCAATATACAGCATCATTAGTAGTACAAGTTGAGTAAATTTTATTTAAATTGATACCAATATCAATTTTACATAACCTCAGTTTTATCAACTTCACCAATTTTGACTTTAAAGCTAGAGGCTCGGTTAATAAATAAATAGCTTCCAAACCTTTTATTGGAATTTGATGAAATTTGTTTCCAATATACCTTATCATCAGTAGTACAAATTGTACAAACTAGATTCAAATTGATTTGGTAAATTTAATATAAATTTGAATTAATCAATCTTACCAATTTTGACTTTGAAGCTACGAGCTCGATTAACAAACGAATAACTTCCGAACCGTTTATTGGAAATTGGTACAATTTGTTACCAATATACTTCATCATCGGTAGTACATGTTAAGTAAATTTGATTTAAATTGATTCGGTAAATTTTAAATAACCTCAATTTAATCAATCTTACTAATTTTGACTTTGAAGCTATGAGTTTGATTAATAAGCAAATAACTTCCGAACCGTTCATTGGAAATTGATGAAATTTGTTACCAATATACCGCATCATTAGTAGTATAAGTTAAGTAAATTTGATTCAAATTGATTCGGTAAATTTAACATAACCTCAATTTAATCAACTTCGCCAATTTTGACTTTGAGGATAGGGGTTTTATTAATAAACAGATAACTTCTGAACCGTTTATTGGAGACGGATCATATTTGTTACCAATATACTTCATCATTAGTAGTACATAATGTAAAAATTTGATTTAAATTGATTTGGTCAATTTTTAATAACCTTAATTTACTCAACTTTACTAACTTTAAAGCTAGTGACTCGATTAATAAAGAAATAACTTCCGAATCGTTCATTGGAAATTAATGAAATTTGTTACCAATATACTTTATCATCAGTAGTACAAGTTGATTAAATTTAATTTAAATTGATTCGGTCAATTTTGAATAACCTCAATTTAATCAACTTGATCAATTTTGACTTGTAAGCTAGGGGCTCGATTAATAAACAAATAACTTCCGAACCGTTTATTGGAAGTTAATGAAATTTGTTACCAATATACCTCATCATCAGTAGTACAAGTTGAGTAAATTTTAATTTAAGTTGATTCGGTCAATTTTGTATAACCTCAATTTGATTAACTATACCAGTTTTGACTTTAAGGCTAGGAGCGACATTAACAAATAAATAACTTCTGAACTATTCATTGGAAATGGATGAAATTTGTTACCAATATACTTCATCATCAGTAGTACAAGTTGATTAAATTTAATTTAAATTGATTTGGTCAATTTTGAATAACCTCAATTTAATCAACTTTACCAATTTTTAAATTGAAGCTAGGAGCTTGATTAATAACAAATAACTTCCGAACCGTTCATTGGAAACTAATGAAATTTGTTACAAATATATTTCATCATCAGTAGTACAAGTTGAATAATTTAATTGAAGTTGATTTGGCCAATTTTGTATAAACTCAATTTAATTAACTTTACCAGTTTTGACTTTAAGGCTAGGAGCGACAATAACAAATAAATAACTTCTGAACTATTCATTGGAAATGGATGAAATTTGTTAACAATATACCTCATCATTAGTAGTACAAGTTGAGTGAATTTGATTTGATTCGATTCGGTCAATTTAACATAACTTCAATTTAATAAACCTTACCAATTTTGACTTTGAAGCTAGGGGCTCGATTGACAAACAAATAACTTCCGAACCGTTCATTGGAAATTGATGAAATTTGTTACCAATATACCTCATCATTAGTAGTACAAGTTGAGTGAGTTTGATTCAATTTGATTCGGTAAATTTAACATAACTTCGATTTAATCAACCTTACCAATTTTTACTTTGAAGCTAGGGGCTCTATTAACAAACAAATAACTTCCGAACCGTTTATTGGAAATTGATGAAATTTAGTATGGATATATCTAATTATCAGAAGTACAAATTGTGTGAACTACATCCAAATTTATTCCAATTTTGACTTTGAGGCTAGGGTTTCCATTAATAAACAAATAATTTTTGAACTGTTTATTGGAAATTGATGAAATTTGGTACCAACATACCTTATCAATAATAGTTTAAAGTGTGCTAAATTGATTTGGTTAATTTGACATAACCTCAAATTTAATTAAGTTTGCCAATTTTGACTTGGAAGCTAGGGGCTTCATAATAAGTTTATTGGATACTAAAGAAATTTTATATAAACATACTTCATCAATAGTAGTATAAATTTTGTAAATTAAATTCATATCTATTCGGTCAATTTTACATAACCTCAAATTTAATCAGACTTAGGTTACGGAATAATGGTTGTATTAACAAACAAATAACTTCCGAACCGTTCATTGTTTAAATTTTGATGCTATATCTATTTAGCTTATGAATGAGCAAACAATGTTTAAAAAACGTTTGAAGGTGCCCAATGTTCTGATGAATAAAGATGGCTACAGTTAGATGATGAAAGGGCTAAAGAATTGTAAAAATGAACATTAATTTTAAAGTTACAGAGATGTCATTTGTGCTGTAAATCATGCTATGAGGCTTTACATTGACGTGCAACACTTAATGTTATCAGTATATCCAGGATTTGTTTGATTATAAATCAGTGCGTCTCAAAAATTCCACTTAGCAAGCCGCAAAATTTGTTTTGAGGCAGAATGCTGTACATAGTCTGTACGTTTATACGGTATATGAAATAAACAGTCATTGCGTAAAAATCAAGCTAGTACATGAATACCAATTGAACTAAGCAAGTCAGGACAATCAATAATTTCTTGAAGCACTTTAAAAACTAGTGTATCGTCAAAGTTAAAAAGTCTTGTTTCAAGACTAGACATATTCAAAATAAATAGCAATTTCGTTTAGATGAAAATTTATATTAAGAAACGAATAATGTTTTTTACATTTTAAACATTTTATTTTAAGAAATATAAGTTTTGAAAATCAGATATAATTCTGATTTAATAATTATATTGATACCTTCCGTATACAATTTTAATCTGAGATTATTTCATTCTTATATGCATTGATACTACTCTGAATTAATACATTCCATACATATCATATAAATGATTTACCAACATATCAATAAGATGAAATATGCATATAAACCGAACTGTAGTTGTGACAGTGCAAATCGTCGCTTCATTACAATGGAATTTATGCAAGTAGTTGCGGTGGCATATATCAGGTTTGGGGTGACGATGAGTTAGAGCTGACAGTGACATATAGAGTTAAGATGGATGCTGAGAGAGCCCCGTGATAATACATAATTACGATAAATCAAAGCTAAGTGGGCAGGTGGACAGGTACCCATCTACTGCGACAGGAGACTGCTTTTAGTAGTATTTGCGTAGGATGACACTGACCTGACCTTATTGATTTAGGACGCGATTGTATTTATATAATTTTTAACAATTTTTCAAAACACAACTCGGGTGGTCTATTACTTACCAATTGATGCAATTGGTAGCAATAATATAGTAATTAATCATCGAATTGAAACTATCATTAATAGTAATATTTCATTGTGATTCTAAAGTTTTTATTTTTATTGTAGAGATTATATATGCCTGGTTTAATTGCCCATTACTATCTTTATTTGTTTACTGTCGCCATTTTTCCTAGTCGGCTTCTTGAAGCCGAAAATAATAATGGAAACTCAAACAAACAGATTTATTGCCAATAAATGTTTAGCAAATGTTTATTTGAAATCAAAGGCGCAGTATTAAACATTTCAATTAATTGTGCAATACAATTGACTTTACAGCATAAATTTCTATGTAAAGCATTATATTTTTTTTCTCTTCGGAGCGTGGTTTTAAGATTAAAACCCGGTACAATAAAATTAACATATCATGTAATTAGCATTTTTAATTCGAGGCTCAGGTATTCGCGGCGCGACATAATATTAACATTCTCCTGCCGCCCCTGCTACCCATAACTTACATGGATATACAATAGTCGGGCCTGGTTTCACAATAGCCGGTCACATAGCGTAGTATTTTTCAGTAAGCAACACATGCATCTTTGCGGCTTGTTGACTGGGGCCGTGACCTCTGGCGGATCTTTAGAGGCAACGGTATGTTAATGGTGACGTTAAACGGCCGTACATTGTAAATCTAAATGTATAATTGCATCGTGATACTCTTATATACCCTTACTTTTAAATCAAATGATATAATGTAATTTTCTTTTGAATTTTAACAATGTCGGGTTAATTATTACACGCAAGACGTTTCAATCAAGCTGTTTTCTGTCTCATTTTCTTTCTCACCAATCGAACCTCGAATTCGCTAACGAGAACAGAACCTGAATATCTTTGAATCGGTGAACGAACGATTTATGGCCTTCCCTTTTTTTAATGCTCTTACACGTAAATAATTAATGATTTCTGATTAAAACGGTTTCACGCATATTTAAATTTCCATCACACTTTATATTTTATTCAGAATTAAAATCTAGTTTTAATTATATCAGTGGTTTATCACTTAACACCACATATCTTTTATTCATTGGGTATCATTTTAATCTTAGTTAGATTAAAGCAATTTGGAGAAATTTAGATTATTTATATTTACTTTGAGTGCGTAGATATGGATTCTAATCGTATCGATCAACACATATTATTAGTTCCGAACCATATCGTAACCAAAATCTGGATGTAGGCGTTGACCTTTTAAAAGCGTCTGATAGATGGTATCTTAATCATATCAACAAACTTTGTGATACAAATCTTATTAATAGTCACAACAAATTTAATCAGATTGAAATTTTGATTTTAACTTGAATGATCAAAGGAAACAAAACAAATTATTTATCATTTGATATTGTACCAGGATCTTAATACAGCAAACTTTTAATTATAATTTAGTTAGATATTAGTTTTTAAGTATATTTACATTTTATCAACAAACAGATTAGCTTGATTTTTGCTTAATTAAACAAATTGCTTCAAATCCGGGCCAGATTTTTTAAACTATTGGCTGGTAATTATAAACTGGAGTAACCCACCCAAGTATTGGCCATTAAGAGGTTAGATATCACAATTTTCTTCATAGACACAGAGACTTCTTTCTATTGCAGGGAAGAGAAATTTCCAATTTCTTCATAACAAATACTTGGGTGGGTGGGTAGGGATTCCAGTTAAAACTACTGGCTGATAATCGTGAACTGGAGTGACCCACCCATCCGCCCAAGTTTGGTCATCAAGGAATTAGATATCGCCATTTTCACCTCCGACATAGAGACTTCTTACTATTGCAGGGAAGAGAAATTTCCAATTTCTTGATAACAAACCTGCCCAATTGGATGGGAAGTTTAAACTACTGGTTGGTATTTAGGAGTGCACTACACACCCCCTTAAGTCTAAGTGATCCAGAAGTTGGATTTTCTTCTTTTTGCAATTGTAATTTGTCATTAAATAGAAGTAGGAGATTGACAAATCCAACTCCTTGATAATAAACTGTTGGATGGAGCGAGCATTTCAAACTACTCGCTGGCAATTGTCAATTGTAGTTAACCACTTACTCGCCCAATTATTGGTTATCAAAAGATTGGACTTACGCTTGCAGGGAGGAGAAACTTACAATTTTTTGATTAAAATGTTGGGATTTTCACTTGATTTGGTCAAATTTTGCAATAAAATTTCTTAGTAATGCTACTTCCGCGTAAAACGTGTACTGTTCTCCAGTTGGGAAGTATTTTGCGAACAATATTTGTGACAAATGGTGCTACTGTATGTAGAGAGTCCAACGTTTGCTGCAAAGTTTGTTGCAAGTTTGGAATGAGAATCCTTGAAGACGGATTTGTCCTGAATAGTGATGGGCGGCGTGTGCTTTCTGTGGGTGATGGTGGAGTTGGAGGCCGTAGGGGCTGGCCGGGTCTAGGTGGTTGAAGGTTTTTTTGGCGTTGAAGGCACTTGACGTGAGCGGTCGGCTAATGGCTTATTGGAGCAAAAATTTAAAGAAGTTTCACCCGTATCCTTCCTTGATTTCTTTGTCAACTTCTTCCATCCTACCAATCTGAATTTTTTTTCTGGGAGCGCGGCTTAGTGGTGGGACTCAGTATTGTGGTCTGGTTATATTTCCATCTCTTTCTCCTCGGAGGACGCGGAGTCAGTCGTACTTTTGTTTTTGGAAGGGAGCTTTGGTAGGTTAACTTGGCAGAGAAGGCCTTCATGACAACGGTGGTGGCGGCTTTGCTTTTCTCAAAGAATCATTCTGGTCTTTCTTGCTCTGTTTCATCGATGCCTTATCTTTAATCATTTGAGTGAGGTTTTTCTTGAACGCATTGTATCTTTTCTGGCTTGCGTGGAAGTCCTCTAGCTTTCAGAGCTGGACGTACAATAGCCCCAGGATTTGGCCATTGCTTAGGTTGGGCTTGGGGTCTTTGCTGCAAGATGACTGGCAATTAACCGCAATCAAACCTCAGCGTGACAAAGAATTTAAAGCCCTATTTGTGGGCTTTATTTTTCATGTATTGCCTTTACTGGTTACTTGCTAGTCCCTTTATATGGTATCATTGTCTCATCAATAGAGAATGCGTTGTTTATGGTTTTTTTTTCAAATCTGTCATCGGAGGCATAGGTTATATTAGATTCCGGTGGCAGAGCAGTTTTTCATTAACTATTTTTTTTTTGTAAAACGTTGATAGATTCCCAATTTTCCATTCTTGCCACAAAGGTTCAATGTTACCAAATGAACATGTGGATTTGGAGCCAAGCCGGGTTAGGTTACTGAACACTAAATAAAATTTTTATTTGTGGTTTTTGATTATAGGCGTGGTTAGTATAATCGCGTCAGTTTGCAAAAACTGAATTTACTTCAGCAATAACAAATTTAGAATCCACAGCCAGGTTTTAAAGTCAGATTTGTATTAGTTAAAAATATTGTTTTTATTCAATAAATTGCTTTTTCGTTATTATTACTTGAAATATTCAACTGTGCTAAGTAAATTTGGATTCAGAAGACTTAAATTGGCAAAGGAACTTAATTTTAAGTTAAATTATTAAGTATAGAATTGATTAGCTAAGTTTAAAGTCAGATTTGTGATTGTTTTAAATATTGCTTTCAATAAATAAATTGCTCTCACGTCATTATTGCTTAAAATATTCAACAGTACTAAGTAAATTTGGATTCAGAAGACTTAAGTTGGCAAAGAAACTTAATTTTAAGTCTAATTATTAAGAATGGAATTAACTAACTAAGCTTAAAATCAGATTTGTGTTTGTTGAAAATATTGCTTTCATTAAATAAATTGCTCTCACGTCATTATTGCTTAAAATATTCAACAGTACTAAGTAAATTTGGATTCAGAAGACTTAAAGTGGCAAAGGAACTTAATTTTAAGTTAAATTATTAAGTATAGAATTGATTAGCTAAGTTTAAAGTCAGATTTGTGATTGTTGAAAATACTGCTTTTGTTAAATAAATTGCTCTTGCGTCATTATTGCTTGAGATATTTAATTGTACTAAGTAAATTTTGATTTGGAAGACTTGAATTGGCAGAGGAACTTAATTTCAAGATCAAAAATTAAGTATAGATTAACTAAATTTAAAATCAGATTTGTGTTTAATGAAAATATTGCTTTCATTAAATAAATTGCTCTCACGTCATTATTGCTTGAAAAATTCAACTTTGCTAAGTAAATTTAGATTCAGGAGACTTGAATTGGCAAAGGAACTCAATTTCAAGTCTAATTATTAAGTATAGAATTAATTAACTAAGTTTAAAGTCAGATTTGTGTTTGTTAAAAACATTGCTTTTATGGAATAAATTGCTTTCACGTTAATATTGCTTGAAATATTCAACTGTGCTAAGTAAATTTGGATTCGGAAGACTTGAATTGGCAATAGAACTTAATTTCAAGTCAAATTATTAAGTATAGAATTAATTATATATATATATATATATTCAATAACCTCTTAATACCGTTAGGTGTCGAGGTGTCGGACACACCGAGCCACAGAGAAGACATGTATGGATGCTTATATGAGGTAACGGACCCAAATTGGGAAGAACGCTACGCTCGGCATCACCCATCCAAGTTGTGACCAGAGCGGCCGTTGCTTAACTTTCGTTAGCGCTGGTATTTGTACATGCCCTCTCTGCCGTACTGCCGACACATAGAATTAATTAACTAAGTTTAAAGTCAGATTTGTGATTGTTGAAAATATGGCTTTCTTTAAATAAATTGCTCTCACGTCATTATTGCTTGAAATATTCAATTGTGCTAAATAAATTTGGATTCAGAAGACTTGAATTGGCAAAGGAATTTAATTTCAAATTCTAAAATTAGGTAGAAAATTAATGAACTAAGTTTAAAATCAGATTAGTGTTTGTTCCAAATGTTGTTTTTAGTAAATAGATTGCTCTCCCGTCTTTATTATTTGAAGTATTCAACTGTGCTAATTATATTTGGATTCAAAAGACTTGAATTGGTAAAGGAACTCATGTTCAAGTTCTAAAATTAAGTATAAAATTAATGAACTAAGTTTAAAATTAGATTCGTGTTTATTGAAAATATTGTTATCATTAAATAAATTGCTCTCCCGTCATTATTGCTTGAAATATTCAACTGTGCTAAGTCAATTTGGATTCAGAAGACTTGAATTGCTAAAGGAGCTTAATTTCAAGTTCTAAAATTAAGTAGAAAATTTATGAACTAAGTTTAAAATCAGATTAATGTTTGTTGATAATATTGTTTTTAATGAATAAATTGCTCTCACGTCATTATTGCTTGAAATATTCAGCTGTGCTAAGTAAATTTGGATTCAGAGGACTTGAATGTGCAAAGGAACTTAATTTCAAGTTCTAAAATTAAGTATAAAATCAATGAACTAAGTTTAAAATTGGATTTATGTTTGTTAAAAACATTGCTTTTATAGAATAAATTGCTTTCACGTTAATATTGCTTGAAATATTTAACTGTGCTATGTAAATTTGGATTTAGAAGACTTAAATTGGTAAAGGAACTTAATTTCAAGTCAAATTATTAAGTATAGAATAAATTAACTAAGTTTAAAGTCAGATTTGTGATTGTTGAAAATATTGATTTCATTAAATAAATTGCTCTCACGCCTTTATTGCTTGAAATATTCAACTGTCCTAAGTAAATTTAGATTCGGAAAACTTGAATTGGCATTGGAACTTTAATTTTAAGCTCTAGAATTAAGTATAAAATTAACGAAACAAGTTTAAAATCAGATTTTTGTTTGTTGGAAATATTGCTTTCATTAAATATATTGTTCCCACATCATTATTGCTTGAAATATTCAATTGTACTAAGTCAATTTGGATTTGGAAGACTTCAATTAGCAAAGTAATTATTAAGTGTAGAATTACTTAACTTAGTTTAAAGTCAGATTTGTGTTTGTTGAAAATATTGTTTTAGTTAAATAAATTGCTCTTAAATCGTTATTGCTTGAAATATTTAACTGTGCTTAAGTTCTGCTTTATATTCATATCAAAATGATTTAAATTTCTTATGATATGTGCGTATTAACATAATAAAATCTTCGTATAACGTACGCAAACACTTGGTTGTTATTTTTATGATTCGATTAAGTTAGGATAAAAATAATTCGCCTTTATAAACCAGATTTGACAGAGAGAGCGGGGGCGTTTATATATAATAATAAGAAGAGTTGATGAGCTAGTAGACAGATAACGAAGTTGATTGCAAGTTTTGAATGATTGACGTCTGAAAAGTGTCTTGAGGCTTGTTGTGTTGTACATTGAGTGAGGGGAATATTTGGATTGTAAAGGGCCCGTGTTAAAAAAGAAAACATGCATTCCCATTATGTTCGTCAAAAGGTATAGACAATATTGACTTTTAAGTGACGTGCAATGAGTTGCCGAGTCATGACGGCACCAGCAAACAAGTCCAGTCAATCCGCGTATATTTAGAAATAATTTTTATTAGCCATTGGGTTTCGTATGCAAGTCGTGTTGTTGATTATAGTACAGCTGAGGCAGATCCGGAGGGAGCTCGAGTTGCGGCCGAGGTGAGAAATCTTATTTCAGCACCGCAGTAATCGAAGCCAGACACGTCTAATGAAGTTTGCCCGGTCTCATCAACGAAACTGACCGTTGTTTGGTTTGATTCCAACTCGGATTAATACGGTAGTGCCCTCTCAAGGGCCACACGTAGCGGAAATTAATCACCTACTTCACTTCCCCTATGCTGAAGGCATATGTGCACACAGCAAACTCGTATATTATGCAAGCTAAAAAATAATAAGGGTAATAAAGGCGCAAAAATTAAGGGCAGAAGATCATTAGGACGTACAGCGGCGGTCGCGTTAGATGTAATAATTTCCTGTAGATTACGTAAAAGTGCGGCAGTAATAAGAAAGATAAGCAAGGAACATGGATAATAACGGGTAGGGAGGACCAATATTCAGCAGGTTATGTGACATAACAGCGTCCCGTCAGTAATTCCGTGCGCCCATTACTGACACTCGCTCAGTGTCCGGCTATACACTATTGTCGGGGAGCTTTTCTGTCCCTCGAATTATCTCCGGTGGCATCTCCTGAGAGCTTTTTTTATCTAACGCATTATGTTTTTAAGTATGATTGTAATTTATGAAGCGCGTTTGTCGATCGATTGAAAATGTGTTTAATTTGTAGCGAGTATGTCTGGGAAAATAACCCCTCGGATCCAGCATTTTCCAGCTTAGCCAGCGCGGCAATTTGGTTAATTGGCTCGAGGCGTAATGGCTCTAATAAGTTTGTATATAGAGAGGAAACTGCAGCGCTTATATTCGTATATTATGACCCCCTCTTGCCTGATTTATGGACCATTGTCTTTCATTTGAGCATATATTTCTCTCGTGCAGATGCAGACCCGTATAGTATTTATGCGCGCAACGCTATCTAACGCTGCTTATCAGTGTATGCACTGTCCATCAGTTACATGCACCTGCAATGGGTTTGTGTGCGCCGTGTACAAAGTTGAGAACAACCGGCCGGTACGGAGCAGCGCGCAATTAATTCCAGGAATCTGCAAAAAGAGTACCAGCACGAGTTACTCAATATCGGGGAGCGCGTATCAGATGGCCGCTAATGAATGTGCGACTCAAAACTCATGATCTGATCGTACCAATTTATAGAATTAAGCTGGCAGTCGCACGCTGATTTCAGATCGCCGTGTAACTGGCCCTTAACATGAACAATTTGTTGATAGCATCGCACACGGTGAAGGACACGGGCGGCAGGGGTGGTGGTAACGTATGCTCCTGCGTTAAGTCGCGCGGTAATCGCAACCGGTTGGAGTGTCTTCGGTATAAACATCTCGGTGTCAACTCCTGTGTGCGTCTTGGACTCGGCGGGAGGTCGGGACGGACGTACAGCAGGGGCGTGCACGTATGTCTCTGAGCTGTCCAAACACGGAGCAACAATGAACAATGGCAACATAAATCAGCGTAATTAGTTTCAGCAAAGCTGCTGTATCTACATGTTAAGCTAAGCGGCAAAATCATTGGTCAGCGAGATGCGTTTGCAACGACTCCACCCCGCCTTTTCCAGGCTCTAATCGAATCCTGGCCGCGTCTTTTCCGCGCATTGACAACAATTATACTTTGTTTGCTAGTCCAGATGAGCCCCATGTTGATGCTGTACACATCACGATTTAATGCCTGCATCCGTAATGCCACCATACGTTCCAACTATTGTCTGGAAAACGCGAATGGAAACGGGAACAGTTCGCGAGATATTTTCAAATACAAATCATGAGATATGATCGGCGCATTATGGTTACTTACAAGAACAGATGTGAAGTAGTATACGAGCGCAACTTTCCGAGAATATCTTCAAATGAAATCGCACCATATCATCACGAGTTTCGAAACAATATTCTAATCAAACGTCGTGATGATTTTCCCGCTTTATTTCTAATTTATCATACTTTTCGATCTCGCATCGACAATAAACCACTCCGCACTTCAGACGTTTCATTAACGAACTTCCCTGATTGACGATGCTATTCGCATAAATACAAATCAACGTTTTATTATTTTCCTGCCTTTATTGCAAACATAATTCATTTTGTTTTTTTTTTATTTACAGGGGAAGGAGGGGAGGAAGGTTCACCCGACGAAGGCGACAAACTAGACGGTGACGAATCAGGCTCCATGACCCCTACATCGGTAGCCTCACCAGCACCAGGTGATGACGACGTCAATTCTCCACCACCCGGCGATCTCGCATCCCCTAGAAGTCCACGGTCTCTAATAGAAGACCCCTCATTGCCTAATCATCTAACCGAAAGGTACGTTTTATTATATTTGTTATTTAAACAGGTTGTTCGGATATTTACACTGTACACACAAAACATCTCGCGGCACTTTGCTATGTTCCGTCTTTCTTCTCTTGCGGTCGACAATGAAAATAAAAGGCAATATTTAGCTCTGACGGGCTGCTATTATCGTAAATCATTACAGAACAAACACTTTTACACCATGCCGAGCAAACACTAGCATTGAGTGCTGCGCAGTCGGCAAGAGAGCTATGAAAACATAGCGGGGGCCTTCATAATTTCCCAAACTTCATTTAGTATACATCGCGACTTTATAACACAATATTGTAAGCATAATAACCTGTTGCTTAATTATTAAATAATTTTAATATCAAAATTTTTTTTTTTTAATTTCAGGGATTTAACAAGTCCGCGTTGTCAGTCGCGAGAATCGAGCGAGTTGCCAAGATGTCCATCTGGTGAATCGATGTTTTCGGACCGTGGCAGTCTCATCCGTAGTGTCCCGTTAGCCGCATCCGCATTAAGCCCCATCGGTGTCGCTCTACCTCCCACACTACCGGCCGCCGCAGCCGCTGCTCTTCTACCCCCGCAATCGGCGGCGATGGCTGCTTACTTAAATGCCGCAGCGGCAGCCGCCCAGCATTCACACCGTCTCATGATGACCTCACCGCTACCTCCATCATACAATAGAAGTTCAGTTTCGCCCCTAGTATCCTCCTCATCATCGCCTCCAGGTGTCAATCAATCCGGATTGGCAATGTCGCCGTCCGATATACCTCTACAATCGCCTTCCGGTGACGGCATTCTAGACTTCAGCAAGCGCTCATCAAAAAGCGAGTTATCTGAATCGGATAGCGATGTTATGAATTTAAGCAAACCCGGCACCCCACCCTCCGGTGAAACACCTTTTAATAGTCCATTAGACTTATCTGTTACAACAAGGAAAAGGGGAGCTGAAGATAACGGCTCTCAACCACCTTCGCGCAAACAAAGAACCGGCGATTTTAAACCTAGTTTACCACAATGGTCGTCACCAGTCGCCGGTTTACCTTATTTCGCGGCAGCGGTAGCAGCAGCCAGTTTATCCCCTAAAACTGCCCCATCCCCTGATCTCTGGAATGGAAAAATGAAACACAATACTCCAACCCCAAGTGATGCAACCAAAGCATTAGAAAAAATGAGCGAATTAAGCAAATTAGGCGGAGAAGATTTATTCCGTTCAATGGCAAACAGTGGCGCATCAGTGAATTCAGCAAGTAGTCGACATAGCGCGTGGCAATCACATTGGTTAAATAAAGGCGCAGAACAAGCTAAAGACGTTCTTAAATGTGTATGGTGCAAACAAAGTTTCCCCAGTTTGGCTGCGATGACAACTCATATGAAAGAAGCAAAACATTGCGGCGTCAACGTTCCCGTCCCTCCAATGCAATCTCAAAACATCCCGCCTCATCAACCTCAAACATCATCACCCTCAAATACAAATACAAGTTCCTCTTCATCCAATTCCAGTAAACCAAATCAATCCGATCTTAATCTTTTAATCAAAGAAACCATGCCTTTACCGAGGAAATTAGTACGCGGTCAGGATGTCTGGCTGGGAAAAGGTGCTGAACAAACAAGACAAATACTGAAATGCATGTGGTGTGGACAAAGTTTCCGATCATTAGCTGAGATGACTAGTCACATGCAGCAAACACAACATTACACTAATATAATATCACAAGAGCAGATAATTTCATGGAGATCAAGTGATGATCCAAAAAACGGGCGAGAAGGCGGGGGCGGAGGTAGCGCACCCGGGGGTCCACCAGGAAGTACAAGCAGCCATGTAAGCGCAGTGTTAACATGTAAAGTATGCGATCAAGCTTTCAGTTCATTAAAAGAATTAAGCAATCATATGGTTAAAAATTCTCATTATAAAGAACATATAATGCGTTCAATTACTGAAAGTGGTGGTAGGAGACGCCAGACTAGAGAAAAGAGGAAGAAATCACTACCGGTTCGCAAATTATTAGAACTGGAACGTGCACAACACGATTTCAAAAATGGTGATAATGGTAGTATAGAAAAATCTAGAGACTCAAGTGGTGGTGCCGGTCGAATTACTTGTGAGAAATGTGGCAATAAAATTGAAACATCACTGTTCGTCGATCATATACGTCAATGCGTTGGTATGACGAGTAACCAAAGAAATTTCCTCAAAAATGCCCTCATGTCTAATAATATAATTCCCCCAGAACCTAGAGAAAAATCAAAATCTACTAAATCCCCATCCCCGCAACTCAGATCACCCTCCACTGATACCAAGGACCAACCCGCCACTGAAAACAATAATGGATCAGCGCCATCAGTATTGAATGCAATTGAAAAATTAATAGAAAAAAGTTTTGATTCCCGTGGAAGACAAAATGCTTCGTTTCCCGGACATGGACCAACAGCTGCACCTATGGGGTCAAGTATATTAAAGAGGCTTGGAATTGATGAAAGTGTTGATTATACCAAACCATTAGTCGACGCGCAAACTATGAATCTGTTAAGAAATTACCATCAACAACAGAATCAACATTATGGCCGACGTGAGCGTAGCGGTAGCGAATCGAGCTCGATCTCAGAAAGAGGAAGCAGTCGAATTGATGCGTTAACACCTGAACGTAAAATGGATCCACCCGGAATTCCAATAACTTCAACGCCGAGATCGACGCCTGATAAAAGGGATAAATCACCCTGCTCAGAAAAAGCCAATGAAAATATGGATGTGGATGTAAATATTAAAAAGGAAATTGACGATGATGATATGCAAGATGTTAAGATTAAAAAAGAACTAGATGATTGTGAAGAAGATGATAAAAGCAGTTTCCATAGTAATGGTCCATTAAAGGAAATGCATGATGAGGAAATTAGGAAGAAGCTTAATAATGCTACCCCTATAAATAGTCCTCATAGACAAACGCCTCATCGTGATGTTGGGGAAGCGAGTCCTTGCAGAAATAGTACAAGCAGTCCTGCTAGTAGTGACCGATCCGGAACACCTAGAAGTACAAATGGAGACCGTAAAGCTGGTGGTAGTTTAGGAGCTTTAAGTTCAATGTTTGATAGCCTTTCGGGGGGCGGTGGAAATTCCGAAAATACCGGTAATACTGGTAAGAGAGGTAGCAGCCACCCTTTAGCGGCTTTGCAAAAACTTTGCGATAAGACTGAAAATCATCATACAAATAATAGAAGTAATACGGCGGCTACATCTAGTGCTACTTCGACGTCGAATGCAACCACATCTAGTAGTAGTGGAACAACACCTGGGGCTATTCTCGCATTCAGCTGGGCGTGCAATGATGCAGTAATGACATCCGATTCAATAATGAAATGTGCGTTCTGCGACACACCATTTATTTCCAAAGGGGCTTACCGCCATCATTTATCCAAAATGCACTTTGTAAAGGACGGTGTTATTCCGGATCCTGTGGCATTGAAAGCACAACCGTCGGGTTCCGGGACAACGACACCTGGAAAATCATCGGCGCCGATTAGTGGGTCCAGCGGTCCCGGTTCGACCGGAAGTAAGAGCCCACCATCAAGCGGTGGTTTCGAGGAAAGCCCTCACTCTAAATTCCTCAAATATACAGAACTCGCCAAGCAGTTGTCCAGTAAATATGTGTAACGGCGGAGTGATAAGGACAATGTGTAATTTCGGTAGCATTCCTACTGTGTAATATGTACAGGTAGATGAAATAGTCTTTAAAGAGTGGGTCGCTAAGCGGCCTCTTGTATTTTGTGATGTTATCATATCTTGCTACAGCAAAACCAATATAGTAATAATGATAGCATAGTGATATTGTATGTATAAATCTCATTACAGAACTTACAAATTCTGAGGTGATTTCATTGTTATACGAATTTTAAGTCAAATGAAAAGCAAACTGTAAATAACTAAACTAAACATAAGTCAGTATTTAAGATGTATACTATTAATTCTTAGGGCATGTACAGAACCCAATACCGGTGACTATTTGTAATTAGATTTTGCCTCTCCTTTAAGGTGACTACTTGTTTAGAAAGTGTAAAAAATACATAGTTGTTGGTTAATACAAAAAAATCACTCGTACATTTGGAAGTATTTAAGATTAAAAAAAAAAACAAATTAAACATGTAGTTCAATGGTTCCGTATTATTTCATCAAACTGTATTTATTATAATTAAGTGAAGTACTATTTAAAAAATAAGAAAATACTTTTAAAAAAATAAAAGAAAAACATACAAAACATTCGTATACGTATTATCGTAATATCTCATTCTTCCAAGAGAATTTTTAAATAAAAAAATAAAACTATTTATCAATAATTATTATAATATTAAACTGAATAATACAAAAATGTATACGCATAGCTGAATAATCAAGGCAAAGCTCTTTTCTTGTGTTGAACAATCGATCTTTTATTTAATATTTTGTTGTATTTGATTGCAATGAAAAGCTCAAATAAAATATATGTTATAAAAAAATATGTATACACCATTTTATTTTCATCCCCTAAATCATTTCAGATAAAAGTTAATAAAAGTGATTTGTGAAGAAGCGGACGGTAAGTAAATTCTTTAATTGCTTTTATAAATATTTAAATTTTAATATTCGCTAATTTCATAAAAGTCAATTTAAAGTCTTTATTATAATTCTATTGACTTAAAGTGAGTCAAGAATATATTATTAGCCAAGAATGTGCTGAATACAATTATATATTTCTATTTCTATTATAATAATTTATTATATTTCACAATTCTATTATTAAATATTTTATTACAATAGATTGTGTGTATTATTAAATTACTGCAGAGAAATCGGCACAATAAATTTACGCATAGAATTGATTTATGAAATTTAAATGTTTATTAATGTTTTCCATAGTGTATATTTAATATAAATTGATCATTTATAAAAGGTGATGAATAAATCTCAATAATGATGGATTTTCAGTAATGTGTAATAGGATATTTTCTATAGATATTTATAGGGGTGGCAAATTATGTATTATCATTCTTATTCCCCTTCACCGGATCGAATGGTGTAGGTATAATGTAACAAAATGTGTCTTTATATACGGAAAAAGTAAGTTAAACTCAAATCTGCTTAAATAAAATTTTATCAAGTAAATAAAATATAAAATTAAAGAAAGAGAATTTTTTATAATATCAAATGTTATTTATATTAATACAAAATAAACATTCAGAATGCGTTACTATTTCTTATGTTTTCTCAGTATAAAGAAAATTAGATCTTAAATTATTAATTTAAAATTAAAGTTCAAGCAAATTATAATTTATTAAAAAATGTATTATTTTTTGCAATTTGAGGTTTTAAAAACAATTTGATAAAGGAAGTAAGTTTGTTATTTGTATAGGAGGTTCTTGGAAGGATTATATAGAGCAGGGTTCTCCAAACTGTGTAAGTGAATAGGTATTTCGTAAAAGAAATAATCTGAGCCTAAAGTATATTAATGCTGCAACAGTTTGAATCATGTTTTAAAATCAAGCGCTTCTCATTTTGCTTTAAAAGTAGGTTCACCAAATAATATTATTTCACGCTACATCATATTAAAGAACTTTTAGTCAAGATTTCAACAATTCTATTTCTATTTCTATGCATTTTGATTTTGCTTTCATTGATAAAAAATCAATTTCAGAATTTCAAACAGTTGAACATAATAATTTTGATTTTTACCACTTTGCAAGAGTAAATTCTAAAATAACTGATGACATTACTAACATAATTTAAAAAAGTATTATACTAATTGATTATTTCGGTTGCTTAGATCACCTCTGATTAATTTCTGTGACTTGGGTCACATATGATTTATAATGTGAACTGGAGACTTAAAATAAATTATTACTGAAGAAACCTCTATTTTTACCGTTTATGTAGATTTTAAAACTAACCATTTTAATTCAAATTTATAAAATGCCGGAGTAAAGCAAGAATTAAAGCTAAGTTAAGTTAACTTTCAGATCCAAAATATAAATAACTAAACAAACAAGTTGCTTGTAGGGTTTGTTTGCATCATCTATCTGAGATATTTTTATACTAAAAAAATCGGTTTTATTAAAAAATCCGGCTATTTTAGAATAAAATCAAATTTTTAAAAATATCAAATCAAATATCTGAAAATTTTAGTAATCCAGCCATTTTGTAAAAGAATTGGGCATTTTAATAGAAAATTGATCCATGTTAGTAGAATATCCAAACATTTTAATAATAAATCCGACAAATTTTGTAAAAAATCGGCCTTATTAATCAAAAATTCGGCAATTTTTAAAGAAAATGTACATGTTAGTAAAATATCATATCAATCATTTTATTAAAAAATCCGACCAATAAGTATCTGAAATAGATTCATCTAACAATAAACTTTTAAAATTTATAAAATTTATAGAAAAATTTGAATATTATACTTATTTTAAATTGTATTACTATTAAATTTAAGTTATACTTTTGTATATTACATTTAAAATATTTATTATTATGTAATTTCAAGGATTTTAATCACAAATTAGTATCTTTTTCTGATTTTGCTACTTTTGACATTTTGGGAATAGAATTTGGCATTTTTGTCAGTTTATGCCCAGATTTTGGATCCTTTAACCATATTTTGCAAAATTCTATAGCTGGATTTGGTAATTTTTGACATTTTATGAAGAATTTTACACTTTTTAAGAGATTATGATACTTTCTGACAATTTAAAATTACATGGTCGGATGTTGCACTTTTAAACAGATTTTTTTGGTTTTTTCTAACAATATTTATTTTTATTTCAATGCTGTATTTTACTATTTTCAAGATTTTATAAAAAGATTTTTATTTTTTAAAGTTTATGGCCGGATGTTGGTGCTTTTGACAATTGTATAACATTATGGTCGGATTTTGCTGTTTTAACGTTTTATGAATATAATTTTGCAGTTTTAAATCGTTTTTGTCACATTTTTGTTTTTTTAATTTTATGATCAAAGTTTACATTTTGTGAATTTTTATAAATAGAATTTTGATGCTTTTTTATAATATTTTTTTATTTTTATATTATAGAATTTTGCACTTATTGTCAAATTATGGCCGGATTTTGTTATTTTTAACTGATTTTGCTATTTTTGGGATTCTGTTTTTTTTTTAATTTTTAACGTTTATGGCCGGATTTTGGTTGTTTTTGACGTTATTTTATTGTTTCAAAACCGGATTTTGACTTTTTTAAAATAGAATTTTGCACTTTTTAAGTGTTTTTCCAGATTTTGAATTTTCTTTACTTAATTTTAATATTTTATAACAGAATTTTGTTGTTTTTTACATTTTATAAATAGAATTTTCTCACATATTGTCGACCATACAATTTTTGTTCTAATTTCATGAAAAAATTCACAATATTTTGATATTTTATGACCGGATTTAGTTATTTTTGAGATTTTGTGAATGGAATGATTTTGATGCTTTTTGGCGGTATTTAAACTTTATGTAAAGACTTTACTACTCTTTACGTTTTATGAATAAAATTTTGAACTTTTTAACAGTTTATGATCAGAATTTAGTTTTTCCAACAGTATTTTGATATTTTATGAGGAAAGTTTGCTATTTTTGACATTTTATAAATAGAATGTTACATTTTTCAACAGCCGAATTTTGATGTTTCTAAATAATATTTTGGTATTTCATAACCTGATTTAGCTATTTTTGAGATTCCATTATATTTTTGACAATTTATGAGCAACATTTGAAATTTTCAACAGAGGTAAAGAAGACCAGATTTTAGTTAATTTTTACAATATTTTGATATTTTATAACCGGATTTAGGTATTTTTGACATTTTGTGGATTTTATGGAACAATTTTGGTGCTTTCTAACGATATTTAAGTTTTATGACCAAGTTTTAATATTCTTCTTCAGAATTTAGTTTTTTCCAACAATATTATGATATTTTATGAGCAAGTTTTGCTCTTTTTTACATTTTATAAATGGAATTTTACATTTTTAAATAGTTTACGGCTGAATTTTGATGTTTTTAAATAATATTTTGGTATTTCATAATCTGATTTTGTTATTTTTTAGATTTCATAAGTTTTTTGACATTTTGTGAGCAAAATTTAAAATTTTCAACTGTTATTTTTGACATTTCGTAAATTTTATAAAATGATTTTGATGCATTCTGTCAGTATTTAAATTTTATGAACAAATTTTACTATTTTTAACGTTTTTTATAATAGAAATTTAAACTTTTTAACAGTTTATGGCCAGAATTTAATTTTATTCAACAATATTTTTAAATTTTATGAGCGCATTTTGCTATTTTTGACATTTTGTAAATAGAATTTTACATTTTTTAACAATTTATGGCCTAATTTTGGTGTTTCCTAATAATATTTTGGAATTTCATAACCTGATTTTGCTATTTTTGAGATTCTATAAGTTTTTTGACATTTTATGAGCAAAAGTTAAAACTTTCAACAAAAGTAAAGACCGGATTTTAGTTAATTTTTACAATATTTTGATATTTTATGACCGGATTTAGTTATTTTTGACATTTTGGGAATTTTATGGAATGATTTTGGTGCTTTCTGACTGTATTTAAAATTTTATGACCTGATTTTACTATTCTTAACATTTTATAAATAAATTTTTTTAACTTTCTAAGAGTATAAGGCCAGAATTTAGTTTATTCCAACAATATTTTGATATTTTATGAGCAAATTTTATTATTTTTGATATTCCATAAGTTTTTTGACATTTTGTAAGCAAAAGTTGAAATTTTTAACAAAAGTAAAGACCGAGTTTTAGTTTATTTTCACAATATTTTGATATTTTATGACCGGATTTAGTTATTTTTGAAATTTTGTGATTTTTTTGGAAAAATTTTGGTGTTTTCTGACAATATTTAAATTTTATGACTAGATTTAAAACTACAGTGCAACCTCAATAATCCGAACCTTCATTATACCGGATTCTTCAATAATCCGGCCAGGCATTTCAACTACATTGTGTACTTTATAATCCGGATTTGATAGTACTCGGTAATCCGGACCTGTGTTTTTAGACGTCTCACGTTAAGGAGATTCCCCTAATTTTTTTAAATTCCGGGGCTAATATCTAGGGATCCGCAGTGTGTACCTTCTTTTTGACTGTTACGTATCGCGTCGTGCGGATTAATAATATAATAATATCTAGCCGTTGGTTGTTACATAGTATGTATTTACGTGCTATTTTATGTGCTACATAAGTACAAGAACATTTTTTATACATACACATATTAAAAATGCATCCTAAAAGAAAACATACTACGTTGTCAATAAAAGAAAAATCCAATATAATTGAAAGATTAGTTAGAGGTAAAATTGAAAAATTGTTAGCAAATGAATACGGGGTAGAAACATCAACAATTTCCGATATAAAAAAAAATAAAGACAAAATTGAAAGGTAATTTTTATTTGTTTTGTACTTGTACATACAACTATGTGTATGTCACTTTTTTAGATTTATTAGCAAATGTGATTTTGGCCCCGGCGCCAGAAAAACCTTACGACCAGCCGAATATCCAGAAATGGAAACTTGTTTGTATGCATGGTTTAGTACACAACGATCAAGACACGTCCCAATTTCTTACGAAATTTTATCTGCCAAAGCAAAACAGTTTTATTCCGTAACTTATGGAAATGATAATTTTAGAGCTAGCAGGGGCTGGATTTCTAACTTTAGAAAAAGGTATGGTCTGCGTGCTTTAAAAGTGTGTGGTGAAAAACTATCCAATGATCAAAGTGCTGTCAATCCTTTCCAAACTAAGTTTTCTGAAAAGATAAAACAATTAAACCTAGCACCTGCTCAAATATACAATGCCGATGAATCTGCTCTGTATTGGAAAATGTTGCCCGAAAAAACGCTGGTTTGTTCTCAGGAGAAAACCGCACCAGGTCAAAAAGTAAGCAAAGATTGCTTTACATTTCTATCATGTTGCAATGCTGATGGTTTACAAAAATTAAAGCTGTTAGTGATAGGAAAGGCAAAAAATCTAAGGGCATTTAAAAATGTAAACATACCTGTTGAATACAAATTATCTGCTAATGCATGGATGACTACAGCAATTTTTTTAGACTGGTTTCATTTTTCATTTATTCGTCAAGTTACAAGTAATTTAAGAAGTCTCAATTTACCTGAACGAGCCCTGATAATCATTGATAACGCCTCAAGCCATGGAACTATAGAAGAGCTAACTAGTGATGATGGACAATTTACAACATTAATCAAAATGCCATCAGACTGACAAAATTATTTTACCAAAAAAGTCTTTTAGCTCATATTCTATCTAATAACGAAGAAAACGTTGTTAAGTTTTAAAAAAACATTAACTTGAAGGACGCTGTATGTTTGGGAAAAAGTTGCCCACGAAGTTTTGCAGAAGTGCTGCCACAAAATTATGGCTCAAGTGGCAAATAACGACTCGGACACTGAATATGATGCTGAAGATCTAATTCCTCTGAATCAATTGCGACGCAATTTGCTTCACTTGAATGACGAGATGACAAGTAAGCAACGTGCATTAGTTAAACGCAAAATGTTTTGATTATTTTTTTTTGTTAATCCTGTAAAAAATGACGATGTAGTTAAAAGTTTTAATGTGTGCATAAAGTGAGCAGAAGAAACTAATATCCCACAACATAATGTTCTTGTACTTCAAAGATTGAAAGAAACCTCGTTTATAATGAACCAAAAAAGGGTCAAACAAACAAAAATCACAAAGTACTTCACAATATAATATAAAATTTAATAAGTTTGCTTCTGTTTTGAATAATTTTTGTATAACTACAATTTTTTAGTTATTTTGTACTAAATTTTTCATTTTTTAATAAATAAAAATATTTCTTCAGTAATCCGAATTATTTACTTATCCGGATCACCGCGGTTTTAATTAATCCGGATTATCGAGGTTGCATTCTTAACTTTTTTATAAATAGAATTTTATACTTTTTAATAGTTTATGGCCAGAATTTAGTTTTTTTAAACAACTTTTTGGTATTTTATTAACAAATTTTGCTATTTTTGACTTTTTATAAATGAATTTTTATATTTATTATTTATATTTATATATAATATTTTGGAATTTCATAACCTGATTTTATTAATTTTGAGTTTCCATAAGTTTTTTGACTTTTATAAGCAAAATTTGAAACTTTTAACAAAGGTCAAGGCCGGATTTTAGTATATTTTCTCAATATTTTGATATTTTATGACCGGATTTAGTTATTTTTGACGTTTTGTGGGTTTTATGGAACGATTTTGGTGCTTTCTGACAATATTTAAATTTTATTTTACTATTCTTAACGTTTGATAAATAGAATTTTTAACATTTAAACAGTTTGTGGCCAAAATTTAGTTTTTTTCAACAATATTTTGTTATTTTATGAAAGAATTTAGCTATTTTTGACATTTATAAATGAAATTTTACATTTTTCAACAGTTTATGGCCGAATTTTGGTGTTACTTAATAATATTTTGGTATTTCATAACCTGATTTTGCTATTTTTGACATTCCATCACTTTTTGACATTTTATGAACAAAATTTAAAATTTTCAACAGAGGCGAAGGCCGGATTTTGGTACATTTTCACAATATTTTGATATTTTATGATCGGATTTAGTTATTTATGACATTTTGTGAATTTTATGTAACAATTTTGGTGCTTTCTGACGATATTTAAATTTTATGACCAGATTTTACTATTCTTAACGTTTTATCAACAGAATTTTAAACATTTTAACAGTTTGTGGCCAGAACTTAGTTTTCTCGACCATATTTTGATATTTTATGAACAAATTTTGATATTTTTGACATTTTATAAATGAAATTTTACATTTTTAAACAGTTTATGGCTGAGTTTTGGTGTTTCTTAATATTATTTTGGTATTTTATAACCTGATTTTGTTATTTTTAAGATTTCATAAGTTTTTTGATATTTTGTAAGCAAAATTTAAAATTTTTAGTTTATGGCCACAATTTTAAAAATATTTTGATTTTTCATAAGCAAATTTTGCTATTTTTAACATTTTATAAATAAAATTTTTTATTTTTCAACAATTTATGGCCGAATTTTAATGTTTCGTAATAATATTTCGGTATTTCACAACCTGATTTTGCTACTTTTGAGATTTAATTTTCCAAGTTTAGAGTTTTCTAACCGTTTTTTGTCGGATTATGTTTTTTTTAATGTTTGAATAATTTTTAAATGGATTTTGTTATTTTTAACAATAATTATAAAATTGTGTAATTTTTTTCAAAACTTTGAAGCCCAAACAGCCCTGTTGCCATTCCCAGCTACTTATTTGTGTGAAGCAGAATTTTCCTGTTTTGCTGACATGATAAATAAGTACAGGAATAGGCTGAATTTTCAGCATAGCATACGGTGTACACTTTCTATAAACTTAACAATTTTTATAAATATTATTTGCTCAAAAAACACTAAGGCAATCACTGATGCATTTTACATTTTACAACAAGAAAGAGATTGTAGGAACAATCTAAGCAACACTGGACTCATTTCAAATAAACAAAAATTTTAGGCAATGAACCTAATTAAAAAAAAAAGATTTACCTCAGAAATATTACACTTCACATGCAATTAAAAAAAAAATACTAAACGGAGGATTGATGCTGTTAGTTGGAATACATCAGTTGTTCTCAAATAAATTGATTGAAACACAAGAAATATTGCTCAACTTTTTATTAAAAATTGTTTAAAAAACCAATCTTTTACTTGAAATTTGTTAAAATACATTTATTGCAAATAATTCATGAAAAAATGTTTAGAACAATAATAATTTATTCTGTGAAATTTACAAAATACAATTAAAAAAAGGGAAGAAATTATGATTTAATTAAAACATAAAATATTAATATGTATAAAAAATTGCGTAATGGTTGCGCAAAATTAATTAAAAGTTGTACAGATTTTCTACTTTAGACAAAATCTTGGCCAAAAAACACAAAATATTATATATATATATAGCTTAAAGAATAGATTAAAATATCAATTAACTTTCTATGTTTGTTAAATTTTTTCAGAAAACCCATCTAAAAAAAAAAAATCCAAAAATTCTGAAAAACGTTTTTGCATAACTGTAGCTCTGTTTTGACAATAATGCTCCGTATCTCGGAGCGTAGTGCACAACATTTTCTGAAATTTCCAGGGTATCTTTTGCACATATGTATATAAGCACGTTTTTATTCATATTTGAGAAAAAAAAAATACCCGTTGTACTTTTTTAAGAAAAACTGTTTTTTAAAGTTAAGTAAAATTTTCAAGGAAAAAAATTTTTGGCTGTGAAAAATTATTTTTTAAACAATTTTGAAAAGATAGTTTCTACCAGTATTTCCTAAAAATGTAATCCCAAAAAGTTACAAATGATCAAAAAATGTAAAAAACGCAAAAAGTTAATATTTTTAAACTTTGCTTATTACTCAGAAATGGCTCACTAAAAAATCTGAAAAAAATCACATAATCAGGATTCATGTAAAGAAAAATGCTTTCAGCAGTTTGAGTAAATAAAATTTTATTCCGTACACTTGACTCATACATGGCCATATGTAAAACAAACTATTAACATGTAATTTTAAAAATTTCTATAAATTAGTCACAAAAGTATTGATTCCTAAACATTTTCATTATTAAACTTACTTTTGAGAAAAATGTAAAAAGTTATCAGAAAGTGGCACTTTGAAAGCAAATGTAGTGTTCTTCTTCTAAACTGTCCAAATAATTACATAGAAAGCCAAAAATAGTCTCAAAAGAAGCGCAACTTAATGTAAAATTATAATGATAGCTTAAATTATATAGACCCAGTTCAAAGTTTTTGAGTGAAATGCAAAAAAAACTATCAGAACGTAGACGTTTTAATGCAAACTTGTTTTATTTTTATAGTTAAAATGTCTAAATGATGTCCAAAGCTAAAACAAACCTTAGTAATATACTGTCAAAAACTGGCATTTTCAAAGTACTGTTAGAATGTGACCAATTTCATATACACTGTAAACATATATAAATATTAACTCCTTTTTTAGAGTTTACTTTGCATACTTGTTTGTGGTCTATTTGACCAGTAAAAAGTAAACTAAAATGAAAAGAAATTTATTCAAATCTCTTATTGTCTACGCACTTTCTGTTAATGCTATTTTGTATTATGTTGAGACTTATGTTAATTTTATTAAATAGAACAATTACAAAATAATACAGAAATATTTTTGTTTGTGAATCGTCCATGTATTTGTTTTGCAAAAAACATCATAATTTCTTCAATGCTAGTACTTCATTTGCATTGATTAAACAAGAAGCAATAAAAATCTGATTTCAAATGCGTCTAGTTACATTTTATTATGTACATCAATAACAATAAAGATCATTGGTCAATCAACTTACAGAACTTGCTTCAAAATTAAGCAAATCCTAAAATGTAAAACATATATCCAATCAAAAAAGCTTTACCAGTTATTATTTTGCAAACTTTCAAATAAGTCAACGCCAAAGGCATTTGTTGTAAAAGTAACGTATTGCTGTTGCCCAGAATGTGTGTTTCAGCACAACGTATACACTTAGAGCTTGCAGAAACGTTTAATGTGAGCGATGAAATTTGTTTGTATCTAAAACAGGTTGCGTATGAATTATCAAATAATAACAAATCAAACCGTTGTACCGTACATTGCACAAATTTAGTACGTGTTCTCTTGATCGGATGTTAACTTGCCATAAAATGAATACTGTACTCTAATTTTAAGATTTGTAGTTATAGTTTGTCTTTGAGTGATTCCATACCACATACTCTAAAAGCTTTTTTGCTTTCAAAAACAATTTTATTGTGCATTTGGTAGACAACAGCCAAAGTTTTTCATTAAGAGTTTTTTTAAATTAGCCAAGCTACGAGGGGCACTCGCAAGTTTGCAAAATCAAGTACTGGTTGTATTGCCAGCGTTCTGCGATTGTCATATTCGTATAATTTGACGTTTTTCACTTATAATTCAGTTGACAGTTTAATTTCAAACTGCTCGGTTTCGTTTTAACAAAATTTAACGAGAGTAATAATTGTGTGAAAAATGGAAATTTCGAATTGTGACTTCCGAGCAATGATTTTTTATAATTTTTGATACCGCAGCAATGTGTGGAAAAACTTAGTTTGTTATTTGAGGATGAAGCATCCAAAACTATAGTTTACAAATGGTTCAAAGAATTCAAACGTAGAAGACCAACGTTTGATGACGATTTTTGCAAAGATCGGCTATGCACCTCTGTTGTCGCGAAAAATATTGATGCTGTGCGTGAAATAATTTTGTCAGATCGGCATGTAACCTATAGAGAAATAGAGGCATCCTTAGGCGTTGCAGAGAAACAAATACAAACAAATTTGCACAATCATGGGAACGACTGCAAAGCTTCACATGCAGCTTTGCAGTCGTTAGTTCCCACAAAATTTGAAAGAAGAACAAAAACAGGTACATGTCAAGTGGAGCAAGGAAATGCTAAAGAAATTTGAAGGAAGGTCGTTTAAATTTGGTATATACCATCGTAACAAGTGACAAATCTTAGATATATTTATATGAGCCTAAAACTAAACAGCAATCGACTGTATGGGTGTTTCAAAATGAACTTAAAGCCACAAAAGTGGTGCGTTCACAAACCGTTTTGAAAAGAATGATTGCTTGTTTCTTCGGATAAACGGGTCATGTTGCAACTGTTGCATTAGAAGATTGAAGGACAGTTAATGCTGACTGGCATACTTCAATTTGTTTGCCGGAAGTTATCGCTGAAATCAAAAGAAAAAACATTAACCGGCGAATCATTGTTCGTTATGACAATGCAAGCGCTCACACAACACGACGAACTATAGAGTTTTAGACCAGTAACAACATCTAATTTATGACTCATTGCCTATATTTGCCTGATTTATTGCACAATAACTTCTTTCTATTTTGACATATCAAAAATAAAATGCGTGGTGAGCCTTTATCATCGCCTGAAGAAACCGTTGAAGCATTTAAATCACTTGTTTTGAAGGTACCTTGCTCAGAGTGGCAAATTGTGTTGAAGATTGGTTTCATCGGATTCAAAAGTGTATAGATTTTAAAGAAGAATATTTTGAAAAGTTATAAAGCAATTTACATAACGTAATTTGTGTTTTGCTTTACGTTTTCCGCAAACTTTGGCAGTGTCCCTCGTAGTACTACTGTGTTCTATTGTGAACAGTTTAAGGGAATACAAGCCGCATCAATCCAGAGACAGTCTTCAATCAATCAAAAAAAGTGCTATACTTCATACCGCACAAATGAAAATTCTGAAATTTTACTACATAATTGATCTTTTTTTGGCTTATGGCATACATGTGGCATAGACATTCAAAATTTAAATGAATGTATTAAATATGTTAATTTTTTAATTTAAAATCCGTAGTTTTTTACAATAACAAGATACTAATATTGGCATTGCGTTAGTGTAGTTAGATCAATATTAGTGTGATTTCTAATACAATTTTAAACAACTTTTTTGGTTACTTAATATAAATTTTGTTTACGTTTACACTTCTGCCAAAGTAAAAAATAAAGTCAAAGTTTCCAACAAACGCAACTATTAGTTTGAAGTCTGTCCACAAAACTGGTTTCCCTACTGTTATTACTTGGTATATAAACACAAAATTACCTGTTGGGAGTATCAAAATAAATCGCACTAAAATCTTTCAGTCTTAAACTAATATTCTTAAAAATTTAAAATATTTGATCCAAGATCGTACTCACTCTGTTTTTTTTTTGTTTTTTTTTTGTTTTTTTTTTGGTGGTCAGGGCGGTAAAACCTTCTATAGACTGACTCAAAAGTGTCGAATTCACTCTCTCGAGGAATGTGCCTACCGACTAAAAACCGCCCCATTTTGAGTACCGGAAAGTTCGAGAAGACCTGTGCTCATAAACCTTCCATTGGGAGAAAATATAGGCTGTAGGGTGAGGTTGTAGGATGTGGGGTGAACCCACTTGGTTAGATAAGGTTGACCGGTCTTCGATAGAAGTGGACCCGTTTGTCCGGCTCTGCGATTCTGGCTAGATCGGAGTTTGAATGAATCGTTAAATTTGTGAAGTATTTCTCGGCGAGCGCCTCGAAATGTTGTTGTAACGGAGTGATGCCTAGGTCGTTGTAAAAGTCTACATTCCTAACGTACCATGGCGCTCCTACAATCCAACAAAGAGATAGATTTTGAAATGCGTCGAGACGCCTTATATGACTGTTTGCCGCCGTTCCCCAAATTGGGTAACTGTCCGTATGGGTAACGAATTGTCCTCCTTTCTCGCCAGATCCCTGTCCATAGAGTTCCAGAACTACCGGAATGTGGTTGGAGTTTAATGCATTGATTGTCCTAACTTCAATTTGCGAGTTGACGTCCTTCAGGATTGCTATATCCAAAACGTCCCCTCGGTATCCTGCAAAGCTATAGTGTGTGGGATCGTCTGTACTCAGTACTCGATACCCTTTAGACTCAACAAGCCGGGTGTTTTGGGTTAAAGTCCCCTGCTAAGATAGTAAGGAACGGAGAAGATAGAACCGCGTTTTAATTTGGTTAGTTGGGTTGACGTACCCAGATGCGATTTTGAGAGTGCTCAACCCCTGCACCTTCACCACTATTGCATTAGATTCTAACAATACAGTGTCTGGGGTGTCCACATTGGAATGGTCCAGCGATCTCCTTGCGAAGATCACTGTTCCACGCCTCCTGTCTACCTCCGACGTTTCCAAATACGTGAAGGTATTTGGAAGCCTCAACGCCTGCCAAGGTTTTTGATTTGACTCACCAACTAGCATGATGTCGATATCGTGGTCGAAGAAGAATTCTTCCACATTGCCCATCTTTTTGTGAATGCTATTTGCATTCCAAAATCATACCCTTAGTAATATTTCGAGTGTATTATCCATTGTTAGGAAGACCAGTAAGACGTTTGACCATGGCCGTTATTCTCTGTTGAGACTTAATGGCCATTTCGTTGTTCGCCGTGGATGGGGCTGGAGGCGCCACCATATTAGCGAATGACCTGTTAGGGCTTACTTCAGCTGCAGGTTTGCGGGGACCTGAGCTTTGGGCCGGAACGGATCCTGGTGCCGGAGCGGCTGCCTATTTGTTTTTAGCCTGAGCGGCCATCATTTTAGTGTATACCCTACATCCCTGATGATTGGCGGGATGAGTGCCTGAACACAAGGCACACTTTGAGGGCGTGTCCTTTAGGCATGCCACCGACCTGTGGGGACACGAGCAGTTACGGCACACTTGGCCTGCTTTAAAGCATCTTTTGGCGGTGTGGCCGTAGATCTGGCATTTTTGACATTGAGCGATGCCCCCGCTCCTCTTTTTTGGCTCCAAATTCGTTCCCCATTCTATGCATATTTGAGAGTTCATAGCCCATTCCCTCTAGTGCTTGACCCACCTTTTCCTCAGTGAGGTAGAGCGGCAAAACGCAAATGACCACTTCCAAGCAGCGTTCTTCAGGAAGAGCCCACGTGAAGTAGTTGGAGGTGGTTGATTTAAGATAGGCCGTAGCCTTTCGATGATCGTCGTTGGTGTCCGGAGTGACGCGGATGCCGTCAAATGTGTGTCTCGCCGACGCGATTTTTATTCCGTTATCTGCAAAGTGTTGTGAATACTTCGGGTAGTTGTCTTTGTCAGTAATGACAAAGGCCACTGGACGCGAAGAAGAAGAAATGGGCTTTGCGGGGGGTACCGTCACAGTCGGGTTCTAGGTTCTTGCCCTGTGGCTTGAACCTGACCTCTGTGTATTTCTTCCCCTTATTAGCGTTGTTGGCGCCCTTTTTTTGGGTGGAAGACCCTTTTGCCGATTGGCTTGAGAAGCCGGCAGGAGTAACCTCTGACGGCTGTTTGTGCGCAGCACCTGGAGGGCGCTGGGGATTGACTGAAGGTCCTTTAGTAGTAGAGTTTGAAGACTCACCCTGGGTCTTCTTCTTCTTTCCTTTGACTAAGGTGTATCCTTGATTGTCCTCGTCGGATTTGGATAAGATCTGCTCGTCGGTGATTTCCGACTGGATTTCTTCGGGTTCCTGGGAGCGGCCGTCGTCGCTCTCATCCTCTGAGAGTGTGGTTGGGGCTCGGCGTTTTGTCGTGTCGTTTCCCTTTTCGGGGGCGGTTCCGCCGCCCCCTGAATGGAGGCGGTTTTGCCACCCCCTTTGTGATGACTCCCCTTGGTGGAGGCGGCCTTGACCCTCTCTTCTTGGGTGGGGGCCGACTGGTCTATTGCTTCGGCGACGGCGGCGGCGTTTATGGCGGAGGCCTTCCGGGCGATGATGGCGGTTTGATTTGCGATGATGGCCTGGAGCTCTTGGTTTTGCTCCCTCATTGCCATCATCTGGACGCTCAAGTCGTTGACTTGGCTTTGCAAGGCCTTGATGACGTCTTTGGTCCTATTTTGAGACTGCGAGCGGCTCTGGGACCAGTTGCGGTGCTCATTCTTCCTCCGGCGATCCTTCTCCACTTCTTCCTGGGTAAGCCGGCTGCCCTCCTGGGCTGCCATCGCAGTTGAGGGGAGCTGTAAAAATTCTTTTTCCGTTTTCTCAAGCTGGGCTTAAAAAAGCGGACAAACAGAAATTAATAAATAATATTAATAATTATATTCACCTTTCGGTGTTATAACTATTAATATCATGTAGCAATAATAATTGCTTGCAGTCGAATTGTTGCTCACTCTGTCAAACTCTGCTGCCTTTATATGCGTTAACTGTTAACAACTAAACTACTTGCTACAGATAATCAAAGCGTGCAATATAAATTACCAAAAAATGACAAATATCTCTGGAAACGTACAATACAACAAGCTGCAAGTGTTTTATAAAATACATTTAAAACTATACTGTTTATTCTAAAACCGTATAACTCTACACAAATACGTCTTTGCTTCAATCAATCAGCAATTTACATACATAGTTGCAAGTGTTTAAACCAAATTTTTGGGCATTAACATTAAAAATACTCTTGATTCGCACATTCAATGCGTAATTGTAGTCCCATCATTTAGTAAAGTTTGTTAACAGAAGAAACTGTTTACTATTCCAATGCACAACCTAGAATTTAGTATTTGGGTTTATCAACATTTGTTTTTTATTTATTAAGTCATGTCAAAGATCTTATGCTTTGCAGTATTTTTTCAAAAAATTCTCCTTGACGAGTCGCAAAAAGTTGATTTGTGGACCTATTGCAAAAACTTAAGTAAAACTAAATAGGATATGTAGTGCTAAAAAAGAATTTGAATTTTATTCATCAGCATCTTGCACAAATAAATCCCTTTATTCACATTTTAACTCACCCAACCAAAGTAGAAGATTTAGATCATCTTAGACATTAATTTGCTGACTACCACAACAACCACATTTCTACAGCCTACAACCACAAACAACAATCATATTTCAGACTGTCAACTATCAAAATTACTGTATTGGCTACAATAGCATATTTCTTAAACCAACAATTAAAGCAACGTCAACACTTTTTTGATGAGTTTTTAAAAGCTTCTTTAAAGCAACCACAGTAAAGTAAAAATTATTTTGTTAAAAAATGTTGATGAACATAATATTGAATGAAACTAACATTTTTGCTGCTTTCATAATCTTAATCAATCTTCTTTATGATGAACTTTTTAAGAAACCAAGATTATTAAATTTTTCCACTATTTTAAGGAACACAACAACTATTATTAAAGCTGCACTAGATACTTTCAATCATTACTTCTATTATTAAAACTTCTCTATCTTGTACTAAAAACCACAAACTTCCACCGCAACTTATCTATTACAATTTTAAAACATAGGAAATATAAATCATTTTTTAATCATTCAAGTTTTGACGTTGATACACATATTACAGCATTTTTACTTCTTCTAGAAACACAAGTTCAAACTCAAAACAATCCCAAAAATCTAAACATGCATAGTAATGCTACCAGTAAAGTCAAAATTGTTTTTCATGTTAATAAAATTAGTTTTTTTAATATCTAAACTTAATAATTTTGTTCAGTTTATGCCGTTCTTAGGAATTTGATTCTAGTAACATACTGCATCACGTAAATAATTAGAATTTTATTAAATAAATTAGTTTGCCTTAAAGTTGTTCTTCTTTGGCTAACACAAAAATCCGGTATTGACTTCGAACAATTTATTACAGTAAAATTAAATAATCTGTATTTACAAAATTATTCTTATCCTACCAAAGTGTCTAAATTGACGAGTAGAAGACATGATCAAATATTAAATGATTAACATTCACTTCTTTAATTATTAATAATTCATTTACAAATACTTTTCTAAGCTTCAGTAATAGGAATTTCTATCGCACGATATTATCTTAGATAAAGATGTCGTAGAAAACTTATTGAAACTAATATAAAGAAAAAGCAATTGCTTTGTTTGAAAAGGAAACAATAACCTTGTGATAATATAATACTACACATTACAATAATACAAAATTTCGATTAGCCACAGTGAATTACATTAAATATGAACAACAATAACGTTAACATCTCGTATGACATACAAATGTGCGTTTAATTAAGATGTCACCTGCAATATTATCTCTTGAGGCCCGACCAAATAAAGTACGGTTATTAATAAAATGTACCATTTCCAGGAAATGGGAGTGCGTCTACAAGAATGAAACTATTGTTAGGAGGCAGCACTATAACTTGCGCGCATTGTGTAAGAAATAAACACCGGCAGGTGTGTGATTAATCTAAAATTGGCCGTACATTATCTCTTAATACAATAACGAGTATTCTTGTCAAAAGTACCATAACACCGTTATTTGCAATTTCTTTTAATTCATGAGCTTTGAATTAATCGTGTGAATATATCTAATTATATAAAATAAAATTTGATCAATTATAACAACGCAATTTGCAGATAATATATTTGATTGAATTTATCACCTGAAATAGTATTGATATTCAAAATTAATAACAACATGCAACATTCCTGAAAAGCAAATTAGCCGCAACCGCCCGCGTTATATATCTGACGATCTATATGAGCTTGTCATTGACACTATATAAATTAATTAGTAACGTAGTGCTGCAGTAACAATAATATTCCAACTGTAAGCCTCTTCATAAATCAACATTTTTATATCAAATAATAATCTCTAACAAATTGAGCATGTTTTTAATGGTTTTATAGACTTCTTTGGTATCACATAACATTTGTAATTTATGGATTTCTTGCTTATCAGAAATTCCAACGTTATAATTAAATTTTGTAATAGAAATAAAACAATTGTTGAGTGGCAATTCGCATTCCAATTATTTTTAAATTTATTTTTAAATTCAAAGCGTGATATTTAGGAAAGGATATATTTTATTCCTCACAATAGAATAAAAATTGCTTTTAATTTCAAGCACGTAAAACCATAACCATTGACAGTGAGGCCGGTATTTAAATTATTATTACAATTTAAACTAATTACAGTTTATACAGTTTGCACAGTAAGAAGATTTTACCGTTTAAATGACTGTTAAATCTCTTTTAGCTGCAAATAAATAAACAGTGCAAAATTTTTATGTTAATTCCCAATTATATTCAAAATGTTAATGTCTCCTAAAACCACTACCAGGTGCGACCACAGTTAGCAACTAGAAAAGTCTCTCCCGGCAACGGAAAATGATGGAATAAAGTTAAAAATCTCACGCAGACCAACAGGATTGCACAGATGGTCAAAACCTATCACATTAAAAGTGTTATCTTAACCCGCTATTTATTCTCTCCATATTTCCTGCAGGAAGAAGACGAATGGAAACAAAATACAATTTGAGCAAAATCTTTATCTAGCTCTAAACTGCCTCACTGATTTTGATTTGAGAGGAAGAGGGCAAGAAAACGATAAGAAGATGCGGACAACAGAAAGATCAGACAAGTTAGTTCTAGTAGAAAACAAGTCAAAATAACTGAGTACAAGATTAAAAATGAAGCTTTCTGAGTAGGTAAGTAGTTAAAAATCCTCATGTAATAGAAGACAAAGAAGACTTTGAAGAAGAAAACGTGGAAGTCAATCTGACCAAGTATAAAATAGTATTACTGAAATTCGTGAAAAAAAAAAGACTCCGGCAAGGTAAGTACCTCAAAAGAACATAAGGTTCAAGTAAAGAAAAAAGAAGATCAATAAGAACATTGTACAAAAAAAATTGGACGTTGGCGTTTCAAAATAATAAAGCACCAAACTAATAAAAAATGAGAAACCAATAACATGCAACATCCGGCTATTTCAATATAAAATTCATCAATTTTGATGTATAATTGTATACTTTTTATCACTACAATCTAATGTTTAAGTAAAAAATCGATCCATCTATCCATACCTGCAAAAATATCTAAACATTAGAGGTACTAACTGCTACCAATTCTGATAAAATCCAGCAGTGATTAAAAAGATACTGATTAACAAATCATTGCTAGCACAAATAACGAATAATGACTAATATTTATAAATAAGTTTTTTTTGGTTAACGACTATTAGTCATTAGTTAGTAAAAAACGATTACTGACTAATCACAAACCAAAACTCGCATAGTAATGACTAACGAATAACAACTAACCAAAGTTTGCTTAACCATTTTAAAAAAATCTCAAAAAATTTAAAATTGTTTAAGAAAATTTAAAAGGTTTAAAATAAAATGTAAAAAAATCTAAAATAATTTAAAAATATTTAAAATAAAAATAAGAAAATATAAAAACATTTAAGAAAATTAATAAAAAAAATAATTTAAAAAAACTTGCAAAACATTAAGGACTTGATAGTTGTAGCATGCTAAGTACGCTACCAAATCTGATGTTGTATTTAGCTGTAAAAGATTCTTATTCACACACTGGCATTTGATGTCTTGAGGTTATGTGTTAACACTGTATTTGGCATTGAGGTTTTCTGTTTAACAATTTTAGTAACTTTTTGACAGATGTAATAAAGTTTTTGAACAAAATTGGACACATCTGGCAGATTGTATGCGTTTTATCACATTGCTTGACAATATTAGTAAATTTTAGACATTTTCGATAGTTTTTTTGATAAATTTAGTAACACTGTTGACAATTTAAAATACATTTTAACATATTATATTGCTATAAACTGTAACGTTTTGACAATTTTAGTAGCAATTTAGAATACAATTTGTCAGATCTGGTAAGATGCTTTCAATTTGGTAATTTTATGATGTAGTAATTTATAATATTATTATTATTATTATTATTATTATTATTATTATTATTATTATTATTACATAACTTTTAACAGACTTATTAGTCTCCGTTAACGTCCGACGTAGGAAAGACGTTTTTGCAAAAGTGCTTAACGGTGATTTAAATAATAGTGATTAACAGATGGTTTATGGGGTTTAAAAAGTAGAGGACTGTGAATTAATACAAAGAATGATAAGAAGTGCAAGAAGAGTGTAAAAAAGTGTAAAAACTGTGATAACAACTCATTAAAAAAGATGCGGTCGTGTTTTAAAAACACTCTTGTGTCTTGACGTGCGATACGTTTAGTGTTTACGCAGTAGAACATACATAATTACCGCGGGAACAGCAAATTAAGCACAAAATTAGGCCAAGACAAAAAGGTAAAAAACGCAAAAAATTATAAAAGGGAAGATATGTAAACTCGCAGGAAAATGTTGACAAACAATAGAGACTGGAGACAATACGAAAGAAAATATCAAAAACCATTTCATCTTGGACCAAGAAATAATAGAAATGGTTAATGAAGACAACATACAAAAAATTATTAACAAAGAATAGAAAGAAACAAATTTGAAATAGTGGAAAAAAAGATACTGGAGTATTAATAAATTATGATGAAGTGGGAAAAGAATTGTGTATTCTACTTTAAAGCCAAAATTAATGGAGAAAGAAAGAGAGGATGAAACAAAAAAATATATGTAGAAATTTTAAGAAATTCAAGCGAACAAAATGTGGGAAAAGTACACATTATTAAACATAGAGACAAAACAACAATGAAAAGAGAAATAAATACAGCAAAAGTATTAAATATTAATGGAATTAAATACCAATACCAACTGGAATAGCGCCAAAAGAGGCAAACAAATTTATGAAGATGGCTATAAGAAGAACTCATACAAAGTAAGACAGTGCTCACACAGATACAGGTATTAGAGACAAATGCAGAAATAGGAGCTATAATAGTGAGCAAACAGGGCGCAACATATTATGCAGACTTGTTGAGACAGGCAAAACTGCAGATAAAAAGATCTACATTCAAGGAGATAAGAGAAACAAAAAAAATAGAAATGGAATGGAAGGTTAGAACGTATGAAAAGCCAATAACGTACTCACAGAGCTACTGACAATCAGCAAGGAAAAAATGTTGAAAAAAATTATTAAAAAAGCAAACACAGAAGAAAGTACAATAATATCTATAAAGAAAAAGTATAGAAAAAAACAAACAGCTATAGTCAAGATGAACAAAAAAGCAGCAGAACAGATAAGAGAAGGAAAAATAAACATAGAACTTATAAGATGCAGAGTAGAGAAAGTAACAGCAAACAAGAAAAAACGTTACAAATGCTGGATAAAAGGACATGTAGCGGCGAAACAAAGAAGAGAATAGGTCATTGCTACGCATAAAATGCAAAAAGGATGAACACCAGGTTGCCGAATGCAAAGCCAGAAAATACTGCATAGAATGCAAAACAATAGAACTGGAGAGAGAAGATGGCTACAAAGAAGGATATAGAAAACAACAACCCCAATAACTGGAGATAACACGAAGAGAAGATAACAAACCAAAATGTATAAGTTTATACAAACAAACATAGGGAGAGAAAGAGAGGCGCACGACATACTGATAGCAACATCAGAAAAAGAGGAAATAGACATAGTGATAGTGAGTAAACCAAATAATAACATACTAAATAGTAAGTGGATAAGAGACAATAAAATAGATGCGGCTATTTTAGCTAGGGGAAAGTGTACGGACAAAATAAGGAACACCAAAAGAGGGAAAGTGTGGGCTGAAGTAGCAAGTATGATAGTATACAGCTGTTATGTCTGTCCAATCTACGGACTGGAATTCCATTGGAAGTGGATAGAAGAATTAGAAGCAGTTTAAGAAAACAGAAAAACAAAACAAAAATAGTAGAAGGAGATTTTAATGCAAAAGCACCAAGATAAAGAGGATACAAAAAAGATTTAAGAGTAAAAATCTTATATCTTTTATTATTGGTTGTACAAAAAAACATATCTTAGGTATTATATGAATGTTTTACTTTTTTTTTAATCCCATTTTAAATTTTCTACTCTACGTCTTCCTCTCTTTCTAAACGTCATCATTTTTGTTTTATTTACATTCACTTCCAACTCTTTTTTTCTAAAATATTTATCCAGGCATCTAACCATTTTGTTCATTTTATTTGCTTGCTTTGCTACATAAGCCTGCAATCACACTTTCTTTGTGTGCACTACCACCCCAACTGTCTGCACAAAGCATTTTTTCTACATCTGCAATGTATTTCGCAATCAAACTGGGCTAAATGAGCATCAGTGTCTCACACTTTTTGTAGTCCAAAACTTATTTTGTCATTCATACAGACCCTGCTAACTGTTTCCACGTATATTTCTTCCATTATTTTTACTAAGAGCTTATTTTCTCAAATACATCTACTAATTTTTTTCTACTTACACTGACAAATGCCGCATACAAACCTACTTTTTACTGACTAGAAAATCTTTTTCTCTTCCATACTTCATTTAATATCTCACTCAGTTTCTCAATTAGATCTTCCGTACTTCATTTTTTGTTCCATCCACACCAGGCGCTTTTTGTTTTTTAGTCATTTTATTTGTTTTCATATCATTTATTTTGCTATTTCATCTACATCTTGTTACACTTGTTGTGTTGTCATTAACTGTCTATCAGTTTTTTTGTCTGATCCTTCATACAGTTTTAAATAATGTATTCATCAATCTTCCATCAAAATTTGAGCACTATAATGTTTTTGTTTAGTCACTTTGTAATTTTTCCAACTTTGGAGTACTTTTCTAGCTTTTTTTTCTGTGTGCATTTTGTGCTTCACCATTTACTTTTTGCTAATGACTTTTGTGCTCGTAAAAGGGTTTTCTTTATTGTTCCGTCTGCAATTATGTTTTCTAGTTTTGTCATATTTTGTTCTACGCCTTTTTCTTCAAAATGTCTTTTAAATAAGTTTTTTCTGTACATTTCTGCGCTTTCGTGTGTTCATATTATTTTTGTTGTTATTTCTTTTTCTTTTTCCAACCTTAAATGTGTCTATTGCTTGCTACGGTCAGTTACCAATTGTCCTGCTACGTTTCTATGTAGGTATATTATTCTCCTTCATCTTCTACTATATTTCCGTTTAGTATGCCCCACCTATTATGTTCAATCATTTTCTAGGTTGTCTTTTGACTCTCTTTTGCTTTTTTGTCTGTTTTCATTCTTTCTTTATTAAGTCCGATCCTAGCTTTGAATTATCTCTTCTTACTATTAGTTTTCTCTATTCGGTTTCTTGTATTGAGTTTTCTAACTTTGTTCTAATTTTTTTCATCTCTCTTCTATACAACGTAACCATCTTGTAATTTATTTTTTCCAGTATAAAATTTTGCTGCACTATCTCTTCCATTTCCAATTATTCATTATCTTTTTGTGGTATTTTCCTTCTTATTCCTGTTATGATGCCTTCTTTTGCTGTTTCCATTTTTTTTAATAGATGGTTGGCAATTTTTTATCTAAACTCTTTAGGCATTTAATTTTCCATGTTTTTCTACCTCTTTTCATCTATCCATGTTTCCACCATTCCAATTAGATCAAATCTTATGTATTTTCAAAAATCTTCATCCTTGTTTTTAAACCTGTTACATTCCAAAATAATATATTTATTTTTTTAGACCTTTTTTGTTAGTTTCAGATTTGTTTATCGCTCTTCTTTCACAACTTTTTCTATTAACACAGTTTAGATTAGTTCTTTGTTCTTTGTTCTTTGTTGTTTGTTTTTATTTCCTTCTCAGCTTTATTTTGTCGTTTTTTTTTGTTGTAACAACGTTTTTTTCCATCTACCACTATCTTCATATATCCAACAATCGCCTCTTGCCTTTTGTTTTTTCTTCTTTTGCAATATTTTTCAGTTCTTTCTGTATTTCTCTTTCTTTCTTTGTAGGATCATTATCAATAAATATGTCGCTTCCCTGCGTTTTGCTTTTATTTATAATATTTTTTCGTTTATCTTCCTGGCTCACTAATTGTACAAAAATGCTTTCCAGTTTATTATTGTTTTTCATTTTATATAATTTTTTCACAAAAACACACCTTACACCTTCTTTTAATTTGTTTTTTTTTTTTTTGGTTTATACTTACATATGGTATGCTTATAGATTAGGTTGCTTTAATACTTTTTTTTTAATTAGGATTTTATTCCTATCTTGCCTTTTTGCGGTACACCGCTTTATTCCTCTTAATTTCCTTCCTTGATTTTTTTTGATTTGATTTTCTTTTTTAAATATACTCAAAAGTTTTCAAAACATTTTTTTATTAATGTTTACTTTTTAAAGTTATTAATTTTATAATAAAAAAGAAATTAAAAAATAATTAATGATTGACGAATACTCAAATACAAAATAGTTTTGACTAACCAATAGTCGCAAGTAATCGACTAATGATCAATCTGTAATCGTAAATAAACTAACTAATAAGTAATAAATTTAAAAAATATTGTGATCAATGACTAATGATTGATTAGTTAGTCAGTAATCATTAATCAAACTTCTATTTTGACTAAATTGTTAGTCACTAACCCCCAACTCTGGTTGCACCATATATGCTGGAAATTATATTCAAAATCTATTTTTTTTTTTAATTTAATTGATAAAAAAAACTTATATATTGTAAATTATAATATAATACCAACAATATATTATAGTTACAAATATTCGTAGAAAATAAATAATGCAAGAAATACTGTGCGTATTTCTTGCATTATTTATAAATTGCTTATAAAATAAACTTATGTCAACGAAGTAAATAATCGTAATAATACAGATAGTATCGCAATTAATTCAACAAAAGTCGCGGAATACATTAATGGCGTGAAATCTATAAAAAATGCAAAATACAGACCAATCAGTATAATTATACTAATACTAGAGAAGAAATTCAAAGAATATAAACATTCCCTTAAAAATACACAAATGTAAAGTATGTTGCTACACAACTTGTGATAAAAAGAAAATATATTATATCATAATACACACAATGATTGTATAAAAATAATCATTTCAAAATGTTTCGTTTATAATTAAAAAGATTACATTTACTGCTATTCATATTTGTTAATGTATGCAAGTTGATGATCCCCATCACACAGCTGTAGTATAATAAACAGAATGGAGCAAAGAGGGATCATAAAGTACAGCATCTTATCAAATTTTCCAGTGCCGCTTTAATTGCGCCATGACGCTACAAATCAAATTTTAAAAAGCAATCTAATTTCCAAACGGTGTCTAAATATTGTGCGTAAGTTTTTGTGCGTGTGTGCGTTTCAGATGGAGAAGGCGCGGGATGAAGCATTAATGGTTTAAAAGGGGAAGGGGGGTCCCGGTGCCCATATCCATAAATTAACGGGAACGGCCCCGCCATGTGATGTAAGCCGAAAAGGCACTAAATCTGCTCTTATTATCTAAATGGGCGACGGAGTATTTGCAGACGCCGTTCTCAAATAGTGGCGGTTTCTCACATCTCAGATTACTATCACTCATTATTATAAACTGGAAAGGATTATGTGGCTGCTTAATTATATATAAGTTAATGTTATTGCTACGTTTTATTACAATCAAATATTTATATTGGACTACTGCGGGACCCGCTAATTTCGCTAATCTTCATCTTGTGTGCTACATCCATATATTTCACAACGTATTTTCTTACCGCGTCACGGAATGAATGCAATCGTTTCAGTTAATTATTTACTATTTATTTTCAGAGAACAGGCTATTTTTCATTGTAAATATAGTAACAACAATGCATTGCTAAATAAATATAATTTTTTCGTTTATTAAAAATATTTACTTTGCAAACTAAGAAATACTGTATATAAATTATAAAATTGACCATTATTCCACTAATAATATAGCATATGCATAAAGTTTTAACTAATATAATTTCTAAGTGCAACCTTGTCCACATATTCAACTTTTGCAGTCAATTTTAAAATAGTAATTTACAATGCAAATGTGTGATAATACAAATTAAATTAAATAAAAGTTCAAAAATATATAACAAAACACAATATTATAACCAAACAAAGTTACTTATAACAAATTGTAAGTAAAAAAAGGTCGGTTACCGCTCTACATTTATAAAAATGACTTTACATTGCAGTATGTGCGGTGCAATATCGGTTATACAGAGCATTGTCGGTTTTGACATCAAAAGACAAAATTTCGTAGTGTTAAAACTGTTTGTTTGGGTAATCTAGAAGTTTATGAAATTACATCCATATATAATTTTGAAATATACACATATGTTTTAAGAAGGTATATTTAAAGGGTGATATGTTATTCACACATACAAAAGACAATTTTTATTGAAAAGATCAAATAAGAGTTCTTATACAGAAATTGTTTGATTGAATATAAAGACGCTTTCTGATGACATTCCATACAAAACCTTTGTAAATTTCAAAATATTTTATTATTTAACTCTTTGAAGGTAAGAACTGCACATGTAGGCACAAGTCGTCCGGAAAGCAGACTATTTTCACAAGAAAAACTTTTGATCATATACAATACCGACTAAGTAAAATTATTATTAGTTAAATAAATATTTGCAAACGAGAGTTTTGTATGGAAGTTGCAGTAAAAATGCAAAAATATTTTGCCAATTTAACAAATAATTTTATTATTATTGTTTCAATTTCAAGGAGAATAATAATTAGTCCTATATTTTTATTAATAAAACAAATTGCATATTGGCTTTATTCAACAAGACAAAACCTATAGCTCATACGCAGTGGCGTACCTAGAACTTTTGCCGCCGGGGCGGTCTCCTATTTGCCGCCTTTTCTAAGTTAATCAAATGGTACTTATTATAAATTAGATGTCTGTATCTGAGCAAAATTTTTTCATTGCTGCAAAAAAACACCAATTCAAATCCAAACCATAAATTTGATTAAATTTAACTTTATTTTAATTTTAAAAAACACATGTTCTATCTATTTCTGTTTTAGCACAACATCTAACAGGTAGATTTTGAAATCTACGTGACTGCGCTTTATCTCTCAAATTTCCATTTTGCCAGTATCTGCTAGCAATGGTTAGCCGCATCCAACTTTTTGGCATTTAAAAACCAAATTTAAAATTTTTTAGTATGTATTAAAAAAATACAAAAAAAATCAAAAATATTGGTGTAGAACTTGCAGAAAGAAAATGAAAAGATTTTCTTTTTTGTTGATATTTCTGCTTTAGTAGGACATCTACCGGCTGACTTGACGCAAAAGCAAAATAAAAACCAAAAATTAATTTTTAGAAGTATTCGGATTATTTTCAAGATTTGCAGATTCTTTAAAAGTGAATTAAGTAAGAACATGCTTTTATAAGCTAAATTGCATGCGCAAAATTAATATCAGACGCATAGAACATAGATAAAAAAAATTGAAAATGAGTAACCGGCAGTTGTAGCAACAAAAGTAATATGTAACTTTAATAGATTATGATAGCTGATCAATGAACAAGTTGGAACAAAGAAGATATCTGCCGCTTCAATTGGATTCTTGTTGCAAACGGCGCGGTAAACTGAGTGACAAAATCAACAGATAGAAACAAAGAACGAGATCATTAAAATCTTTTTGAAACCATAGACAGCAATCTATTTGACAAAGGATTAAAACAAAAGTTGCTGATTTGTCAGAAATTGGTTAAAGTTTTAAGTTTAGCTCTTGTATAGTTTAAATTTGGTAAAACTGCTCAAATTTAATCAATGTAAAATAGAATAGAATAAAATAGAATTGAAAATAAACTTATTTACATGTTCTATTAATCAAAACCAACAAAAATTATGATGTCAAACTTAGATCCAACACTTCAAGTTCTGGTGTCGATGCGCTGCAGCCCTCAGACATGGTATTGTAATGAGTGTACTGTTGCTAGTGGTTGTGCAACTATTAAGTTTTTTTATTCTGTACTTTCTTCAAAAGAAACAAGATCATACATTTACAACAAAAAGGGTTAAACTTAACTTTTCTGATTTTTCTACAGTTGGGATCTATTATGCAGACTTGTGATGTAAAAAATAAACAAAGTAGACACATTGCTGGTACTTTGTAGACTACTGATTTTCAAAATGCGGCCGGTATTGTCACAATGATTATAAAACTTACAGAAGGAACAGTTTTTTAAAACTACAAATTTGGCTAATAAACCGGTTTCTTGACTGTTTGCAGCCATTACTTTAAGAATATTTGCTTCTCTTAAAGCTCACAAGGATTAGTTAAATTTTTGTTCTATTTTTCTAAATACGATTCCGGTAAACAATTTTCTTCCGCTAAAATGATGACAAAATGTTCAACTAATAAAATGCGCTAAAATTAGATATAATTTGTTAAATGTTTTTGAAAATCACATCCACACTAAACCGGCCACAAAAAAGGAGCCGACCACACAATTCTCTAAAACATGTCAAGATGTACATTTTAGTAATAACTATGCAAAATTTAGTAGTTTTGTAAAAGTAACTTAATAATAAAGTATTTATATATGCAAAACAATATTGTTATTATGTTTGAAACATATTTTTTCTTTGCACAGTTTACTTAAAACCAATTGAACAGTTCTGGTACATGATGGGTCAGCGGCTTAAGTTTCATGAAATAAAACCCTAAGAAAATATCAATTACCTTATATTAAACATGCCACAAAAAATAAACTATTGCATTGATGCACTCAAAAATGTTACTCATTATTGATTTATACAAACAAGCTGATACATAAACGCATTTATTACTTATAAGTTGTTTATTATAAGCGCTTACAAGCATTGGCACAAACATGTAAAAATCTGAAAGCAAGCGCAAGTATACAAAGTTTGTCTAAAAGGTATCCAACCTTAAATTTTCCTTTGCATAGTATTCTGGTAAGTCATTTGTTGTACTTGTTTGTCGGATTTTAATTTCTTTTCGTGATTCTCAAACTAAAACAATTCATAAAATTTAGCAACTCTTTGAAAACGATGCTATAAAAGTAACACAAATTAAGAAATGGTTCAACCAATTCAAAATTGGCTCGGACATTGGAGGAAAGTAATCAGCGTTCTGGGAAGCCACAATTTGCTCAAAATGCAGCTGTTGATAAAAAAGTAAAAAATCTAATAATGAAAGGTTGTCGTTTGACCGTACAAAAAATTGCCAAAAAAGTTAAGATCAGTTGATAAATTTAAACATGCGCAAAGTGGCTACAAAATTTGTGCCCAAGTTTTTGTCAAAAAGAACCAGCAAGTTCTGTGCAAGTAGTAACCACTACCAACACAAAATTTGAGTTTCTGGACATCGTCGTAGCTGGAAATAAGTCATGAGTAAACGAGTACAACCTGAAAACAGAATCACAATAATCGCAATTGAAGCATCCCTCTTTGTCAAGACCAAAAAAAGGGCAACAAATGAGAAACAAAATCAAAAAAATGCTAACAGTGTTCTTTGATATCCGTAGAATTGTGCATCACAAATACGCACCAAAAGAACAAACAGTGACAAAAAAGGAATATCAAGAAGTTTGGCGTAAAAGACCAGATATCTGATAGACTTTTTTGGCAAAACATAAAATTCCAGTAGTTCAATAATTTCCTTACTCTTCAGACATAGCTCTTTGCAACTTCTGGTTGTTTCCAAAATTGCAGATGCCATTGAATGGATCACGTTTTCAGAATAGAGTAAAGGTAATGCAGAACGCAACGGAAGAGTTAAAAACCATTCCAAAAGAAGACTTCCAGATGATTAATTTATCTAAATATTGTTCATATTTTAGTTATAATATTAATCACATTTTGACATTATTAGTTAATATTTATAATTGGAAGTCAAATTGCTCTGGTAGCTAAAGATGAGGTTATAATAATATTGATAATTATTTTCAAATTAATTGAAATTTCTATGAAAAATATTTTTTTGTAAAACACTTTCTACAAATTTTCTAATAAATTCAAGTGTGCTGAATCCAAAATTTCAAACCGCATCCCAAAATTCCTGCTTGTTATTGCAGAAATTCAATTTAATCAACAAAATTGTCAATATTTTTAAATTAAAAGAAATTTCTATTGAACATTATTTTTTCCAAAGTATTTTCTACAAATTTTCTAATAAATTCAAGTATGCTGAATCCAAATTTTTAAACCGCATCCCAAAATTCTTGCTGGTTATTGCAGAAATTTAATTTAATCAACAAATTTGTAAATATTTTCAAATTAATAAAAATTTCTATAATAAATAAATTTTTCCAAAACACTTTCTACAAATTTTCTAATAAATTCAAGTATGCTGAATCCCAATTTTCAAACCGCATCTCAAAATTCTTGCTTGTTATTTCAGAAATTCAATTTAATCAACAAAATTGTCAATATTTTTAAATTAAGAGAAATTTCTATTGAACATTATTTTTTCCAAAGTAGTTTCTACAAATTTTCTAATAAATTCAAGCATGCTGAATCCAAATTTTTAAACCGCATCCCAAAATTCTTGCTGGTTATTGCAGAAATTTAATTTAATCAACAAATTTGTAATTATTTACAAATTAATAAAAATTTCTATAATAAATAAATTTTTCCAAAACACTTTCTACAAATTTTCTAATAAATTCAAGTATGCTGAATCCCAATTTTCAAACCGCATCTCAAAATTCTTGCTTGTTATTTCAGAAATTTAATTTAATCAACAAAACTGCAATTATTTTCAAATTAATAAAAATTTCTATAAAAAATTATTTTTTTAAAAATATTGTCTACAAATTTTTTAATAAATTTAAGTATTTTGAATTAAAATTTTTAAAACCGCATCTCAAAATTCCTGCTGGTTATTGCATAAATTCAATTTAATCAACAAAACTGCAATTATTTTCAAATTAATGAAAATTTCTATGAAACTAAATTTTTCACAAAATCTGTCTACAATTTTTTTAATAAACTCAAGTATGCTGAATCAAAATTTTTAAACTGCATCCCAAAATTCCTGCTGGTTATTGTAGAAATTCAATTTAATCAACAAAATTGTCACTATTTTCAAATTAAGAGAAATTTCTATTGAAAATAAATTTTTCCAAAATATTTTCTACAAAATTTCTAATAAATTCAAATATGCAAATCCAAAATTTTAAACCGCAACATGAAATTCCTGCTGGTTATTGCAGAAATTCAATTTAATCAACAAAATTGCAATTATTTTCAAATTAATGGAAATTTCTAAAAAAAATAATTTTTTTCAAAATATTTTCTGCAAATTTTCTAACAAATTCAAGTATGTTACATCCAAAAATTTTAACCGCATCTCAAAATTCCTGCTGGTTATTGCAGAATTATTAGCAAAATGGAAACTTTCATTTATTCCACTCTCACCGTGCTGCCCATCCAGCTAAAACCTTCTCTAACTGCACCAGCCTCGACCACCACCAAAGAGGCCCCAATGAAAACCTGCAACCAGGTTCCAAGCGAGACAGCAGTCCCCCAGGCCCAAGCCTCCCTCAAGAAACCTGCCGCCGGACCGCCCGACTCCAACTTCTCCGAGGAGAAAGAAATGGAAACCACCTAAAGCAAGGTCGACCTTCACCAAGAAAACCCTTCCAAAAAGGGCGAATTAATCCTGGTCAAAGGGAAAAAAGATAAAGCAAAGTCGAAGAAGATGAGGAAGGAACTAGGTGAGCCCTCTCAACCTTCTTGCTCTAATAAGCCTTCAGACCGTAAGCAGTTTTATGCTCCCTCACGGAACGGTCCCAATGCAAGCAAGCAGAAATCCTTTGCTCAGGCAGCGGGATCGGCGCCTAGCGCCTCTCTTCTATCAGCAAAAAATCAGCTGTTACTTGGCTTATCGCAAGCAAGTAACGATGACTTTGTCAAGCTAATTAAAACTTCTAACGTTCTATTAGACGACTAACTAAAAGTGGAACCAGATCCCACTCATTCTAGGCAACACCTATATGGTTGGCACATATGTGCATTATGTAAATATTTCCCGTGTTGAATACACAACCATTCAGGAAGGCAGTGGCGTAGCTAAGATTTGTAGGCCCCACCGCAATATTGACAAGGGCCTCTCTGGAACTAAAAATAGCGTGTATTTTTTTTTGTAATCCCCCCCCCCCCCCTCCGTGGCAGGGCCTTTTTGTAAGATTGGGGGCCCCCAAAAAGTGTCAGGCCCCCCCGCACCGCGGGGTCTGCGGGGTCTTAGCTACGGCGCTGCAGGAAGGCTATGTTCACGAAAGGACAAACTTCAAGCAGTCACGACATTTTGCAAGTCTTTAGAAAGATTCTCCTCTTAGCACCAAAAAAAAAAAAAGATCTTTATTCTTGGAGACTGCAATAGTTTTGCTGGTTAAATTTTAACAGCTTACTTTATGGTTGCAAAAACAAGATTTTTTCATATGAGTTTGGGGCATTGTTAGCTAGTCAATTGTTAGCAATTAAGACAAAAAAAATGAGCAAAGCAGAAATAAGGTTAAAAATAAGTAATAAGATATAAATTTACTATTTTTGTTTATGTTAGAAGCTGGTTTATGTAACGGTATTCTGAAATATTAATTTCCAAACAATAAAAATGATAGATTTTGAAAATATTGATGCACTACCAGTTTCAAATTTCTGCCAATGGCTATACTACATAGATGGTTGGTTGGACAGCCTAAATCAATAAAAGCTTATTTTTAGTTAACTTAAATTTGAATCCTTTAAAATTAACATGCATAGACAAAAAACTTGCAATTATTTCGAGTTTTAATTTACCTAGTGCCCATAAGCTTTTAGCTACACTGATGTTTTACTACTTTTAACGTAGATTAACTCAATAATAATGCATCGATGATCTTAATTTAACTTTTTGCAATGAAGCATTATCAAATACCAGTATTTATCAATGGTTCCAAATACGCAAATGTTGTACAAATTTGTTTGTTGTTCTTGAACACATTGGTGCTAGGCGTAAACTGAAAAAAATCATAATTTAATTTATTGCGAGATTGAGACATCCTTAGGCGTTAATGGGCATAATATATATTCAATACTGCATAAACATTTAGCCGTTAAAAAGATTTGTTTGCGTTGGATCCAAAATTTACTTAAAAAAGACTTTTTTTTTCAATATTGTCTTTCTCAAAGTTCCTTGGAAAGCCATACAGAGTTGGAAACGGTTTTACAAATCTTTATAGCAGTGCGGTCGGTTAAAATTGTTTGAATGTTTTTGCGTGTTCCAAAATAACGCCGCTCCTTATATTTTTAATTAAAAAAAAAAAGACAAAATCACCAGAAATTAATTTAGGCAATTGAAGATACTGAAAAGTTGCAGGAATGTTTTATTGGCCATAAACTTAATTATTAAAACTACTGGATGAGAAAATTCAAATACCCAGTAGTCGTTTTTGATGTTTGTTCTCACACGCCTAACACTTTTTCAAAGTTTTTCAAGAATTTTTGAGTAAAAATGTTGATTGGCTGTTTAGCTTTAATCCAAAAGCCTTTTTGTAAACAAGTGCTGGTTGTCGATAAAACACATTCGTATAAATTTGATTTTTGACTTGCTCATTTTTGTTTTTTTGGGACTTGGAGAGATTAAAATGTGCAATTTTATGCTATGGCGCTTGGTCTCCGAGTCGTACTAGTGACAAGTTCCTGAAAATCATTTTTAATCAATTTCAAGAATTCAAAGCACTTTTTCTTCCTGATGTTCTTTTGGTCCTACACAAAATTTTTGGAAACATTTTTGGGCAAACCTATATTTTCTCCAACTCATTGGTCAAAATTTGATTAACAGTGATGTTAGTAAAATTCAATTCTTCTCCAATCAATCTGAACGCACAAAATCCTGAATTCTATCGACATTTCTATCGCTTTATGAAAATAGAAATTACTTTCCAAATGCTTTCTAATGTTTAGTATAAGTTTCAGTTACAATGTGACCAAGTCTAAATAAACCATTGCTTAAAATTGATATCACTAATGTTGTGTCCAAGTTTCAAGTCCCAAATGTTGCCAGATTAAACGTTATTAGTCGCATTACTTAATTTACACCTCTCGTATGCACCTAGTACCTCACTACACTATAGCTAAAACTTTCTTTAGAAATTGAACTTTTTCAACTGATCACCAACGGAATTTTGCTGGTACTTTGATGGCATAAAGTTTATGATGCGGTTTCTTTACTAAATTTTTTCCACCTATAGAGCTTTTTTATTATTTTATTCTATGTAGCTAAGTTGCAGGCGCTTTGAGAATATACCATTAACGTTGATCATTTGAGTTGTTTTGCAGAGGTCGATCCCTTGTTTTAGTTCAACTTTAAAACTCAGTTTTACAAATTTGTTTACAACTTCTCCACCACGCAAATAGGTGTATAAAATATGGTTTAGCTTGCCCAGATTAGTACTACCATCATCTCTTTTTGCTTTAAAAATTTTGTTGTTGAATTATACGATCAGGCGTAGTTATATACAGACTAAATAACAAGTTTTTTTTTAAATTTTATTGAAGCAACATTGAACATTTCATACATACATTTTTGAACGTTTTTGTGCAATTATACAATAATCATTTCTATTTTCTGTTTTTTTTTTTCTTTGTATAGGCCTTTAGTATCCTGTTTGTGATAGTACTTGTTGCATTAGTGACTTCTTCAATGTTGATACCCAGCTCAATTTCCACTTTTTGGGTCCTAATGTTTGCAATTCGGTTATGGTCTATTCTGTTGACGTGATCTATCATCCACATTTTTTAGCGTTGGCGTGTTCACCTTACAATGTTTTTTTTTGGATTCTGTTTCTTAAAGTCCTGTTTGTATGAAAACTTGTTCAATATAAAATTGAGTTGACAATAAGTCTCATTACTAAAATAATTAGAACACGTTACAAAAAAACTTTAACAAATCAATATAAAAAGATCTGATTTTAAATGAAATTATTAATGCAATGAATAAGAAAGAGTAATTAATAAAAGTGGTTTGTGCTACAAATGTTGATGGAATGTAATTAAATTTGTGTGGTGTATTGCAAATGAAAAATTAGGTACTTTGTATTTGGTATCGTAGCTGGTAATCAGGAATTCGAAACGACACATTGTGTTTTTAATCCAATCTTTATTTAAGAACGGAGGAAAAGGGGCGACCCTAAAAAAAGGCCAAACAATTCCCCCGGACCGAAAACTAAATTACCGACATTAGCATCACACAGAAATAAATATTTACCCCTAAAGCGCGCTTAATTCCGAAGAAGCAAATAAATTTAATTTCATCGCATCTGCAGGATCCGTCTTATCATCGTTTGGGTCGTGGAATCGCGACAGTCCCAAGATGGACGGTGGAAGAACAAGGGAAGTCAGCACTCGTAACCATTCAAAATAGATTACTATTACTGGGATACGAGGATTGTGTGGGGTAAAACAGTGGGTGGAAAAAGGACAGAGCTAAGGATAGTTAGTAAAGATGTTCGCATTGTCCGCGTTAAGCAGCGATACTGTACGCTGGTAACGCTGTAACGCGTCTTTCTCTCGAGATTTGTGTCCCGAGAGTTCACAATGGGTGATCGGTGAAGTATTTACTGCCCTCGCCCGTATGGAGAACTCGCTGATAGCCTAGTTGCAAATCACTGTAATGTTCTTTTCTGATGCCAATGCGTCCGGCTTTTTTTATTGGGGAACTTCCACTCACTGCATCGGAATGGCGGAAAATAACTCTATAATGTACTTTACTATACATCACTATACACTCGACTTTTCTATTAACACCAACTGGTACTGTACAATTTCACTCTTTAAATCATTACTTCATAGCCATATTTACTGCACACAGTTCAATAATAACGACTCATTAATTATTCAAAACACAATTCTTAATACATTTTAAATTCTACATACATCCATTATATATTTACAAATTATATAATCAATATTCACACAACACATACATTAAATGTAATCCAAAGTAATACTAACTTTACATGTATATATAATTAGAAATTGAAAAAAAGTCGAAATCATTTATCAATATCGTATTATATTATACGGGTGTGGAAATTGATATATTAATTGCCTAATTTGTTGTTGTTTCTCTCAATTAATTTTAAATAATGAATAAATAATAATAGTTTGGTAATTTGTTTATTTGCAGACTTGGATAAGGGCTTTATCATGAGTGCAGCTTAATAATAATTTCCATGTATTGAGTGTCTCAACCAGCATATAAAATTGAAGAATAATATAGCGTGGTATAAATTATATTATTCTTAAAAATGTATAAATTGTTATTACAATTTGGAATATACAACACAACTTTTTTCATTTCTTTGTTAACCGTTAATTTAATAAGAATTTTATGCTAATTGAATTAACACTTTTATTATTTATAATATTGCATTATACAACTGCGCAACTAATTCTTTCACTGGGGTGTGAAATATTTCTGGGAGAGTAATGTCGCGCGACCCCTACAATACCACACAACACCTCGTCTTCAATTACAATGCATTTACTCTGCATAACTTAACGCCGCTTTTTGCTTGTAAATAATACGCCAATAAATCAATCACATAAACAAAGCGTGCATAACTTTTCCAGGTAGTAGAGGTCACCCTGAACCGGCTTCGCTAATTAGCAAACTGAATTTTAAAACATGTACATATGTCCCCTCTACTCTTTCACATTTGAACCAGTTTTAATTAATACGTTACGTGCCATCAATCATACTTCTATTATACGTCAAAGTTTATTAAGCGAGAAGTGAAGTGAGTGATTAGATTAGACATGCTTTATTAATACTCAGGTGAGGAGAGGTCATTATCGGGTAGGCCCACCGTGAAAAATATTAAAAAATCAAATAAATATTGTATACAATAAATCATCTTAATGATTGTCAGCCGCTGTTTGTTTTTTCGTTGGGGGAACTTATTCGCGAATGTGACGGTGTCAATTTTTTAATTTAAATTCCGTCAGGCGTTGACGACCGCATCAAAGAACACCCACTAAGTTGAATTTGTAATAATTTTATCAATCGAGTGCGAACGTGAGGGATTGATATTAGAAATGGAATTGTTTTGACGTTAATTGATTGCTTGGCATTTTCAAAAGCTTGTCACAGCGAATGGATATTATATCGTTTTATTTGTTCGTAATTTTTTTATTTAATAAATCGATACATTAATATTACTCGAATAATAAATACAAATGTTACATTTATTGTATACAAATGCCACAAACAAGGCTTAGTGAATATTGTCGGCATAAACAATGCTAAACATTTCCGCAAATTTATTTATTTCAAATGCCATTCAATTGCATCAAACCTAGATAGGAAATTAAATAGTACATTTCATTATGTATTTATATCTTATTGACGATGAATGATGTACAGTTAATTAATTTTAAAATAATACAATTGAAATTGTTTAATATTATTGTGTAATTATATTACAATTGAGTGGAGCTGCAAAATACATTTTGAAATACAACCAGATTTTTTTTAAGAATTGTTCGGTTTATTAGAATTTAATTAATCAATTTTGTATACGCAATTGACAAATGATTTTAAAGAAAACATTCAAGTTAGATTAGTTTAGGTGCACAATGTGTCGTTTCGAAATAATAATAACCAACTTTGCATTTGAAATACACCGCACAAATTTATTTATTTATTTATTTATATTATATTACATATTACATATGAACATTTAATTACATTATTCTATCAACATTTACAGTATAACCCACTTTAGTTCAGCTTAAAGCTGTTTTTCATTCATGTTCTGCTCAGGTGTCATATTTATATGTTTGACTTGTATTGACAACAGTTGTTGGTGGCCACCAGCAGTACAATCCTTGAGTAAGTAGCAACTCAATTACATTGCAGGTGGCGGATATGGTACAGTTTGTAACTTCCGTAGACTAAACAAGTAGGCATATTAAAATCTGATCAGTCTTAAAAGCACCATATTTTGAGTGTCATAAAACTTCGACCACACTTGCGCGAGTAATTTAACTCCCTTTTAAAATCGGTTTATAGCAACGTGTATAAATTGAAATTTCCAGTGACATACAAATTTTAAAATAACAATTATTATAATTCTGCTCTTAGTTGTGAATGTGAAATAAAAGGTAAAATTTGAAATTCCCGCCTAAGATAATAAATCCAGCGACTGCTACATTTTTGAAACAATATACAAGAACGTAGCAAAATTATAAATTAATAAATTTTTATCAAAGATTTTGCCAACATTAAAAACTAGCAAATGCTAAAATAATACTCCTAGAGTTAAAATAAATAAAGGTGGTCCGCAAAAATCATAAATCAATTATTAAAACTGTACATAAATTGCACGCAAAATCGTTGCATTATAAAATTTACAAAAACTCTTGTAAACTCCAAAACCTTCAAATTCATCGCAAAAACAACAAAAAGCCAAGAAATGACCACTCGTTCTAACCAAACTGTAACTATAACATTATATAAAAAACTGTAGTTAGTAGTAGAAGAAACTTTTTTTTAAATTTATTTAATAAAAAACTAACATAAAAGCACCAATTTATCGAAGAGAAGGCGGCATCGAAATAGCCAACGCCAAAAACCGCAAATCTATCCGACATTCTGTTTGCCACCGGCAATTTTCCAAGTTCTTTGCTCAGTTCGAAATAGGCCATTTCTTAAAAAGTGACAAATTTGATTTATGAAAAGTAAAAAACACCAAAATCCGATCATAAAACCCGGCCAAAAACAATTGTAAAGTTTAAATTCTATTATAAAATTTTAAAAATAACTCAATTCGGTCTTGAAATACCAAAATATTGTCATAAAGCACCAAAGTCTAGCAATAAACTGTTGAAAAATAAAAAGTACTATTCATAAAGTTTAATATAGCTGCAAAATATTGTCAGAAAAACTCAAATCCGGCCATAAACTGTTGAAAAGTGTAATATTCTATTCATTAAATATTATATAATTTAAAACATTAAAAGATTGTTAAAAAATAACAAATTTTGGCTATAAACTATGGAAAAGTGCAAAGTGTTTTTTACTAAATGTCAAAAAATAGTCATTTTACTTCATAAAATTTCAAAAATAGCAAAATCGAGCTTTGAAACATTGAAAGATTGATAAAAAGTAACAAATTTTGGCTATAAACTACAAAAAAATGCAAAGTTTCTTTATGAAATTTCAAAAATTAATCATTAACTGTTAAAAAGAGCAAAAATTTATCATAAAAAGTAAAAATTAGCTAACTCCGGTTTAAAACACACAATATTTTCGGATAGAATCAAAATCCGGCCAAAAAATCATGAAAATATTGTTTGAAAAACACCAAAATCTGATCATAATCTGTTGAAAAATTTAATATAATTCCAAAAAATAGCAATATGTGGCTATAAAATATAAAAATTTTGTCAGCAAAATTCAAAAACCAATCTATAGACTGTCAAAAAGTGCAACATTTTATTAATAGAATGTTAAAAATAGCAAAATTTAGCCATAAAGTATAAACTGTTAAAATCTACAACATTCAATATATAAAAATCAAAAATGGTAGCTCATGTTTACTGTAAAAACTTTGAATACCATAATAATCAAAAAAATGTTGCTTGAAATTTGCTCGTGAATCACGTATCTCATATAAAATTCATCAAAAATAGCGCGGAAAACGTAAATATGGCAGACTTCTTTGAAAAACATATGAAAAAATTATTTTTTGCATAAAATTTGATGAAAATCATGTTTACCACATAAAATCGCCTACAAAATTAATTTTTATCATAAAACTGGCGCATAAATCTAATTTATATCACAATTTTTTTCTTTTAGAACCTTAAAATTGCATAGAAAGAACTTTTATAAAACTAAAACCGCGCAATAAACTTATTTCTACCATAAAACCACATCAAATTAATCAAAATTTGCTTAGTAAGCCCAAATATTACATAAGTTTTCATTAGAAAACCTCAAAATTGCCTAGATTTTTCTGTGAAAACTGTGCCTAAATATCACTAGTAGTATAAAATTAGCTCAAAAATTACGTTTGCCACACACCTATATAACAGAAAAATATTTTTAGCATAAAATTAGCTAAAAATCACGTTCATTTAATCAATATAAGTGCAAAAAAACATGTAAAGCATAAAATTTGCTTTAAACCTCAAATACGCACGAAAAAAACATTTATAACATAAAATTCGAACAAAAAACTCAATTACAACATAAAATTTTGTTGAAAATTTTAAAATTGTACAAAAAAAAACACGTTTACCACATAAACTTTATCAAATATCAAACAGAAAACTCAATTATAGAATAAAATTACCCTGAATAAACTTTTATAACATCAATATCGCGCAGAAAACTTAATTTCTGCGACAAATTTGCTTATAAGTCAGTAAACGTTTACCATAAAAACTTTACTAAAGTTAACGCAACAAACATTTAACACATTAAATTGGAACATTAAACTCATTTGTACTAAAATTTACTAAGAAAACATTAAAAGTACGGAGAAAAAATATTTGTAATAAGAAAATTGTCTAAAAAACTCATTTTTAGCATCAATTTGTTCAGAAATCATGCTTATCACATAAAATTAATTAAAATTGACGCATAAAACCCATTTATAGCTTATAAAACCTCAAAATCATATAAAATGAAAAAAATGAACATGAGCAAAAAAAATCAATTTTTGCTTAAAATCCCTTGTTAATTAAAAATATCACTTGAAATTTATTAAATGTTGCGTAAAAAATTTAAATAACGTAAAAGATTTGCTTAGAAATCCCCAAAATTACAGAGAAAACGCATTTATACTATGAAAATTGCGCAAAAAAATTATTTTTACCACATAAAATCGTCCACAAAACTAGTTTTTAGAATTAAATTGGTCAAAGCTATTTAAAAAAACCGATTTATTACATAAATTTTACTTTTAAGACCTTAAAATTTAACAGAAAAAACATTTGAAAGATAGAAAAACTCAATTTTAAAGCACCAATCCAGTCATAAACTGTTGAAAAGTGCAAAATTCTTTACATGTAATGTCAAAAACAGTAAAATTTGTTAAGAAAGTATGAAAAGATGGTCAAAAATCACCAAAATTAACTCAATAACTGTTAAAAAGTGCAAAATTCTATAATAAAAAATCAAAAAATGAAAAGTGCAAAATTTATATTCACATTTTAGGTTAAGAATTTTGATTGATTATATTTTGACTGTTATTATGTAAGATTTGGTAATTTTAGACATATTAAGTTAAATAAAACTATTTTGACAAATAATCTTAGATGTGAGTGTAGGCCCAAAAAATATAACTTTTTTGAACTTTAGACAATAATACAGTTGTAGTATAGTTAGAGTGCAGATTTAAAGTAAAAAGGTTAAAAACAACTTATACTTTTTATTTATTTGTAAAAATCTAATAAAACAACCCTCAAAAATACTGTCAACCGCAGAAGCTATTCTTCTAAGTATAGTCAATTTTTATGTTATGACTCTACAGTGACAAATATTTTAATAGCAAAGCGATACATTAGATGTTCAACATGTTTAAGTTAAGTGAGTGAGGCGACAAAAGTCAAAGTCAAATTTTTTTCAATTGGAAAAAATAAACTACTTGACCACAGGCTTGCACTTTTGCACACCAAAGCTAGCAGCTGGTTTCAAGATTATTTATGTCAATTTGCCTTACCGGAATATGTACTTTTTTCTACAAAACCAAACCAAACCAAACAAATATTTTATGGTTAACTGACAAAAAAATGTTAAATATATTGGAGTATATGAAATCAAAATCAGAGGTCAGTTTTAACTAAAAAAATATAAAAAATAAACTTGTTCAGTAAAATTAAAATTTTAATTAAGGAACAACAATTTTGATCATTAGAAAAACGTCAAGTCAGAGTTTAGACTTTGACCGACAAAGACATTTAAAATGAATTAAAAATCTAAAGAAAAAATATCTGACTTAATATATACCATTCGCTAAAATGCTGCATAATCCGTTTAAATTAAGTTATAATAAACAAAACAACTAAATTGCGTGATTTTACTTCTGCATCTTTTTTAACTGTATAAGCTTCAGAGCTAAAAAAAAAGTCTTGGTCTCAAAAAAGAACAAGAAAAACAAGACCACTACAAGTCCAAAACAAGGAAGCAAGTTCTGGGTAAAGCAACAACTATTGTCAGGTCAAGATGTTCTAGCATATTTAATTAAATCCATCCCAAAAAGTTTTCCCAGAAATCGTTTTGCCTTTTTAAGCCCCTAAAAAATCACTAATCTGTAAAAAACGCGTTTTTTGGAAAAATGTTCAAGTAATGATTGCATGCATAAAAAACGTTTTTTTGGTTTTTCATATTTTGAGAAGCGGTTGGTAATCACTTCAGCCAGTAAGCACCTTTTAAAACTAAGTTGAAGCTTTTCATACTATACATAATTATGTTATACAAAAATATTACAAAAAAAAAAGATAAAATAAATTTAAATTCTAAATGTTCCCAATAACACAAAATAAAATATTGCATTGTTTAATGTACTATATACATTATAACTTACGTACAGACAAAAAGAGATTCAATTGAAGTAAACAGCTATCTGGCTTTATTCACACATAAACCGGGAGTCTTTAAAGTATATAAAACATAAAGTATAATAACAATAAAATTATTGATTATTAAAAGGAACAGACTTCTATACCTGTATATATATCATAATAGCAAATCAAGAAAATCCTGCTTCACACAAATAAGTAGTTAAAAATGTCAGCAGGGTTTTCCAAATAATTCTGTCAAAACAATTGTGAGCAGTGAAATAACAAAATCCGGTTATAAAATATTAAAATATTTAAAAGACAAAATCTAGCTATAAATTGTTAAAGAGTGTAATTTTTTTAATAAAATCTGATAAAATAGCAAAACGCAGCTATAAAATATAAAAATATTGTCAGAATGCACCAAAATCCAGCCATAAATCTGTTATTAAAAATTCTATTCATAAAATGACCAGCCATTAGATATCAAAATATTGTTAAAAAATTAAAAATTAGGTCTTAATATATCAAAATTTTGTCAAAAAACCCTAAAATTTGGTCTTGGTAACAGTAGAAAAAGCTACTTAGCCACAATTTAAACTTAGTTTCCGCCCACCTACCCCAGCGTTAGTTAACATAAGATTTATTGTTCAACAATTTTCTGATATTTAAGTGACAAAAACACAAGAGGTGGGTGATACTGTAGATTTTTTGATGACCAACCATTGGGTGAGTGGGTGAGTCATAGTAGAGAAAGCTACTCGCCCACAATCCAAACTTAGTATCCGCCCACCCATCCCAACGTTAGTTATCAAAAAATTTATTTAGGTAAGTTTGGTTTGGGTATTATTCTGCAATAGGACTATTTATTATATTATTTTTAAAACTTTATTTCCATTTATTTATAATAAAAATGAACGTTTCGGGCATGTACTTAGCCCTTCCTCAGCACTGTAAGATTTAATATACATTATAAAATTAGTAGTACAAACAACGACAAAATGAACAAAGGATGAATAAATACAATATACAATCTTAATTAAAATAAGGTTAACAATATAAAATGGTATTAATAAAATATACATATAAAAGAATGTGTAAAACATTACATGCGGTATTATTTCGCAACGAAAAAGCAGCGACAAGAAAAAACAACAAATCCTATTTATTTTATATACAGTTAAAATGTAATGTGAACTCACTATTTAAATAATGAATTAGTTGTAATCATTTTAAGTTATTCTCTAGATGATTATTAGTTCCATGTTGATCAGTTTATGTATCATTCTTAATTTTTCTATTAGAAAAACTTCATAACGACCCAATTCGGATGAATAGCAAAAGTGGAATGGAACTTTAATATATAAAACACATTTTTTATATATTATTGAATCCCCTCTATACTTCTTTTGCGGGGTAACAGAATAACCAGTTTTTTTGTTGATATATGTTATAGAAAATAGGATAATATAATACCGAGTGTATTTATTTATTTAAGAAAATTGTTCCGGAATTGAAATTGAATTGTTATTTATATTATGATTATTATATTTATTTTTTATTTATCGAATTAATTATATTATGATACATGACGCTCAGACCCTCTATATCTTGCTGGAAGTTACATGTTTGGTTTATTTTTATGTGTATCATTTCACTAATTAGCCTTTTCCTATAAAATCTTTCCGAGTCTAATATTTTAGTTTTTTCGAAGTTAAAATGATGACCTTCGTCATGATGGTGAGAGGACAATTCTGTATTGGTTGTTAGATTATTACAGGATTGGGATACATGAAATCGAGTACCAGATTTTTATCCCAATCCTTTCCCAAAAAATTAAAAAAGTTTTAATAGATGAACATATTAACATCACATTTAAACCACTAGTAACAGTTACAGAATTATTCACACAACTTAAAGATAAGACACCTAAAGATTGTAAAAAAAACATAGTGTATTCTATCCCGTGCAAAAACTGCCATCTCCAATATATAAGACAAACTAGTCAAAAACTTAAAGATCGATTATATCAACATAAACGTGACTGTAATAATCTAACAACCAATACAGAATTGTCCTCTCACCATCATGAAGAAGGTCATCATTTTAACTTCGAAAAAAACTAAAATATTAGACTCGGAAAGATTTTATAGGAAAAGGCTAATTAGTGAAATGATACACATAAAAATAAACCGAACATGTAACTTCCAGCAAAATATAGAGGGTCTGAGCGTCATGTATCATAATATAATTAATTCGATAAAGAAAAAATAAATATAATAATCATAATATAAATAACAATTCATAACTTAAAATTATATATTGTCATGTAAATTATAATAATTTCAATTCCGGAACAATTTCCTTAAATAAATAAATACACTCGGTATTATATTATCCTATTTTCTATAACATATATCAACAAAAAAACTGGTTATTCTGTTACCCCGCAAAAGGAGTATAGAGGGGATTCAATAATATATAAAAAATGTGTTTTATATATTAAAGTTCCATTCCACTTTTGCTATTCATCCGAATTGGGTCGTTTTGAAGTTTTTCTAATAGAAAAATTAAGAATTATACATAAACTGATCAACATGGAACTAATAATCATCTAGAGAATAACTTAAAATGATTACAACTAATTCATTATTTAAATGGTGAGTTCACTATACATTTTAACTGTATATAAAATAAATAGGATTTGTTGTTTTTTCTTGTCGCTGCTTTTTCGTTGCGAAATAATACCGCATGTAATGTTTTACACATTCTTTTATATGTATATTTTATTAATACCATTTTATATTGTTAACCTTATTTTAATTAAGATTGTATATTGTATTTATTCATCCTTTGTTCATTTTGTCGTTGTTTGTACTACTAATTTTATAATGTATATTAAATCTTACAGTGCTGAGGAAGGGCTAAGTACATGCCCGAAACGTTCATTTTTATTATAAATAAATAGAAATAAAGTTTTAAAAATAATATAATAAATAGTCTTATTGCTGAATAATACCCAAACCAAACTTACCTAAATATTTGAAGGACGAAAAAAGAAAAAACAAACAAAAAAATTTATTGATTAACATTTTTTTGATATCTAACTGCAAACACACAAGCGTTGGGACAAACAGTAAATCTTTTGATGACTAACACTTTGGTGGGTAGGTGGATTACAAAAAAAGAAGCTACTCGCCCACAATTTAAACTTAGTTCCCGCCCACCCACCCCAGCGTTAGTTATCATAAAATTTATAGTTCAACATTTTTCTGATATCTAACTGCGTACACACAAGAGGTAGGAAAAAACAGTAAATTCTTTGATGACTAACACTTTGGCGGTTGGGTGGGTTACAGTAGAAAAAGCTACTTGCTCAGAATTTATACTTAGTTCTCGCCCACCCACCCCAGCGTTAGATATCATGAGATTTAATTTTCAACAATTTTCTGATATCTAACTGCAAGCACACAAAAGGTAAAACAAACAGTAAATCCTTTAATGACTAAAACTTGCGCGTTTATGTGGGTTACACAAAAAAAGCTATATGCCCACAATTTAAACTTAGTTCCTGCCCACCCACCCCAGCGTTAGTTATCATAAGATTTATTGTTCAACAATTTTTTGATATCTAAGTGCAAACACACAAGAAGTGGGACAAACAGTAAATTCTTTGATGACTAACATTTGTGCGGGTAGGTAGGTTACAGTACAAGAATCTACTTGCTCACAACTTAATCTTACTTAGCGCCTACCTACCACAGCGTTAGATTTCATGAGATTTATTGTGCAACAATTTTTTGATATTAAACTGCAAGCTTACAATAGGTGGAACAAACAGTAAATCTTTTGATGATTAACACTTGAGCAGATGGGTGGGTTGCAGTAAAAAAAGTTACTCGCCCACAATTTTAACTTAGTTTCCGCCCACCCACCTCAGCGCTAGTTATCATGAGATTCATTGTTCAACATTTTTCTGATATCTAACTGCAAAGACACAAGAGGTAGAACAAACAATAAATTCTTTGATGACTTACACTTGGACGGGTGGGTGGCTTACAGTAGAAGAAGTTACTTGCCCCAATTTAAACTTAGTTCCCGCCTACCCACCCCAGCGTTAGTTATCATAAGATTAATGGTTCAACAATTTTCTGATATCTAACTGCAAGCACACAAGAGATGGAATAAACAGTAAATCCTTTCATAACTAACAATTGGGAGGGTGGGTGGGTTACAGTAAAAGCACAATTTATACTTTCCCGCTCACCCACCCTAGCGTTAATTATTATGAGATTAATTGTTCAACAACTTTTTGATATCTAACTGCAAGCACACAAGAGGTGGGACAAACAGTAAATCTTTTGATAAGTAAAACTTGGGCGGATAGGTGGGTTACAGTAGAAGATGCTACTCGCCCACAATTTATAATTACTTCCTGCCCACCCACCCCAGCGTTAATTATCATGAGATTAATTGTTCAACAATTTTCTGATATCTAACTGCAATACGGCTGTTGGACATTGTTGCTATATTGCGTCATTACAGAATTAACAACAAATATATTAGGATAATCTAAGTTCTTACAAAATTTACTTATATTAAAGTTAATGGAGCAGTGACGCAAGAAATAGACGTGAAGGCTGGAATCAGAAAAAAAAGTAATCTAAGCCCAGTACTCTTCAATATTCTCATAAAAAACGGATATAGGGTAGACAACAAATTAATTTAAATTGCAGATCTTAAAAAATTAAATTTGATAGAAGAAAAGCTTCCAAAATTTCCCAAGAGATGTGGCATAAAAAAACAAATATATGCCCACACAGAGCCAAGTTAAGATCTATAGAACTTGTGCCTGGCCAATTCTCAAAAATGTTTAAAACTAAATGACAAAAACACAAAAATAAAAACTTTTAGAACAATAAAAAGAGTAACCATACGTGATGAAATCAGAAGACGTGGATGGGCAACAACAATTTAGAGACCATGTGGACAAAATATACCACAACAAAATTGCCAAATGCGCTAAAAACCAAACACCCCAAAGTAAAAAATCCCCAGTCAGACCACCTAAAAGATGGATATGGAGCTGGACATCAGAAAAAAGCTTGAAGGCAGATAATTAGTTCAAAATTGCAAAAGAAAAAAATAAGTAAAAAACAACTAAATTTGATCATAAAACAATAAAATATATTTAGATACAATAAAAATCCGGCCAAAAACGGTTTAAAAGTGCAAAATTTGGCCATTACTTGTAGAAAAATGCAAAAATACAAAAAAAATTCAGCAAGTTTGGTAAAAATATCAAAATAAACTGTTGAAAAGTGTAAAATTCTATTTACAAATTTAAAAAGCCCGGCAACAAAATATCAAAATATAGTTAAAAATAGCAAAATCTGGCCATAATCTATTAAAAGGTTTATTTATGGAATGTCAAAAATAACAAAATTTGGCTTCAAAGTATAAAAATTATTGAATTATATATAGAAAAACAATTTTTGTCAAAAACGATTAAAAACTGCAAAATTCTGTTTAAAAAATGTCAAAACGGGAAAATCCGGTTATAAGATTTTAAAGAATTGTCAAAAAGCACCAAAATTCGGCCATAAACTTTTAAAATGTGTAAATTTTGTTTAAAATTTTAGAAATAGTAAAATCCAGCTTAGAAATATCAAAAATATTATTAAGAATAACCAACATCCAAATTTTATTCACGGAATCTCAAAAATTGGTAAATTCGGCTTTCCAAGTTTTGAAGTAGACGTCGAGAAAATCTTTGTAGGCTCTTTTGCTTACAGACAGCTACGTCACTATTCGTAAGACTCATTTTGGCAAATTTTTTTTTATTACTCCATTTTTCATTTTTTTGTATAGATTTCTCTAAACTTGTAAGCTGCCAATAAATAGTATTGACAAGACAATACTACTGAAGCGGAAAATTTAAAAAAATTTTTTTTTTTAATTATTTGAGAATTTCCAAATTTGAGTCGCTGTTAAGAATCACTGGCCTAGCTGAGCAAAATACAAATTGCACATTCTACTCCGAGTGACATATTTAAATTTTTTCTTCCATCTAAATTAAAAAAAAACTGATTTAATATATTTAACTTTAAATTATTATTGTCAATGTCAATGAAAACCTATTTAAAAAAGAGATAAAAATTAATTTAAATGCATAATATGCTCCGTCATTGTTATGTACAGATAACATAACATTACATTAGTAATAGAAAATGTAACATTTTTATTTAACACGATTATAAGAATGTAACAACTTTGTTCTACTTCCTGTGTATAGTAACATAATATGGAAACTATAATAAAGTGGTAAAACCGATTTTTAACAAGTCCATACTATCATTTCTAAAAAACATACAACTTCATAAAGAAATATTACAAAAACATTCTTTGTGCTACAATTAATAACCACAAAAACCTTTGCTTAAACCAGGTTGGGTAAAACTGTAGAGTATAAATAGTTCAAGATTTTAATAATTAATGCAACTTTCTTGAATGTATTAAATATAAAAAAAAGTGTAAAAAATGATATAATTTAATGCACAATAAAAGCCCAGTCAGTTTCCTGCATGCGTAAGTTTCACTCTAATTGACAGTTTAGTATGAAGGCATCAAACGCGGCATCACTGAACATGTTTTATATACTTAAAACCTTAAATTCGATGTACCGTTTCTCATGAATTGAATTAAGTTGTTTTTTAGCATCTACACACATTTATTTGATCATATCATATCGTTATTATATTTTCTATAATATTGATTATAATCTAGATATAATTAAGATTTAGCTGATATTTATAAAATAATTATTTTAATGCTTGTAACTTTTAAGTTGTCGTTTATTTCCTTAAAGAGATGCATTAGTATAATGTAAATCACCGGTTGTTTAGAATTGCCACATGAAACTGTTGCGGGCATGAATAATTAATGATTACGAACTAGGCATACATGTTGTCACTTCGGATATAATCATATCCGAGCCTCAGTCGTGGTTCATAGTAGTTTGCATCTAGCGAGACGTTGTCAAAAGGTGTTACACACTTAACACTTTGTGCACCAGAGTTTTTCAATTGTCATGATAAGACGTCATTCATGTCATGATCACTTTGTGCACTTAATTTAATGCGGCGTTCACAAAATACCACTTGTTTGTTATTACATTAATCTTACATCATATGCTGCCAGTCAATTTTACCAGTATCATTTCAATAAAAACCCATTCAATGCTAAAATTTTCTGCATTCAATTTGAGATGCAACAACATATGTCTGATAGAGAATACAATATTTATCATTATGATGTTACTCGCTGGAATTTTAATTAGGCTCATGTTAAAAAGAATTTTATTTTAAATTGTGCTTATTAAAAGCGATCTGTGTATCCTCTTCATTAAATGCAAAATTACAGGTGATTAAATACGTCATAATAAAAGCATAATTAATGCACATGAATTCATATAAGAAATTATTAATTAAAGTTGCTGAATTTCAGCGTTTGAATTAATCAATACATTCAAATGAAATTCAATACGCAGTTTTCTTTATTGGAATTTCATATTTATTGTACAATAAAAATGTAAGAATATGATTTTATTATTTATTGGGTCAGAAAATAAATGTCCAAACTATATTGATAAGACATTTACAACTTCTCACATAATATTAATATGAAATAGTAAATAATCACTATTGTTTTCAAAGTGCAAATTTACGATTTTCATGTGGATAATTTATATTGTTTAATATAATGTTTATTGACAATATTCTAGTGTTGTTAATATTACCATTTTAATTATAAACATTGTTGTTTATGGGTACTATATTTTATAAAAATCGTGGGATAATATTGAATTACAATCAAGTTTTAGGAAGAAATTTTGTCTAAATTAAAAATTCAATTTAATCTATAAATAATTGAAAATTAGCACGTATTGATGATAAGCAATTTAAATAAAGAAAAAAAATAATTAAAGCAATTAAGATGTGATGACAATATTTCAGAAAAATAAAAAAAAAAGCTATTCAAATAGAAAAAAATTACCGGTTTTGAATCAAATAATACACAATATAGTAGAGAAAAGTTTGTTTAAAATTTTAATGTTTGATAATTAATATAAAAATCTTAATAGACCAACAATGTCCAAAGTTCGAAATACGATTGACTTGTTCTAAACTGTGAATCATAGATCAATCAAAATATTGCAGTCGGCAACACTAATCTTCGAAGAAGACTAGGGGCCTATAGAATGAAGATGCGGTTCTTCCGCGTAGCATAGTATAATACAATATAAGTGTACAAGAACTTCTACAGCAATGACGTGTCATAAATCAAACACCAAAATATCGTAGTCGCCAACACCAATCCTCATAAAACACGTTAAAGCTAAGCGGCCACAGAAGCGGTGTAACTGTAGCAACTTGCAGTTCAGGCGAGTAAAATGTTACAATACTAGAGAGAACTTTGATAACACTGACCAATTATCAAACTATGACAGTTGACAACACCAATCTTTGAGAAACACTTTTAACCCAGGCGCCCACTGAAGCAACGATGCTCTATCTTCACAATGCCGCCGTTACTGTAAGCGCTTAACCTAGACAAAACAGGTTTATAATATTTTGTCAACCAAATTCTGCAAACAACTAGCTACAGTCGCGAAAAGTACCCGGAAATAATGTATAACTAACACTAGATCAAATTTGCCCTTAAAGAATCCTAGTAGGTGAATCTTCTAAAGTAAAATAAAACTAATAATTGCAAATATCAACTCAAAATTGACAAAATGTAAGTGGTTCACACAAACTTGCCCAATGTCCCCAAAAACACAAAAACGCTAAAGTACATTCAACGTAATCAAACCTAACTAGCCTTGAACCATAGAAACAACTTTTAAATGTTATGGTCTAGGTTTATCGGAAGCGGTAGTTAAAGTCGGTTCTAAAGCTGGTAATATGTCTAAGAAATGGGTTGTTATTGTGAAAGTTAATGCATAATTTTAGACATTTGTTTCACCTAGAAAATTCCACAAGAAGAGAAAATGGATATAAAGACTGTCTCTCCAGGAAATTGCGTCTTAGAGATAGATGTAGTAGTTAATCTCCAAGATACCACAAGGTCTCGGCAGAAATTGTCAAAGAAGCCCTCTTGGTTAACCTTTTTGAACTAATTAATCTCAACCCATCGCTGCCGGTAGATGTAGCGATTCGACTGCCAGCAGCCGACCAGTCCACATCGTAGAGAGAGCCCGCCAGCAATTAGCCAGCAAGCGACGTCTACGGATAAATGCAATTTTTATTGCAATTTGCACCGCTAACTATTGTTAATTATTTGTGATTTATCACATTTAATTAACAATATTTTATTTTCAGATCCACAACATCCCGAAATGGATGTAAAAGTGAAGCAGTTCGAGGCCGCTTTTGTCAAGTTTGACAAGAGAATATCGAACTTAGAAGATAAGCTCGCCGGGGCTATTGAGGGCATCCAAAAAGTTATCGATGGATTTTCCTCGAGAAGCGTGCTGGAAGCCCTCACGGCCTCGACTATGGAACTCGTCACGCCGAGACTGCAGGGACTTGAAGAAACCTTCCGCTCCATGCAGTCTTCGCATGCCGAGAAAATCCGCGGACTGGAAGAGACCATCACGCAGATGCGAGGCACGATGGAGCAGCGTATGAAGATGCTCATCAAGGATACGTCAATTAGTATCAATTGCGAGCCTATTAAGATGGCTATTGATACTAATAATTTAAATCTTGTTGAAATGTTGCAGATGGAGCAGGAGCCACAACAGCAGCAAGCAAACAAGAGGCAAGCCCCCCTAACTGACTCCGACACCTCATCAGACGACGACGACGCATTGAAAACGGACCAACCCTCCGGGACCGATGCCCGCGACGTATCTGTTGAGTAATCGCAGATGGACGTTCAGCAGCCCGTAGTGCAGGAACAGCCATACCAGCTCGTCGAATCGAAATCGACACTTAAGAAAAGACGAATGGGAAAGAATATTAAGAGTAAGAATTATTCCGAAACCCTTTCCCAATCCCCGCAGAAACCATCAACTTCTGCAGCCCGTCAAACCGCAACTCCTGTTGTTACGGCACGCAAATTATCTGCAAAGCCGGCGGTTAAAAATAATGCGTCCTCAACGCCCTCTTCGAGTTCTGTTGAAAAGCCTCCACCTCTTGTTCTTCGCGATAAACGCGAATTTAACAAGTGGAGCAAGACGTTCAAAGACAGCGGCGTGAAAGTTGTCAGCGCTATAAACATCAGCGACGGCATCCGCTTTACATTGAACGCTATGGAAGATTTCCGTACGGCGACGGCTCTCCTGAAAGCTTCAGGTAAAGATTATACGTTTCAAACGCGAGACGAGAAATCCGTCAAAGCGATTGTAAAAAACATCCTCAAAGAGACTCACTCTGAGGAAGATGTTAAGAAAGAACTTGAATGAAGCGTCGCACGGGCGAAATCAGTCAGTGCCATACATGCCAGTGCTACGGGCACACGGCATCTAGGTGCTACGGTAACCCCGTTTGTGTAAAATGCGCCGGTCCGCACTATTCTGCGGAATGCACGAAAGACGTGAACGCGCCGCCCAAATGCGCTGTGATGTTTGTAAGAAATTACGGGCACAGCAAGCTAAGCAGCGGAATAAAACCCGTTTGCAATCCGCTCCGAAATATATTAATTCCGACATGGCAGAGTTCTTCAAACAGATGACTGCCTCTCAAGCGACTTTATTGTCGGCTGTAAGAACCCTCGCACGATAAAAAGTGAGAGGAAGATGGCAAACGTGAGCCATATCTAAAGTAACGCCTATATGGTTGGCGTCGTAAGACGCAATACGATACATATTTTACGGTGCGTTCATTCATATTTCGATGGAAAGGTTATGCACAAATGTTTTTACATTACTGTTATGTGCCGCACTCCCGGGTATGTTCAACGGGGCGGATTTTAGTCGATAGGCGCTTCATATGAGGTGAATCCGACACTTTGTGTTAGTCTTTTGAAGATTTTGCCGCCCCAACCCAAAAAAAAAAAGAAAAAAAAAAAAAGGTAGATGTAGCTTGGTGATAGATACTGCAAGCTTTTGTTAGAGTTGTTTTCCACCAGGGAAAGTGTTTTCTAAATCGGGTGACTTGGCTCATCGGGGCTAGTGCACCTAAACAGTCTTTTTTTCTTTTTGGTTTGATGTTTGTTTTATATTTGGTAAAAACGGAAGAGGTATTGTGGCTTTATGTTGGCGGTAGAGCTGGCTAAAGAGTACTGACGTGTTACCTTACATGGGGCTGCCAAAGCGGCAAGTTTAACTTTAGGAGCAGTTGGGCAGCTTACAGCAAAGTCAAAAGTTTGCATTTTAAATAAATTTAAAGTATCAACTGACACATTCACTAAGAATGTTTTTTTATGCACTCACCTACAGTGCAAATCTACTAAAGACTATGTGGTTTTGTTTTGGAGCAACGTAAAAGTGCAAATAGCAACTATCAGGTGATGGCAGGAGGCGGACATTCCAGCTTATGGTTGCCATAGTATCGTTCTGGTCCACTGGTCCAATGTTGGCTGTTTGTCTTGCCCTAATAGTACGCTCGAATATATTTGCATCGGGCAAGAGGGTAAAATAAAATAGTAAAAACTTCAATCTTTCTGTCATGCCCAGTGTGTGTGATTGGGTTTCAGTCCATATTAGTGTTATGTCCAAAAATCACTTCCAGGATTGTTACCATTATCCTGGTTTGACCCACAAAAGTTTGCACACAATTCACTTAACACTGGGCCTCGGCTTTGCTTGTTGTGTCGTTGAGTTGTTGAAACGACTGCTATGTTTTGACTTGGTCGTTGTTGACGGCTTGTTCTCGTTTGTAGTACGTTGTTTTCTTCAGACATAAGCACAAACCAGTAGTAGACTAAAGTCATCCTGGTACTGTCCGCGTCCATTAGTAAAAAAACCATATTAGCAGGCTAAGATCGGATTAAGTTTCCAGGTGCTATCTTTAATTGTCTAAGTCAATCAAATTAAACGTAATTTTATCGGGCACTTACAAACCTGGTGTCAAAGAAACGGCTATAGTTGCGTCCAAAAAAAAAACTACTGTTGTTGTTAGCTTGTCAGGTTTTGGTCAATTATGACACAATCCCCATCATAACCACACGTTACACCATAAAACCGAATTAACATAACCCAAAGTACTTTTGTCAAAACGTATATAACTGCTTATTACTATTCTGTGTTCTGTATGCAACTTTATAACCTTACCAGACAGTCTACACTTAACAATCTTTTGCAAACCGTTTGCACAGCAGTCTTAAAATGCCAGTGCACAACATGCTCTAAATGGCTATTACGTACAAGACTCCAATAAATAAATAAACAATCTTATTACAAATACAACCCTAACTTGGGCAGCGTACCTAGTATAGCTGTCAAAAAGATTTCAATGTCAAAGTACATACCTTTTGAAAAGGTCTTTGGTCATGTGTAAATAATTTCAAACTTTAAGTCAATGTCCAGAATTTCATTGCCAATGTATTTTTTACACCTCCAAGACCTACTTGATCAACTTTTGAGTTACCTGTACAGTGTACATAATTAGCAATGTGTATAGTACATCAACTATTACAAACAATCTTAGGTACTATCCTTTTGCCAGTAAAGTACGCCAAAGTACTAACTTTACCTTACCTAACCTACAAATTATTCTTTTTTTTTGTTAAAATTTACTTTATTATTCATTTTTAAATAATTTTAAGATGTAAAAATTGTAACCATGACAACAAATTAAATTTGATTTCAAGTTAGATTAGGTTAGGTTAGAATAGTTTGCCGTACATTCCCTAGATAAAGGTTCCCGTGCCCAATTGCTCGATATGAGCAAAGTGACGATAGGCTGGGCGCGTTGTCGGGTAGAGGCCTATGCGGACATAAACCGGTGTTACAGGTGTCAGGAACTTGGACACATTGCGACCAAGTGTTCCAAAGAAAGAGTAGACTCACGCTGCTTTAAGTGTGGGCAACCAGGACACTTGGTCAAAAACTCCAAGGCTGAGGCCTACTGAAGCACCTGCAAAGAAACAGGACACAGAACCGAGTCCATGGCGTGCCCTGTATACAAGAAAAAGGTAAAAAAATTTAAAAAAATGGGAATAAGGTGGCTCCACACACCACCGCATGATAAGTGTCATTTAAGTTAACTTCAACAGGTCGGCCGCGGCTACTGACCTTGCGATCCAACTGGATGCGGAGATTGGGGCGGACATTGCCTTGATTTCCGAGCCCAACCTGCGAGCGGCAAAAGGTAGCGCCTGAGCACTGGATGACCGCGGCGGTGGTGGTGTTAAACAGTAATTTAGGGATTGATAAGCGGGGATAGGGGAAAGGTTTTGTGTGGCTGCAACTAGGTGGGAAGTATTACGTGTCCTGCAAGGCGTAGAGGGGCAGCTGGGTGGTGGGCTCAGAGGCGCCGTAATTGGGGGGGACTTTAACACCAAGTGCTCTTTATGGGATGGCAGCGTCAAAGATGAGAGGGGCCGTTTGCTGGCTGAGTGGGCTGCGTGCCAAAACCTCACCCCCATGAACGATGAGGTAACACCCACTTTTTGGAGGCGAGGTACTCAGTCACACATAGACGTTACCCTATGTGGAGTAAGAAGAATGCCTCAGTAACCACCGACCCATTAATTTCCAAATAAAAAAAGCGACAGCGGCAGCAGCAAACGGAGGAGGCGCAAAGGGAAAAGAGAGAATAATTTCAAGGGAGAGGTTAGAAAACGTTTGCAGGAATTTCAAGGGGATGAGAATAAGGGTAAGGGACAGCCCGTCTGCACTATGTGAGAGCATAGGCCGACTATGCAATTCATACTTTACCAGGAAAGGGTGCCTACATGGGAAGCGCGCAAAGTACTGGTGAAATGACGAAATTGCGGATGTGCGGTTGAGATGCAATCGGGCTCGAAGAATATATAGCAGAACCTAAGTCACGAGAAAAAACAACGTAAAATTGGGGGTAGAATATAAGAGCTTGCGGAAAAAAACTAGAAGGTCTAATCAAATCTGCCAAGAAAAGAAAGTGGAACCTCTTGGCAGAGGAGGTAGACAAAGACATCTAGAGTAGGGGCTTTAAGATAGTCATAGGAAAAGTTGGGAGATCGCCGCTCAAAGTTTTGCTAAAAACTATAAAAGCAGCGGTGGTTGAGCTTTTCCCAAAGCAAGAGGAGAGGGTGGTTAGGAGGTGACGTGTAGAAGCGGGGGTAATCCGTCCGTTTGCGGAAGAAAAACTTCAGGAAGCCTAAAACAAATGCGCTCTGGGAAGGCACCAGGACCTGACAGAATCCTCGCGGAAGTGGTCAAAGCCCTGGTTGAGCGGTGTCTCGAGTTGTGGCTGGCCACGCTTAACAAATGCCTAAATAACAGAGAGTTTCCAGAAGTCTGAAAAAGAGCGGGGCTTGTTTTCTTGAACAAGGGGAAAGGAAAAGTAGGAGCAAGGGCGTTTTGACCTAAATGTCTCTTGGACGTGGCGGAGAAGTTGCTCAAGCACATGATAGCGGAAAGGCTGCTGGAATGCCAGTATGGGTTTAGGAAGAGACGGTCTACACTGAGCACAAACTTAGAGTAGGGTGTGCCTTTAAGAGAAGTGTGTGAGAAAGCGGAGAAGACGGCTCGGTCCATAGCAGGGCAAATGCCAAACCTGGGGGGAGCAAAATCTTTTACCAGGCGCCTGATGTGCTCGTTAGTCTCCTCCATAGTGCTCTAAGAAGCCAAAATATGGGGGGATGCCGTGTGCAACAACAAAAGACACAAGGAATTAGTTCTGCGGAGGAGGTGTTGCCAAAGGGTCTGCAGCGCATACAGAACAGCGCCGTCGGTGGGCTTTCTGATAGTGGCTGGCACGAATCCGTTAGATCTTGTAGTGCAAGCGGTCTGGGAGGGTCGCCTTACTATGTGTGAAGTGGAAGAATGTCGAGTGGCGGTGGTAGCGAACCGTCATGGTCCAGACGGCACATCGCAGACGTGAGGCGTTGGGTGGGTCGTAGCCATAGTGAGATAAACTACTATTTCACGCAGATGCTAACGGAATATGGTTGTTTCCAAGCGTACCTGCATTGGATAAAATTGATTGAATGTCTGTACTGTGGGCAAAAGGATTCGGTTGAGCACACCGTGTTACATTGCGAGAGATGGTTGGAGACGCGTGAAAGAGCAAGAGTGAAACTAATAGGAGAGAGCTTGAACCCAGATAAGATGGTGGTAGTAATGCAGTCTTCGGTGTACAATTGGGACATTGTGGCTACCATGATAGGGTCCATGCTACGTATAAAAGAGAAAGAAGAGAAGGAGTTAACTCCATAGTGTGATGTGAATGAAGCGGGAAGGGGGGTGGAGCCGTAGCTACTCGTTAATGTATTTTGTAAATGTAACTCAGTTGTTATGTATGTTTTGTAAACTGTTTTTTTTTTTAAAATGTAAAAAATGTGCGCGCCCAAAGTTGAGCAAACAACAAAAACCACAAAAAAAGTGGTGTCGAATCTATGTAAATGTGTGTCTATTGCACCTGAAGACTTTTGCGCGGAAACCTCCACCTCGACGTAATACTTAAATGCAATTCCGAAGTGGAGAAAGATCGTTATTCCCGCAAGAAGAATCTGACACTACTCTTCGAAGTGTCTTATAAAAGATTATCCACCTCTTCAGAAAAAAAAAAAAGATTAGAATAGATTAAGTGAGCAATTTAGCTTACTTCACTGGCAAAAAGAAAGCGCCAATTATTTACCTTTAATACATTAATAAAATTATCAGCATATTTATTAAACTTTATTCATAATTTCTTACTTTAATAATCGCTTTCCGCACTGTAGTAATGGCTAAATATTTTTAAAATTAAACTGTGTTTTTTATTGTTATATTATATTAATTATTGCAAAGTTATCCAATTTAAAAAAATAAAACTGATTAATTTTATTGCACAATAAATACTAATGCCAAAACTGCGTAGCAACATTTTCGACCATTTTTCACAAATCCCCCTCGATTCATTAATGGTCGTAAAAGAAGTGTTTGCCCCATAAAACTGCCTATCAAGGAGCTTTACAGCGAAAACTCTTAAACATAATACCATAAAAATTACTGAAAAAGGCACGCACTGTAATAATTTCCAAAGTGTATCAAGGCGAACCATCAACAAGCCGCGCTAATTCCGGGCGTAAGTGGAGGCGCACTTATCACATGCCTACAGGTTTAATATTTAACAAAGTCAAACCATAAACTCACCGCTTCCACAGGCATGACACACCGCATCGTGTCTTTTTAATACCCGACTTTCATTAGCGCCCGCATATAAATCTCTATTGTAACGGAAACCCCCGTCTAAATATAAGATAATATCGCGATGAGGAAGAATTACGCGAGTGCAAACTTTTTTTATATATATTATCTACTTTTACATTTTGTATACACACGAGTTATAACCATTTATTCAGAAAATCCTTGCTTCTCCGCCTCCTCTTTATTTCACTACTCAAACTATATTTGAAAGTAATATTTCAGTCATCGAAAGGTGCTAGCTTTGCAATTTGTACAAGTGCCATTCCTCACGGGTCGCGAATGTGACGCTTTCGCGCACCCATTCCCGTATGTAATGACTCTTTCATTTTCCGATTCACAATATGTTATATTTTATGTCGTTCATATTTTCAAAACTCTCTAAGAAGAAATCACTGATTGCAATCTCCTCCATACACACATTCATACCAAATTGAAATGTTTTCACAAACACACAAATCGATTCCATACACTTTTTAATTCACATACGCTATTTAATTAAATAAAATAATTATTAAATAATAATATTAAATTAAATAATAATTAATACAATTATTATTTTGTACTCCAAACCTAATTTAAATATATTGAACTAATATCATTAAATTCAGATTCTTCAGTATTACATTTTTTACTGTAGTAATAGCTTAAATTTTTTTGAGAAGTTGATGCAAGACTGGCTAACATGTTTTGTAAAGAATTCTTTGAAGGCATATGCGTAATTTAATCATACTTTTCTTGCCGTTTCCGACAAAAAATTGCCCGTAGAATTTCCTTTTTTTCTGAGTGATTGTTGCATATCGTTTGATGACTTTAAAGGAAAATCTTAGAAGTTTGTCTATATTGCGTTTGAATTCCATGTTTGAAGTGCACGCTTCGATTTCCCATTCAACAGTATTTTTATAAATTATGTCTGGTAAGTTAGATAAAGTAATATTTTTTTCAAAAACTGCTTGTGCTATTATTCAGTATTTTTAATTATGATTTATTTATACTTTTAGGATAAAAAATGCGTATTAGATTAGTATTAGTTTTTGTTAATATAAAACTAATAATTTGCAGTAGAAAATGATAACAAATATACTAAAAAAAAGCGGATGCAGTGTTGAGATTCAGACGCTTTAGTTTTAACGGATCAAATACAAAATCAATTTTGTTGAAAAATAATAAGTTCAAACAAACCTCACAAATTTACCACTGATAATAATTAGAACCAACAAAAATTACTAGTTGATAATTTAGTTTCAAGAACCAACATTTTAGGTCTTATACTTTTGTTACCACCAAACAGCTGCATTTGAATATGTACTTACAAACACAAATATATACCAAACTTGTAATTTAAAGGAATGGTGCAGTAGTAAATACTGACAAAACCTATCATTTTGTCCACCCATACTCTTATATGTAGGCATTCCAAAGCAATTCTAAAACTAATTAAACCCACATAAGCTTTACTCAGCAATAGTTTAAATATAACAAAAGTATAAATCAGCCTAATACCAAAAATTTTGCTACAAAATTATTGAAATCGCTAAAGAATATCCTGCCATTTCACATATGCAAATCATGACTTTGTTCAACTAAACATTACATAATTTGAGTAAGAAATATGATGTATAACAAAATCCCACTACCATCAAAACATCCAACAAAATTCTTCCAGAATCGTTGTTTTCTTCTGTGTGTTTATGGTAGTTTGTGTATCATGCTTTGCCTTGTGGCTTGTGAATTTTTTTACAGGTTATCCACTTCCTGTTTTATGACGTTTACAGCCTGAGCCTGATTAGGTTTACAGGTCTTTTGTAAGTGGTGTAGTTCGGGTGATTTGATAATTTTTCAGCGTTCTTCATGATGAATTCATGCAGAGTGGAGATTTTTAAGTCTTCTCTGAGATCTTTATTTCTAATATACCAGGGAGCTCCGGTAATCATTCTCAAGGCTTTTGATTGGCAAGCTTCTAGGGTTTAGAAGTATGTTTCGGCAACCGTTCCCCCAAACCGGTGCAGCATAGGACCGCTGGGCTCTAATGGTGAATTTGTAAAACGTCAATTTTGTTCTTAGTTTCATTTTCTTGTGTCTTAGTAGTGGAGCCAAACTAATCATTGAAATTTTGAATTTATCTTTGATTTTATTAACATGGACACTCCATGTTAAGGATTTATCTAGAGTTAAGCCAAGATTGGTTAGCTCAAGGTATAGGAATGCCATCGAGGATGATGTTTTGATAAGGAGTTATTCGTCTTTTTGTGAATCATGTAGCTTGATTTTTGGAAGGATTTATTTTAATCTCCCACTCTTTGGTCCATTCGGTTATGGTGTCTGCAGTTTTTTGTAGGTGTTTGGTTATAAAAACAAACTGGGCAAGAATGGTACCGTTCGTCATTGATGGGATGTCTCCGACATAGATGTTATAAAATGCTTGAGATAGAGTCAAGCCTTGGGGAACTTGACAGAGGAAAGCGTATTAGCAATTTTTACTTGGAAGCTTCTGTCATTTAAAAAGTTTTTGATAAGTCTACCCAGATGGTGGGGGAATTTAGCACGATAAAGTTTGGCTATCAGGCCATCGTGCTATATCAAATGCTTTTTCTATGTCAAAAAAGATTGCTCCAGTTGACTATCTGTTATAAAACCTTTTAGAGATGTGGTCTGCCACTCGTGCCAGCTGGTGGACGGATGAGTGTTGTTTCCTAAAGCCGTGCTGGTGTTTAGGAATTATTTTATTGGTTTCACTATGGATGTTTAAGTGAATCAAAATAATTTTTTTCTGCTATTTTGCTTAATGTAGATAGTAAGCTTATCGGGCGGTTGTTCTGTGGAAATGATTTAGGCTTATTTGGCTTAGGAAAAACAACGATAATGGCATGTTTTCATTTATGGAGAAAATATCCTTGCTTTAAAATTCCATTGATAATGTTGATGAGGCCTACAATTGTGTTCCTATGAAGGTTTTGTAAAGCCGCATTAAATATGCTGTCGTGTCCGGGAGTTTTTTTAGGGTTAGTATATTTAATAGCTTTAGCCACTTCCGTAGGATTTGTGAATGGTATTGCTTCATCTTTGGCGATATTTTTGTAGTGTTCAATTTCTTTTTCTACATCTTCCATTACGTCGACGTCTAGAATGTTATATGCCCCGCTAAATTGGTCAACAAAGAACAATGCAATAGCTTCAGCTTTCTCAGGGTAGTGTGTGCTAGCCCGTTAAACATTTTGAAATGTGCCATGATTTGGGCATTTCGTCGTCTGTTTGGTGAAAAAGGTTGTTCCACTGCTGGTTTTTAAAACCTTTTATTTCCTCTTTAACCTTGTTTTCTAGTCTGTTTTTGATAAGTTTGTCCTGGGCAGTTCTAGAGCGTTGAAATTTCTGGCGGGCAGTGTTTTTCTCCCTTATGAGTCTTTTTAGAAATGAGGGAAATCCGAGTGGGTCATTATCTCTGATGATAATGTTGCTGGAAGCTTTGTCTTGAGCAAATTGAATGGATGAAGTTAGGTGTTTAACAACAGCGTTTAAATCCTGAGGGGAGCAGATTTTTGGAAGAGGGCCAAGATCGTTTTCCATAAACAGATGAAACTGTTTCCAGTTTGTTTGTTTTTTGGTTTTATCCTGTTTTCCTGCCAAAGTGCCATGGATGGTTAGTAGAACGGGATAATGGTTTGAGTCCATTTTGTTAAACACTTCGGAAATAGTGGCGTTGAGTATGCCTTTTGAAACAACGATATCGAGTATATCGGGCGGGTGACCTGCGTGGCTATAAAATGTTGAGGAAGTTGGACTATGTACGGAAACATTGTTCTGGTCCATAAATTTGATTAAGACTCTGCCTTTCGTGTTTGTGGCGCGACAGTTCCATGCCACGTATTTAGAATTAAGGTCACCTTCAATAATGGTGGGGATATTATCTTTGAATGCCATGTTATTGTCTGTTAGGTTTAGTTTTAGTTTTGATTTTTTGATAGACCGGGCAACCTTTGTATGACGCAGGATGGTTACCACTGCAGTTGGCGCAGACAGTTTTCTCCCTGTCTGCAGAGGTAAGGTGACAATGTGCTAAAAAATGATTCTTGGCGCACCTGACACACACCCAGTCGTTGGTACACATCGATGGCAATGGGCCGGTTTACCAAATTTAAATTTAACCTCGACTTTGACTTTGAGGCCGAGAATTTTTGAAACGTTAAATATCATTTTTGTTTAGCTGAATATATAACTTATTATAAGTTCTGGTAAGGTTATGCAACCTTGAAATTGCGTTGACATCAAAACCTTTTGCCTCCAGCGCTTCACTCATTTCCTCGCAAGAAACATTTTCAGGGACGTTGTGCATAACCGCTTTGATGGTTTTATCTTCCTCTAGCTGGTAAGTGAAAGACTTGTGACCTTTTGCATCAAGGTATGTTTTTTCCCTCCGGTGATCTGAGGGTGTTTTTGGCATTAATTTAATGCACTTACTTAAACATTTGATATCAAAATAGATATTTAATTTGTCCATGTCGTTTTTGATTTCTCTCCATGCTTTTTTGTCATTTATTGTGATTTTTGGAGGAAGTTTGACTTTCGGAAGTTCAGGTGTGGTATCATCGATGTCAGGATCGTCATTCTCGCTGCTACTTGAGGAATGGGCTTTCTTTTTCCCTTTGTTTTTGCGGTCTACTAGTTGCCATTTGGTTTTGTTGGTGGAGTTGCTGAAACCTGGTGTAGAGTCGTTCTCAATTGGCAATGTTTCGGGGTTGTCCATGTCTTGGTTAGAGTTAATAATTGGTAGGGGAGAAAAAAGGACTCGTCTCCAGGTGTCCACTTAGATTTTAGGAGTTGGAGTCGCCGATTTGATCTTTTTCGGTTGTTTGTCAATAGATGAGGAAAAACTTTTTGTAATTGACTTTTTATTTTTTGATATCTTTTTCGTAGGGCTGCTCTTTGAAGTGACCGTTTTGGTAGAACTGTCCGACACATCTCCAGATTCATCATTTATGGGGTGAGATGGTTGGGCTTTATTAACGTTGTTGATTTTTTCGACTAGAGCCGAGATCTGTATGGATAGTTGATTGAAACCAATGTTCATGTCTGTTTGGATGTTTTTATAGTCAATTTGCATTTGATTGACAGTGGATTTTAGAGCAGTTACGTCATTCCTGGTAGATTCCGTTAGTATTTAAAACTTCCAAGTTTGCTAGGTTTTCAGAAATTTTAGTGAAAAATTTAATTGAATTTTCATCAATTTTTGCTTTAAGAGCATCCAAACTTTGATCATTGTCTTGGGTTAGAGTAAATTGGGAATTTTCCTCCATGGCGATGGTCTCCAGGTCTGTTGGGCTGCACAGTTGGAGGGGTAAATGTAAGATCACTAATCACATAAATATTTATTAGCACTTTGCACTTTAAAAGTCTAGGTTCCTTTGTTTGAGAGATGTATCTTCAAACAAAGAGAGGTGAGTGACCGGGAACTGGGTCATAAGTCTTTGTCCTTTCTGCGGGTGTGTGGTGCCGCCTGCAGATTGAAGGGGTGTTAACTAACTATCACTAGTCACTTAATTAGAGTTTTCATTGTTTTTACACTATTTATCAGGCACTTTCTTTGTTAAACTAACAAAATGAGGTGTACGCATACGTAAACGACTGTTGCTGTAACTGTAACTGTTACTGTTCTTTCAGAATCAATCAACCTTTTAACCCAAAATAATATGTTTGTCAAATTGGGAAACCAAAATTATGTTTTCAAATAAATGTGTTTTTAAAACCATAGTCATTTTCCAAGCAGTAGAAAGTGGAAAAATACACAAAACAATTTGTAATTATTGTTTTAAGTAAACCAAATGTTCTAAAGTACTTCCTTAATCTATTTTAAAAACCCTTTAAATTCTTTATGAGTCTGTACTAATTGCAACAAAGCATATCTAGTTTATAATAACTAACCAAATCACTTTAATCTACAGCTTAGTTATAATGGTCTACAAAAGCAAATTTAACTGCTCAAAACCTAAAGTTTTTCTAAAATGTTTTAAGCCCTTTATTGCTGTTTGTATGTCTTGGATAGATACGTTTTAATTGTGTATTTCAAAAGAATAAATAAAGTACACAAAAAACACTTTTTATTCATTTCTGATTTAATACTACTAAAAAACGTTAGGCAGTTGCTGTAACTTAGGTTTGATACTTCATTAATTTCTAGCAAGTGTTTCTCACTTTCTTATTTATAATTTTATTAACGTGTTCTTTGCTTGGACGACAATTTTTGCTTTTTTGGCGGTTGCTGATTGTTGACTGGTAAACTAGATAGGGTTTCTTAAAATTCCGTTTTACCTATAACAATGATAATAGTAAATTTACATTGATAACAAAAGTTGAGTAGTCACTAGCAGTTTACGTAAAGTTTTTTTTTTCTGTTTTGGTTTGGAGTTTGTCAAGCGGTCGCTTAACACTGATTGGTAAATTAGGTTAATGCTTTATGTCTTATGTGTACTCTAAGTACATTGTTGACTGGTAAACTAGATAGGGTTTCTTTGAGCTCCTTTTTACCTATAACAATCATCATAGTTAATTTACATTGATAACAAAAGTTGAGTAGTCACTAGCAGTTTACGTAAAGTTTTTTTTTTCTGTTTTGGTTTGGAGTTTGTTAAGCGGTCGCTTAACACTGATTGGTAAATTAGGTTAATGCTTTATGTCTTATGTGTACTCTAAGTACATTGTTGACTGGTAAACTAGATAGGGTTTCTTTGAGCTCCTTTTTACCTATAACAATCATCATAGTAAATTTACATTGATAACAAAAGTTGAGTAGTCACTAGCAGTTTACGTAAAGTTTTTTTTTTCTGTTTTGGTTTGGAGTTTGTCAAGCGGTCGCTCAACACTGATTGGTAAATTAGGTAAATGCTTTATGTCTTATGTGCACTCTAAATACATTGTTGACTGGAAAACTAGATAGGGTTTCTTTGAGCTCCTTTTTACTTATAACAATCATCATGGCAAATTTACATTGATAACAAAAGTTTGTAGTCACTAGCAGTTTACGTAAAGTTTTTTTTTTCTGTTTTGGTTTGGAGTTTGTCATGCGGTCGCTTAACACTGATTGGTAAGTTAGGTTAATGCTTTATGTCTTATGTGTACTCCAAGTAGTTTCAGATTCCCCTGGGTTAATCTCTTTTTATCAAATTTTCTATTAAGATTTTTGTAGAACTTTGTTTACTTGGAGTTCTTTCTCAATGTGGTAATGATGTACACAGACTGTGTCATGTCAGAACGTCAAGTATCTTTATGCTAAAGTTAAAATTAATGTTTTTTGTTGCATTATTGTCTAATATAAACGGTATAGTCGTTTACTTTTTGTTATAGTACAGAACATAATTAAGACTGAAACTCTGTGTATTTGTCTATCAATAACCAAATAAATACTTGGCAGTGTTTTTTAAACAAGCACCACTCCAACGTCTTAGAATTAGATTTTTCCGTATGTCTGCTTTGTAATATGATGTTGATTTCACTAGTAAATCACAAAAACGTATGCTAGATTTGCTCACAATCTGCATCAACTTTTATGACAAAGGCATCATCTCTTTGCAAAATGTTTGTGTTTTTTAAATAGTGGTTTTTATAGTCGTCAACAATAACATTAACCTCGTTTGTTAGTTAGTTGTAGTCAAAAATCTAGTTTTTTGACGTGACAATACTCTCATTCTTTCAACGGTGCATTCTTTTCACTTCGTCCATATTATTATTATTTATTAATATGTTTATTTCTTGCCTTTCGGCCTTGAAAATTACATTTACAAACATATTTATAACCCAAAATTTTTATTTTGGGTTATAAATATGTTTGTAAATGTAATTTTCAATCAAAATCCTTATAAAATTAACCACAACTAAATTTTTTTCTTCTCTGTTCTTCTACTTCTTATCTTCGTTTTTTAACTGCCTTCATTCATTTTATCCCTTTTCCGTCTTCTTTCAATATCTCATTTTTTCCCATCTGCTCTTCTCTCATTTCGTTACACTCCTTTAACATGTGTTCTATAGTTTTCTTAGACTCTCCGCACATTCTGCACATTTTTAAACCTTCTTCCATCCAAAATCTTGTCACTCGTTCTTCATTACCTCATCTGAATTTTGCAATTATCTTTACTGTATCTATCACTCTCTAGGTACATTGGCATTTCACTTTCTATAATATGTTTATAATTTGCTTTTGTATATCGTGCCATGTCTCTCTTCCAGATTCTCTCATTCTTTCAATTTCTTGACTAGCATACCCATTTCTATTGTAATAGTTTTCCCTAATCTTCCATAGCTTTCATTTTCTCTTTCATGCATTCTTGTAAGATTTTACATTCGTGTCTTTGTCTCATTCTTTCTTCATACTTCATTGCTTTTTTTCCTGCTTCTACTCTTAACTTTTTTTTTTTTTACATTCTCCAGCACAATATATGCTGGAGTTTCTTTGTTTAAACCTAGCACCCATCTCCAATATTTTACCTGTATTGCTTCTAATTTTTCTTGTTCTTTCCATCTCCATATTTCTGATCCATACAAACATTAAACCTTTTATTCTTATACACTCAAATTTTCTTTCACTTATTTCCCAAACTTGCCCCACTACTTTATTTGCCTTTCGAGCCATTTCTTTAATGTGCTCGCTCTCACTATTATTTGTGCAAAAAAAACATATCCCAAATATTTAAAAGATTTTACTTTGTAATACTTTGCCCATTCCATTTCCAGTCCTCCGCTTTTTTTCTTCCACCCCCCGTTCACTTCTAAATTTTTTTTTCTAAAATATTTTTCTAAAATTTTCATGATTTCTTTCATTTCTTTGGCTTCTTTTGCCAGTATTACCATGTCGTATAGTTTTATACAACTATAATGAGGGCTTCTTTCCAGTGACGTTAGATTATGATTTGGTATTCTGTATTCTTGTCTTGTATCATAATGTCCAGTTAGTAGTTTGTTGGTAATTTTTGATCTATTTTTCTATACAAATTTAATAGATTCCAATACATACATGGCAGTAACTGTTAGTAATTTATATCTTTTAAATGCTCTTCTGCAGCAATCTCGTCCTTTCAACTGAAACATAATTCTGATCGCTCTTTTTTGAATAATAAAAATTATATTTATATTACTTTTACCCTAAAATATAACACCAAATTTTAAGACTGAATAGAAGTTTGAGTAGTAGAATGTAGTAACAGTACTCCGGTTTGTATTTTTAGAAAAAAAATTCATACCGAAACAGACATTATTTAATTTATGTCAACTTATTACATTGCTAAAAATTATTTAATAATTTTGACAGATTTTGTAATGATTTTGACAGTTAAGTAACTTTTTGACAAATGTAATTAATTTTTTAGTTTACTTTTGGTTTTTTATAAAGCCATTTAACAGGTCTGCCAACATATAAATTGTTTGACAGATAAAGTAAATTTTTGAATTTTTTAGTAACTTTTGTACAGATGTAGTAACATTTTTGATTTTTAATTTAAAATACATATCAGGCTCTTGGTACGCATTTTAGTACATTGCTGTAAATTGTTTGACAGTTTTAGTAACTTTTTAACAGATGTAGCAGATTTTTTGACAAATTAAAAAACAATTTGACAGATTTATGCCAGATTGCTAAAAACTATTTGACAGTTTTTGTAACTTTTTGATAAGTTTTGTAATAATTTTGACAGATGTGTTTATATTTTTTGACTGTATATGAAACAGTTTTTGATAGATGTAGTACATTTAGCCAACTTATGTTTTTTTTACACATTACTAATAGTGTAGTACACATTTGCAAATTCTAAGTTGTTTCAAAAATCTACAAAATTGTAAGCCAAAAAATCCTAGCTCCGCTACTGGTCACATATCATGAATTTGAGTTTATTTTTATGTTATTATCATTTGTTAATACTTTTTTATACTATTTAATATCTTTTCTAGCATTTTCTGCGTAAGATTTCTATATTGTCTGCAAACTTAAACATATCAGTTTCTTCTCTATGTTTTATATTTTTTTCGATTCTATTGCATTTTTTATATAGATAAATATTAACTGCAATAGCTTAAACCTTTGTCTAAGTTTTTTTCTATATTTTTGCTTTTTTTTTCTTTTTTCAATTAAAATTATTGCAGTATGAAATGAAATTGGCGTTTTTATACATTATCTATTCTAGCAAGCTAAAGTTCCTTCAGAGTTTTTTATACAAATTGTAAATAATTCTTCTATATATCTTATTATACATTTATTTATTTAAATAATAATTTGTTTAATTAAGTATAAATTGTTTTAATCAAACCAGCATTTTTTTTTTAATAATTCAATTATAAAATAAAATATTTATGCTCATTACAATATTTGTTATAAATTGTAGTTTTTTGGATATTACATTGATCTTTATCTATAAATTATCTTGTTTATGATGTTCCCACGACATTGTAAGTGTGTTGGCTTTTGTTACACATAAATCAGTAAGTTTTTAGTCGATTTAAAGTATGGTCGATTGCGTCATAACGTTAGTAATAGTTGCATTGTGGTATAGAAAGCTTTCTACAGTTTCTTCCCATATATTAAGCCGCGTTATCTATAAGAATAAGTTTAATTAACCAATAAATATCGTTTTCTTGCAAAAGGTTGGCTTGATTTTTTGCAGCTGACGACAACAGGCGGCGACCTGTATCGGAGATCTGCGCGAGAGCACCGAGCATAATCTAAAAGTGGCTACGGTGTCCATATAATAAACGTTTACTTAATATTGTACGACATAACTGCTGACATGTATTGTATTCAAATTATCGTGGCGAATGGATCGTGACTTGTTCAATGCGCATGCGCAGATATGGATTTGTTTATCACTGGCTCCTCTCATAAATGACTATTAGTTGACAGATCTATACTTTACTTTAAAGGACTAGGACTCTATCTGACATCCTATCTATGTTTGAATTAAAACCCGTATCGCTAACCAAGAATGCAGTTTCGTTTCATTTATTCCTCAGTATGCGATCGTAAACAATAAGGCTGGATGTTTATGGGGCTTTCTCTTGTATTATAGGAAAAGCGCGTTCTCTCACACCGAAATAGAATTGTGCAATGTGTAGATTGTAATGTCTACAGTCAATGCTTTTAATTAAAATCATGCTATTATTTATCATCAAACAGAATTATTGAATTTATTTGATATTTGCAAAGATAGAAAGTACAAATACAATATAATATAATCATTTTTATTGCAGTTATAAAATAAAAGGCATAATTATTTTAATAAATTGTGAAACTATTTTGGTTTTTAAATTAATGTAATACTTGATGTACAACAAAGTAACTACAATATAAAAAAAATGATAAAAAATTAGGCTCATTTGAAAAAAAATTATATATTTTCCAAATGATTAGTCGAGTATACTCAATAATTTTAATAATTGTGTGATATATGAATAATTATTGCTTTTGTTTATTATTTATATCAATTATTACTTCGTGGTCAAGATATAAAAAAATGTTATTTCAAAATGCTTTAATAATAGGGAACAATAGTATAAAAACAATAAAATTATCTATAAATATTTACTAATAATTAATTATTCAAATTATTTGATAATTTTCATAAATTTTACATGTAATATTTGATTGTAAAAATAAAACAGTATTTATATTTATGGGTAATTCCATTACTTTTCGACTAATTTGAAAAAGTGGACCTCTTTGATTTTGCTCAAATTTTCAGGAATCAAAATATAGATGAAAAAAATTTAATTCCCAAAATTTTTGATTTTAAAATATTGCCTGTTCAAAATGACACACAATTGAAGGTCAGAAATTTCACACTAAAACGTCTTTTCTAGCTTATTTTATATCTCAATTTTTGGGCTTCTGAAAAAAGATAAAACAGTCCACGATGGCTCAAATTATTCCTTATTACATGTACTTTAAAACCCATATTTTTATGTTTATTATCGTAGCAGTCATTTTGATATATTAAGCTTCAAACATTATTCAAAAAAAAAACAGTAAATTTCGCAGAATCGCAAAACTTTGATTTCTTTAAACAGTTCCAACTTTTTCAAATCTTAACCAAATTTGATCCACAAGGTCTAGATTTTTTTGTGTTTAATTTCGTTTTAAAGTGATCACACAAAATTTATAGAATTAATACGTATACACCACTATTTTGATGCAGGAAGTTGCACATATTTTTGCAATCTTCAAAACTTGTAATTGGGCAATTCCATTTCAAACGGACCAGAGCTGGGGGGGGGGGGGGGTGCATTGAGAAACTTGTTTATGTATTTTTTTTTAGTTTCTATAACTTATTAGTAGTCCTTTGATCGGTATATAAGAGTATGTAACACATAAAAAAAAATTCTACGATTTTTTAAAGCTTTTTTGTCGTTTTTTAACTTAATCGCATTTTTTGTTTAAAAACCGCAATTTTAACTAAACAAAAATAAATTTACTAATGAAATCAATCAGCAATTTTCCGTAGAATCCAAATCTGGTGCCATTTCAAGTCTATACCCTGTCAATAAGCCGCAAAATCCATAAAACCATGTTTTTATTCTCAGTAGGCTGGGCAAAAAGGAGCATTTTTTACATTTTTTTAACCGCCAAAGTTGACGTATTTTGATGTAAATTAATTGAAAAATATAAAATGTTCTGTGTATTTGGGTTTTAAGAGTCTAAAACTCTGCAAATCTGCAAAGTAGGCCTATTCTTCAACATAAACTCTTAGAAATGCACGTTTAGCCGCGCTCGAAGGAACAATACACTAAATTGCTTGCTGATAAAGAATTTTTCCCGCGTCGTGGGCCTTAACCAACTGTAACTGGAAATTTTCCCAAACCGAACGTACCAATTCAAAAGAAGTAAACAGTTTTGTTGTTTACTATCAGAACGTTAGGGTCCTACGAACAAAATTAAAAGATTTTTATTGTTCCGTGATCTCCGAAGAATATCCCATTATATTTCTTACCGAGACATGGCTTGAGCCTGGTATTGTAGACGCTGAATTATTTGATGATAGATATACAGTGTATCGCACGGATTGTTCTGCTGCAAATAGCTTAAAACTTCAGGGCGGCGGTGCCCTCATAGCTGTCATAAATACGTTGAAATCATATGAGATTCCTAATAACAACAGTACAGAGGAAACGTGTATAAAACTATTTATTAATAATGAATCCTATATTTTGGAATGTGTTTACATACCGTCAAAATCTTCAATAGAGATATATGAATCTCATGTAGAATCAATGTCTGCAACTTGTGCTCAACATAGTGAGTCCAAAATTATAGTGATGGGTGACTTCAACATGCCGGATCTTTCTTAGATTGATATGAATGATTACGTAGGGCTCTATCCAGTTAACGTTAAAAATAGTTCCAATATAAAAAATGCAATAGAAAGTTTAGTTTGTGACTGTTATGCATCTTATGGTTTGTCACAGTTTAATAGTATTGTTAATGATTATAGTGTTGTACTGGACTTGTGTTTTGCGTCGTTTATGGTAACAAATGTTTCAAAATGCGACTCCTTAATACCTTGTGATGCGTATCACCCATCTTTAGAAACTGAATGTTTATGCACAGATGATGAGCACCTTAAATCCGACTTATCTGTGGTATTTGATTTTAAGCATGCGCCTTTCGTCTTAAATTACTTGATGTCAACAAATTGGTTAGAGTTATGTTTTGATACTACTGATATTGATACTGCAACTTCAATATTTTATAATATATTGGATGACTGTTTTTAAGAATTTGTAGCAACAAAAATAATACACGATCCCAAGTTTCCTGTCTGGTTTAACACAGAGCTTCGAACACTGGTTACCCAAAAACGGCATGTTCATAAAAAATATAAATTATCAAATCAGCACTTTGATTACTTCATATTTGCAGACCTTAGAAAACGTTGTCGGACTCTTACCAAGCTTTGTTATGATAGTTATATAACACAAACTGAACAATCGGTACTTGAAAACCCTAGTAATTTTTGGAAATTTGTAAAGTCAAAATCTGGATCAAATAAATTACCATTGTCTATGTTTTTTGATAATGTTCAACTTAACTTTTTTCAGTTTACAATAGCCGACGGAATTTTCCTTGCAATCTAAAAATTGATTCAAATTTATGTCTATCTCAATTAAATATTACTCCTACTGAGGTCCAGACAGCACTGCTAAACATAAACGTGAAAGGTGGAGCAGGGCCGGACGGAATACCACCTCTAGTACTTAATTTGTGTAACTCTACTTTATATATTCCATTGCATATTTTATTTTTTTTATCATTAGCTCAAGGTAAATTTCCATCATTGTGGAAATCGTCTTGTGTACATCCTATTTATAAATCAGAAAACAAAAACGACGTTAAAAACTATAGACCAATTTGTATTTTATCTTCGATTCCTAAAGTTTTTGAATCACTTATTGCAAGTATTATGAGAAACTCATATTTAAACATATTATTATACCCCAACAGCATGGATTTATGAGTGGTCGATCTACTGATACAAATCTTTTCTTATACACAAATTATATTATGAAATCTTTTGATGCGGGCGCTGATGTTCACTCGGTGTATATGGTAATCAGTAAGGCTTTTGATAAGGTTAATATTAAACTATTGATAGTTAAACTAAAATGTTATGGTGTTTGCGGGTTACTTTTAAAATGAATAACATCTTATTTAACAAAGCGCACGCAACAAGTTTGCATAGACAGTTTTTTTTTTCAGAAATATATTACGTATCATCTGGTGTCCCTCAGAGATCTCATTTAGGACCACTACTTTTTAATATATTTATAAACAACATTTATATTTATAAATAGGTAAATAAAATCCTCTTCTCCAATGGAGAAGAGGATTTTATTTACCTATTTATATATTTAAAACTCCAAGTAGCAGACCCCACATTTCTAACATTTATATTGGTTTGAGGTCCCCAATATTATTATTTGCAGACGACGTTAAATTATTTAGACAAATTTTGTCGCTTAATGATTCCAAAATTCTGCAGTCAGATCTCAATACAATTAACAGTTGGTGCAATAATAATGATATGATTCTCAATGTTGATAAGTGTCATGTAATGCTGTTCAGTAAAAAATTTGATAACTACAGATTTGATTATGATTTAGCCAATATCAAACTAGTCTATGTAGACACTCTTCGAGATCTTGGTGTATATTTTGACAAAAAGTTGTCTTTTTCTTACCATATAGAAATTGTTATTTCTAAAGCAAATAAAATGCTTGGTTTTATTAAACGTATCACAAAGGATTTTACAAACATTCAAAGTCTAGTTGTGTTATTTATTACATTAGTTCGCTCCATTTTGGAGTATTGCTGTGTGATATGGTCACCACACTTGGAAGGTTTTGTAAATAGGCTTGAGTCTGTACAACTCAAATTTCTGAAGTATATAAATACAAACTGCAATGTCAAAATATAATACTAACGTTGCAACAAGTTGGGATATACGTCAACTTAAATTTTCAATAATTTGAGCAATGCTTTTCTTAAATACCAAGTTAAAGAAGACGTTATTCTTTACTTTTACACGTTCCGTTCAGTCGAACATCGTATCTCTTATATAGTCCGCTTGTAAGAATTTGTAACATTGTAAACAGATACTGCGACAGTCTTAACTTTGCATCATCTTTAAATCGTTTTAAGATTGATGTTCGTCGTGTCATAGATGCATAACAGTTGCTTTATGTGTTAATCCAGTGTAAGTGTAATTTTAAGTATAGTTATAAGCCTTGTAAAATGTTTGTATGACGTTAAATATTATTATTATTATTAATATTATTAAAAATTTGAATTCTGGAGACAATTTTACATAGAAAATAGTCAGTGTTGTACTAATCGTCTATAGAAAAGTCCATATAGAAAGAAATGTTTACAAAATTTTCAGACAAAAAATGCGTTAAAAATTTATTATTTTTTATATTCACTAAAAATATTATAAACACACTAGGGTGTGGTTTAAAACTTTTTTTTTAACAAATTTTGATAAGCGCCAGGAGGATTTATGTTTGAATGCCAAAAATAATAATATTTTCTAATTTTCGCGCCGATAGATCGAGTCCAAATTTGTGCCGCAAGCGCAAAAACTATCAAAGAAAGAGTAAAATGACCCAAAATTGGTTCAAACAACAAAAGATGACTTTGTTAAATTTTTGAAATAAGCTTAAAAAAATATAATCCAAATAATCTTTAAGAAAAATAAAAAAAAAAATATTATTTAAGTAAATGTTGAACAAATTTTTTTTTCTAGATGGGTTTTTCATCGCCAGATAAGCACGACACTGACTATTTTCTATGTAAAATTGTTTGCAAACTCAGTTTTTTAATAATATTTGGTGTATAGTTTTTCTGAAAACTGCTAAATGTGCATTTGTAAAAGTTTATGTTGAAAAATAGGCTTATTTTTGCAGTTTTTTTGTGTTTTAGACCTTTAAAACCCAAATACACTAAACAAATTTATATTTTCTAATTAACTTACATCAAAACACGTCAACTTTAGCAGTTAAAAAAAAATTAAAAAATGTTCCTTTTTGCCCAGCCCACTGAGAATAAAAACATGGTTTTATGGCTTTTGCGGCTTATTGACAGGGTATAGACTTAAAATAGCACCAGATTTGGATTCTACGGAAAATTTTTGATTGATTTCATTAGTAAATTTATTTTTTTGAGTTAAAACTGCGGGTTTTAAACAAAAAATGCGATTAAGTTAAAAAACGACAAAAAAACTTAAAAAAATTGTAGATTTTTTTTTATGGTTTTCATACCCTTATATACGTATCAAACGACTACTTATAAGTTTTAGAAACTAAAAAAAAATACGTGAGCAAGTTTCTCAAAGCACCCTCCCCCCCCCACCTCTGGTTCGTTTGAATTGGAATTGCGATCGATTTTAGTCAACATTTCAGTAAATACTCTTTAGAGCACAAGAAAAAAGTTCTTTATATAAGAAATGGTATATCAAACATTATCAAGAATTTTTTAATATTCAAAAGTGGTCAAAACTGGCCATTGCAAATTTTTGTATCTCAATTTTTGAGCCTTTAGAAAAAGACAAGAAGGTCTACGATGGCTCAAAATATTCCTTATTACATGTACTTTAAAACCCATATTTGTTTATTTAATGTTGTCACAGTCATTTTGATTAAGTTTCAAACATTCTTGAAAAATAAACCGTAAATTTAGCAAAACTGCAAAATTATGATTTGTTTAAACCGTTCTAACTTTGTCAAATTTTAAAGAAATTTGATCCACGAGGTCTAGATTTCTTTGTGTTCAATCTTTTTTTTACTGCCACAATATTAAACATAAAAATATGGGTTTTAAAGTACATGTAATAAGGAATAATTTGAGCCATTATAGACCTTTTTATCTTTTTCCAGAAGCCCAAAAATTGAAAAACAAAATAACCTAAACAAAACGTTTTATTGTGAAATTTTTGACTTTTAAATGTGTGTCATTTTGAACAGGCAATATTCTATAGTCCAAAATTTTGGAAATCTCATTTTTTTCATACATATTTTGATCCCTGAAAATTAGAGCAAAATCAAAAAAAAAATCGACTTTTTCAAATTAGTCGAAAAGTAATGAAAATACCCTTATACATAATTGTTGTTTCTTATGTTTGTGCCGTAAATTGTATAGTTTTTATGTCGATGCTAGTAGCAAACTAATATAATGTGTTCCTGTTCTTACATATAGCTTTAAAAAAATTTATTATATTTTTGTATTTGTATAATTTACAAAATCATTAGAATACCTTCTTGATGTAAAAGTTGTTGCGGCTGGAAAATCATTTACAACGGATTTAGAGTAAAGCCCAAATATATTATGAACAAAAAAAAAAGTTTTTATTTTTGTTTGGTTAAAATTAATTTTTATTAATATCCCTATATTAGATAAAAAAGTAGCTGTAGACACCACGTGCAAAAACGCATTTGCAGCATTTTTAAGTGTCTGCCGCTTTTACTTTGCTCGTCCGGCCAAACATCGACGTGCTGCAAACAATGCTTTCCTGCTCTTTATACTTAAAATACTAGACGCCTTGGTAAAACTCATTAATGTAATTGATCAAAATGAAATTTTTCTCGAAGTTACACCTTTTAAACAAAACCCAAATAAAATATATAGTCATCTGCACACATCTCAAACATAAAATTAATATGAAAAAATGTATGTGTGATATACATTTTTTTCTGCAAAAAATTTTTAGTTCTGTCAATACTTGAAAATACTACAATCTTATCAAAAAAATTATCACAGTTTTTTTTGTGGGTCAACCTTCGCACACAGGTCAAGTACAAAAAAAAAAACAATAAGTTAACCAGTTACAACTTTCTGTATCTTAAACCCAGATCAACTTTAAACCAAGCTATACAGTTTGGACCAAGTTGCCAGCCACTAGTACAGCTTAAAACAGTCAACTCTTGCAACAGCTTAAAAAACAACATTACAAGGAGTAACAACTTTCTTGATATAGCTTAAAATTGACTGCCTCAAACTTTGTGAAGTTGTTTTTTAAAAACCAGATAGAGAATAAAAAATAATCAACAACTTTAACCAATCTTGTTTTCCCAAACTATACAAAATTATATAACCCAAGTGCTAGTTGGTAGAATTAATTATTTAATTGAAACGTCGAAATCGAGTAGTTAAACACTAAAAAATCAAAGAAGAAACCTGAAACGCAACTTTAGTAGAAAACGGTGGTAATATTGGCCTATAAAGAACACTAAACCATAAGTGTGCCATTACACAACCACCTGGTAGAATAAACACGTGTTGTGTTGTATTAAGGTATGTGCTAAAATAAAAATTGCCAAACATTTATTTTACTCAAAATGTAACCAGCAACGCAAAATCTTTAGTAAAGAGCTTTTTGCACCACTAACAATGACGTTAGCAATTCACATTTACAACTACATAGACAAAATTTATCTAAAAAAGTTATCAATTTTTTTTCCTACTTCTACCTCTGTTTTGGTTTAAAAATGCAAGCCAAAACAACCATTTTGAGGCGCAAAAACCAAAACGGTATTTGATTTGCAGTGTTTGAATTGCAATAATTGTTTATTTGTTTTATATTTTTTGTCCTTAATACACTATATCCTATAAGAAATTTTCAGAAATAGCGCAGCTTCTAGATAAACTCTCCAACTGCATTATGCTTTGTTGACCAATTAAAAAAAAAAAAAATTGTAAAAATGTTGAAAAAAAGTTTTAAGTGTTTCAAAATTGTGGCTACTAGATGGAAAAACACGACTTTTGTGCATTTAAAGACGCATGGGCTCGTAGAGAGTCAAGCTAGTTGTATGTGTTTAATAGGCTACAATTTACGAATTAAAGAAAATTTTGTAAACAAATTTTAAAGGAACATTTTTGAGACTTTTTAAGACTGTGGAAAAAGGATTTTTAGAAACTAACAAAGCGGAATTTAGACACTTTTTTATTACAACTTATAAAGCAACTTTATTACTTGAGTCACCTTTATTTAGAAACTTTAGCAAGTTGTTTAGCAAAGGTTTATTGCCGGCCTGGAACAGTTTCATTTTACAACTTTTGGTTTTCTACATAACCATCAGCTATAATTCTCTTATTATTTTGTGGTTCATTATTTAAGTTTATGGCGGATAAACTCTGATACTGATACAGTATTCCGGCAAAAATGAACAACCATGTTGCATTAAAAAAGCAAACTTACAGTAAAAACTACTCTGATGACTACCGCGGAGAAGAAAACCTCCAGTGACAGAAGCGCCTTTTACAACTTTTACTTTTCTATCTTACGGATGACTTTGACGTTGTTGATTCTTGTAGTTTTTGGTTGTTCTAAGAAATTTATTGCACTTGGGAAACTTTATCAGAAGACCTACAACAACTACAGCCAGAAATCAAGTAAAATCTCTTGCATTTGAGAAATTTTTTCAATTTTTTATAAGATCAAGATCTAAATTTTATTCCTTTTTACCGACGTTTTTTGAAACACATGCAAAACACACAATATTGGGGATTATTACGGTCCTACGATATATTCGTTCAAGTGATGAACAACTATTGAATAAACTATCCTGGTCAGAAATTACTAACATAAGAAAACCTACGGTATCCAGATATTTATGATGAAAAAGAAGCCAAAACGCGATCAACGACAAATCTGAGTAGCTACTGAGCTTGCAAGAATACCTGAATGGCTTTGACAAATACGATTTTTTGTAGTAAAAAACTCAACGTGTCGAGAATGACGTTGATAGATACCAAACTGTGATAAAAAAATTTTTGGTAATAATAACCTCTGATTATACAAATTTTGTTGTTTAATTGTGAATTAAAAACGGCAGAAATAGACAAAGTCAACAAGGATTGAGTAGATGAACTTATGAATCTGTTTAGCTACATTGACAATCCCGATTTTTACGGTTTACAGCACTAGCTTTTAAAGCAATCAAGTACTTGCAGGAAATTTCAAAGTGCCTAGTTCTGTATAACTTCTAATCAAGTTTTTTACTAAGCAATGCAAGAAGCTTTAACCGTCCAGGCTATTTGCGACATGGAAGTGCTAGCACATAATAACATCACTGTCAACCCCCAGATAGTATAGTGGTTAGCACACTTGATTGCTACACTAAGAGTTTTGTGTTTGAGTCTCTTATTTGGAAGGTCAATTTTTTTGGTTAAAAAAAATGTGTTGTGATGAGTACGCTTTTTTCAGATAAGAAAATAAACCTTAGTAGATTCCATGTATAATCTTTGTCAACAATACCCATTTTCTTGAAGATAAGCTGCCAATACTGTTAGAAGATGTGGCACTTCAGATCAGAAACCAAATGTGATTTATGCATGACGGCGAACCAGCACATTTTTTTTAAACTGCCCATATGCAAATGGAAGCTTTTTATCCAAATTGATAGATAGGTCAAGCAAAATCACAACCTTAGCCCTGAAAAGAATAAACATGTTCCCAAACTTATATTTCTTTTTTATCCGTAGTGCTACCTTAAATCTTTGATGTATTTTTTCCTGATTAAAAATATTGAAAATTTAAAGAATATCATAGTTGCAGCATTCAAAACAATTCACAAAACAACCAAAATGTTTAAGGTTTATGCTAATCAATTATAAGAAAGATAGAATCATGTATTACTGCTGGTAGTAGTCATTTCTAACCATTTCTGTGATTTTAGTTAATTGTTGTGCAAATTTGTTTTCTTTACCACTTAAACTCCGTAACAAACCAATTCCAAACATATTTGCATAAAAACTTTTTTTCTTGGAATAACCAAAGAACATCTTTTTACCAATAAAGCTCAAACAGTGTTTTCGAAATATAGAAATAATCCTTTTACCAAAAGAAAAAAAAAGTGCAATAAATATAATCAATCATCATAGTAACACACGCAGGAAAGATCTTGTTAAGGATAACAAGCCTAACAAATTAAAACAAAGAATAATATACCCAAAAAGAAATTTGGTTTTTAAAAACAATGCAATTAATAAAAAAAAAAGTAAGTCTGTCATGTAGATCCAGTACAAGCTTTGGTGTGTTAGGTCAGAAATCTATAACCGCTAGAAGCAAAATTTGTATTTTCTACGCTATTTTTTGTAGTTTTTTTTTAACTTTAATTGTCTTGGAACAGACCAATTTGAAGCTATAAATTGATGTTATGAGCTATTTGTATGCATTTTGTATGCCACAAAGTTTTTTATTTATTTTTGGCTTAAATCTGCTAACTGAACCAATTCTTTTAAAATTTTAACGATTTCCTACCAATATTGATAATAAATTTTATGCCCTCTCGTGGGTACTACCTTGTCGTAGTGAAGGGGCTGAGTAACTTCTGCTCGAGCTATGCCGGCGAGAGTTTAAACTCTTGGCAGGGCCACCCATACCGGATGGCGGATGGGTCAATGAGCAGAAGCCAAACCAAATGTACCCAAAGCCATTCCTAGCTACCTTTCCCTATTTTCCTGTCATTTACCGTTTTACCCATAACATTCTTTTCCTTTCATTCCCAACCTGGCGGTAGGTAAAACGCAATTTTGTTTATGATGTCAAAATCAAATTCATGCCCCCAGTCCGTGTCGTCAGTTAAATCTGACAGGGGCTTCATAACCGGCACGGGTTTGGCAACTACCGGAGTGGGTGAACAATACTCCGGTAGCGCAGTAGTCAATTGTTTGGAAGTTGTTGCAACTGATCGGGTTGTGCCAATGAATAATGCTACCCGATCCCCGTCCGATGACAAATTGGATCCTCCAGCTTCTTCCTCTGCAAAAGGGGAGAAGATTGGCAAATGTATTTTGCCAAATACTGGTGCAAGTGATGAGAAGGCGGGACCTGTCCCTCGGTTTATCCTGGTTACCAGGGAAGAAGGCAACTTTGACAAAGTTAGCCCCTTCATAATCAGTAGAGCTATGTATAGACTGATAGGTAACACCAAATCTATAAAGAAGGTCAGAGATGGCCTTCTTGTGAAAACGATTTCAGCCGTAAACGTGACAGTCTCAGCCCATAAAACATTAAATTCATGTAAGGGCATTGTTTATTTATATTAAGGGACTTCTTAAACTGCACGTTGGAAGAAATTGTCGAAAACATGAGTGGTCAGGGGGTAATGACGTGCGTCGCATTTCTAATATGCGAGACTGTAAACGCAAAGAAATCCTTAACCATATACTGACGTTTAACCGTCCACAACTTCCCAAGAACGTGAAAGGGGCTTTTTATAACCTCACTGTCAGGCCATATATTCCGGCACCAATACGTTGCTTCAAATGTCAGAGGTTTGGATACACAGCTGCCCGATGTTTCAAGGTGCAGATTTGCGCGTGTGGAAAACCTTTGCATGACGGTAGGGAATGCGAACAGCCAATTACGTGTGTCAATTGCAAAGGAGAACACTCCGCAAGATCACGTAATTGTCCAAAATACAAAGAGGAATTCGCTATCAAAGAAAAAGACTAAAAACAAATTGACATACTTTAAAGCATGCAAACTGGTATTAGTCTCCACACCAATTGCCGGAATATCGTACGCCAAAGCGACGACTGCATCAAAAAGCTCTCTGGACGTGAACGAGCTTATTTGTCAACTTTTACCGCCTCTTATTGCTGCACTAAGCGGACAGATTCAGCTTCCTGCAGCAAAAAAATTACTATTACCGGTCATTAAGACCAACATGCCCCTAACAAATCCTTCGGGGCAACAACGGTTGAGGAGAAATGTAGTCTCCTTAACTAAAAACGTGGGGGAAGCACTTCCCACACATTCTCAAGTTGGTCTTAAAACCGACCTGACCAAACTTGTTTTGGCAGATACGCCAAAACAAATAGATAAGGATCAGTCTGATCCGGGTAAACGAAAGAAGGATGGACCCTCTTCCAGCAACGGTGACGACAAATTCAGTTTAGCATCAGAACTTTCTGTTGTCGACAGTGGGAGTAACCGAGGTAGAAGAAGAAGGAAACTTGGCTGGAAAAAGGACAAATCACGCTCCCAGCTGTAGGCCTTCTATTATGTTTTTAAATTAAGTGTTGTTTTGTATCGGAACTGCAGTCCTTTACAACTGCGGTGTCATTTGTGTACTTGTATTGTCTTTTCCATTTTAAGGTTCTGGCATTAAAGATTTTTTTGTCTTTGATGTCATCTGTAATATTAGTTTTAAGTTTTATTTGTTTTATAGTTCTGACATCGGAGTCTTTTACAACTCCGATGTCATCAGTGATATTAGTTTTAAGTTTTATGTATTTTATGGTTCTAGCATGGGAGTATTTTACAACTTTGATGTCATCTGTGATATTAGCTTTAAGAATGTATCTTTTCCTTTGTCTACGTTCAAACATCAAAGTCTCTTTACAACTTTGGTGTTTTATTTGTTTTGTATTAACTTATTTTAATAGCTGTTCGTCTATTACGTGTTATTTATTTTAAATTTATTTTATTTATTTAACAGTTATCTTAAATTATGGAGACTACTATTGTACAGTGGAACTGTAACGGTTGCAAACGCAGCTATTGTGAGCTGAAAATAATCCTGGTAAAGCACATGCCTTTTTGCGTGTGCTTACAGGAAACGCACTTCAAACCCCAAGAAAGATTCAATCGTCGGGGCTTTACGTGCACAAGAAGTGACGATCTGCCGGGTGCCCGAGCCAACGGTTGAGTCGCTATTTTTCTAAGGGAAAATTTACCGTTTACGGAAATAACCCTCAGAACTAGACTCCAGGCAATCGCCATTCAGCTTACCATCCCGATAAAAGCCACAATATGCAACCTGTATCTTCCGGAGTTCGACTGGACTCTGAAAGATATACAAGAACTTACTTCGCAGCTTCCACAGCCTTATCTCCTGGTGGGCAATATTAACGCAAGGTTTTGATAGAGGAATTTCAAGATTAAAGCGACGCTGTCCTCCTCAACACGGGTTCCGCCACACACTTTGGAGGTAGGGGTACAAACTTTTTGGCAATTGATTTGTCTCTATTATCCCTACGTTATTAGAGGATTGCAATTAAAACCATCGTCAAACGGGTCAGTCCGTCCCCCGTAGATGGTGTCTCGACCGCGCAGACTGGCAAGGTTTTCAAGCCAGTCTGGTTCCACCAGAGTTAAATGGTGAAGATGTCGATACCACCGTCGGTTCCTTGGTGGAACAACAATATACGAGTAGCTGTAGAAGAGAAAAAAAAAGTTTTTAATTGTTTTAAAAGAACTCCGACGCAGGAAAACATGATTGCTTTCAAGAAGAAGCAAGCCGTTGCGCGCCGCAAAATTTTTGAAAGCAAGCAACGATTATGGGAGAGCTACGTATCGACGATCACGCTGACCACTTCGGTTGGCAAAGTGTGGAAAAAGGTGAGAGCCGTGTCGGGAAAGAAATTTCCCTCTGTGGCTCCATCCTAATCGTCGACGAACGCAAAGTCACCAAAGCGGCCAACATTGCAGACACATTGGCAACTCAATTTGCGTCTGCCAGTAGCTCTCAAAATTATAGTGAAGAATTCTTGCGTCAAAAAAACACTTATAAACTCCGTTAAATTTCTCTTCCCCGGATTCCTTGCTCTACAACTCTTCCTTTACCTCAAAAGAGTTGGAAACGACAATTAACGGTATGGGTACCTCTTCTGCACCGGGACCAGACGACGTGCCTTATCAGGTTATCCGGCTGGAAATCTACAACTTGATATGGAAAAGCGACGTCTACCCGGATTGTTGGAGAGAGACCATAATCCTGCCGTTGTTGAAGCCGGGCAAGGATCCAAACAACGTCAACAGCTACAGACCGATTTCACTTACCTGCTGTTTCAGTAAAATTTTAGAAAAAATGGTCAACAACCGTCTGGTGTGGATGCTGGAAAGTAACGGTCTTTTAGCTAAATACCAGGCGGGTTTTAGACGAAATCACAGTACCGTTGATCAATTAATCTGTCTAGAAAATTCCATCTAAGACGCCTCTCTAGCAAAAAAACAACTCGTAGCGGTGTTTTTCGACCTTGAAAAGGCGTATGACATGACTTGGCGTTATGGAATTTTGCAGAAGCTGCACGCATGGCGCCGTATGCCTCTTTTTCTTAAATCTTTCATGCGCGATCACACATTTAAAGTAAGAGTGGGAACCACTAATTCGAAGACAGTATGTCTAGAGAACGGTGTTCCCCAAGGGTCAACAATTAGCGTTACCCTTTTTGCAATCGCGGTAAACAATATTGCAGCTTCTGTGGTTACACCTGTAAAAAAATGCCTGTACGTCGACGATTTGGTGATCTACATGGCGGGAGATACCATCCCTGCCATAACACGTCAACTCCAGATCACTATAGATAAAGTGGACAGAGAAGCAGAGGAACAAGTTCTGCACCGAGTCTTTGCTGCAAGTCGGCTGTACCTCCTCTAGCCGCTCGTCGTAGTCGCTTTGTACTCACGTACGCCGCGGCAATGCAAACAAAAAGGGGTCACAACAACCGACTCATATTTACCACCAACGAAACGCAGCAACGCAAATACAGACTCAGGCCTACCGTCAGTAGGCCGGTGTGCGTTTGAGCGCAGGAGCAAGAGGAGAGTCTTAATGTTAATTATCCGATGGTATTCGAGGTTCTGGCAAGTTTCTACCTTGGCTGATGCCGAGGGTTATAGCTCGTCTTGATCTGACCTCCCAGAGCAAACGAGAAACTTGCCCCGACGTCTTGAGGAACAAGTTTCTTAAAATTGTTGCCGAATACCCAGACTCTCCGCGGCTGTATACGGACGTTTCGAAAACGGATCGGGGAGTGAAAAGTGCCTTCCTTTTAGATGGTACGGCTCATTTATTGTCTCTCCCTAAAGAGGCCTTCGTATACACCGCAGAATTATATGCATTACATAAAGACTTGCTAAACTGTGAGACGTCATCTCACAGTTCGTTCCTTCTTTGTTCCGACTTGCTGAGTGCCATCCTGAGTATACAGTCTATGTACTCGGTTGATCCGCTAGTCCAGCTCGTACAAACTTCGTTATTCCGCTTGGCCGGGTTTAAACAGAGAGCTATCTTTGTCTGGACACCGGGTCATGTGGGTATCGAGGGCAACGAGCTGGCCGATAAAGCCGCCCGTCAGGCGGCTGACGCAAATCCTACTCAAAATATTCCCGTAAGACCCGACGATCTCAAAGGATACTTCATATCAAAGATCATCGAGGATTGGCAAAGAGTATGGAACGGCTTCGAGATCAAATTAAAGAAAATCAAACTCTCCGTGACGGCATGGAAGTCGCCGGTAGATCTCAACAAGAGAGAGGCGGTTGCCCTATGTCGCTTGCGCATAGGTCATACCAACTTGACCTCTTCGTATCTCCTGACCGGCGACGAACAACCAGCATGCCAAACATGTCACGACCTTCTAACGGTAAAGCACATTTTGGAGGAATGCCGAGTCTACCTTCCCCACCGTAATCGGCTCGAGCTCCCTAAAAACGTGGCGTCTATTTTATCAAATAGAGAGGAGTCCATGGAAAGGTGCGTCCAGTTTTTGAAAGACGCAGGACTCCTCAAACAGGTGTAACCAAGTTTTTGTGTTATCTTATAATGATTTTGGTGTTAATTTATTAATTTATTTTTATTTATCAGTTTGTGTTGTTGAGTTGTTTAAAGCATCGTAGTCTTTTACAACTTCGGTGCAATCTGTGTTATTAGGTTTAGTTAGTTTTTAGGGTCTGGCATCGAAGCATTTTACAGCTTTGATGTTATCTGTGATATTAGGTTAAGATAATGGATAGGTACTGGTATCAAAGTCTTTTACAACTTTCTTGTCATTTGTGATAGTTGGTTCTGTGATATTAGTTTTAAATTTAGTTTCAAATTTTAGCAACTGTGATATTAGATTTAGTATTTATTTGATTATTTATTTATTTATTTATTTAACCATTTTAATGTGTTGTTTTGTTTTCATCAGGTCTATAACCTGAGGTTATTATTATTAAAAACAAAATAAATAGCCAATGACCTTAGTAGTCGACGCTAAAATACAAGTAAAAAATAAAAATAAAATTAATTTTATGCAATTGCTAATTTGTTTTGTGCAGTTTTTGACTTAATTTCTTAAAATAAATTAGTTTTCTTAGCAATTTTGATTGTACAACACAACAACAAACAAATTTTGTGTAGAAATGCTGTACATATTAACATTTTTTTTTCTTAAATAGAAATTTTAAATTATAATGTAAATATTTATATATATTTGATAGATTATCTAACTTTAAATATTTTTTTTTGTAATGTCTAATAAATGACAATATATAAATTCAAGTTAGCGGGAAAATATTTAAAAAACGGATATCAGGGTAGCAGGAAAAAGCAATTATTTAAATATTAATAATCAGTTTGAAATATTATATAATACATTGAAAATGATAATCATTTATTGAAACATGTATGGTATATAAATAAAATAAATATATAAATAAAATCATCAACCTAAATAATATGAATAAAATAAAACGATTTTATAAAATAAATATGGAAAATATAATTTTATTTTTTTTCTAATAAATAATAATAATATTTTTAATTTTTTTTTAAACATAAATTAAATCAAATTAATAGATAAATTCCTGCACTAAAATAGAAAAAAGGACTAAAAAATTCTGGAGTAGATGTGGCTATAGCTGCAAGTAACCATGAATAAAAATTACTTTAAGCTTCTATAATTATTTCTGCTATATTCAAACTTGTAAAAGGTTTATAGGTATTCCTCAACTTTTTAATAACACAAATAAATTATTTCCAAAGGAAAAAATATCCAATACGCACATAATTATCAAACATGTCAAGTACACAATTCATACATTGTCAATCCAAAATTTATGTGCAAAATTAGAACACAGAAGGTCAAGTTTACTTGATCAATCTTCAATATTAGTACGCAGTTGCGTGTGTGGCAGGCTTTATATTATGTTTCATGTACCACAATTTACTTACGGAACGCTTTAACTTTTACTCTTACACGGCACATTGTTCTAACTACCCATATACAAAATAGAAGTACGTTATATATAGAATATAATATAAATATTTTATGCAAGTCAATAAATTTATTTATAATTGTTAACTCATAACCATTATGTTCGTATTACATTTACTGTTTCTATTATTTTTCCAAGACATGTTTTATTGTATTTATTCATTTTTTTTCCGGTAAATTTATTATTATACAAAGTATGCAAATATATATAATCCAAATTCTAGTGATGAGAAATCGGTTTCCGCCTACGTGCAGTGATTGTGCTCTTACATCCCTGACAGTTGCGTGTCCCGTTCAGTCCCGCTCGGCAGCCCGTAAATCAGTCGGTGCCGTTTTCTTCGCGACCACGAATAATTACCACTCACATGAGTAATACGTCCAACAATATATCAGCTGCACCAGCCTCTTCCAAGCGCAACAACACCGATAATATATTGAAAATTTCAAAGGAATTCTTCTGAAGGGAAAAATTCGCATTGCGTTCATTGCAGCCTGATAAATCTGTCCACTTTTATATGGACAATGGGGCCGTGCCTCGGAATTTTTATTAAACAATATAAGCATTATGTGTAATACCGAGAACTGATAATTCAATATACTTTAATTAATTGACCTAATAGATATAATTTGCATTTGTAATTATACGACATTACAAACAAAACAATAAAAAAAACTAATTTTTCATCTGAGACGAGAAAAATATAAATATTCATATTTTGCATGTGGGGAATAGTAGAAATAAAGTCTGAAATGTATCTCGCAGTTATAATATTGACTTTCTGTCTTAAACTTATAATTTACACCCTTAACATTCGGGGTGTAAAAACGGGTCCCGGTCTCAAACGCATATGAATCATTATGATGAATTAACGACAAACATTTAGAAAACACCCCTCACACTATGTGACTTATTCCACCAATCCGGGATCCTCATAAAGACTGACGTGACCCAGAGGCGCGCCAAATACGAAAAAAAAGACCATAAAAAGGAATAATACATAAATTTTGGCCGGACCGCTTGGCGTATATAATATAAGCGGCGCGATTTATGCGAATATTTTTAATGTAGCATACTTACAAAAAAAAAAGATTTAATTTGATAAGAATTAAAACGACTTAATTTTGGTTTATTATTGTAATTTGAGTAATCCCTGAATAAATATCATGGATGTTACGCCAATGAGCCGGTATGGCTTGGTGGATCTACGTCAGCATACGAATGACAGCTTGCTACAAAGATCGGAACGATTTATGCCATTGGAACCTTTTGTGTTTTACCTAACGCACTGTACATTAACAGCAATAAATCAATTTTATGGTTTTGTAAATCAAACTTGCTTTAATGGTCTCACACATCGATGTATTATGCATGAAACCGTGTATGATGCGGAGAGATGCGATCCGGCTCAAACATTGCACGAGAAAATGATGCGTTCTGTTTCATATCATTGCCCCAATAAATCGCACGTTTGCATTATATTGCCGACTTTACATTTTCACAAAGAGGTAAAAAATGTGCGCTTTTGAGTTTATCGAGTTAAAAATTAATAATTCTACATGTCAACATTTAATGCCGTCTACTATTGATAATGTTTGAATGGAAAAATCACAGACTTGGATTTCATAAATTCGGAATAGAGTGGCAATTTATTTTTGAAATTAAAAATAAGATACAACATATTTGAATTTATAATAAAATTGTAATTGATAAACTTTCTTTATGTTTGAGATATTTATTAAATTAATTTTTAAATATATTATTTTAATTTAGAAATAATCAAACAATTTTCTAACTAACTATTTTTTGTTGGCACTGATAGGACCTCGTAACCTTAACAAACAAAATTTTTTTAAGACGTTTCAAAGACATGCACATATAAAGCTGATATAATATAATTTGTATTTTCTATAGTACAAACTTTTTATAATCTGATAGGTAATGTCTTACATGCTAATTCTCGCCGTTATTTGCACTAAAATATTTGAATTATTTTACTTTCTTGTATTTTTCCCTTTTTTTTAAACATCATAATTTTTCTTTTACCAACATTCACCTTTTCTTTCTGAAATATTTTTCCAAATATCTAATCATTTTTAAATTTTTTTTTATTTCTTTTGTCACAATCACCATATTATCTGCGTATGTTAATGACATTACTTTCACTTTACTTACTACAGCTTTACCAGCTTGTACAAGACTTAGCTTTTTTTCTATGTCTATGTCAACATATGCAACAAACAGACTAGAACTGAATGAGCATCCTTGTCTCACAACTTTTGTTATCTGCTTACCGTTTCTGCATATACATCATCTATTCTTTGCTCACTAATATCTTTTTTATTCAAACATGACTTGCAAAAAGTCTCTAACCAATAAAGTGCTCAAACAAAAAATCGACAGTAAAACGATGAATTTATACGCAAAAAATGCTCTCAAGGCAATAATTTAGTCAAATTGGATGACCAAACCGGTTTCTACAAAATGAACATTCAAATAAATGCCCTCCTAAAGCAAATCAAAAATAACCAGAAAGCCAACTTGAACCATAAAGGTAGCAATATACTTGAATGCTTCAACAACATTGAAACGAACATGCACAAGGTAAATTGAGACAAATTACCAAACACATAAAAACCAATTTTAATAAAAAAAACTAAAAACAAAAAAAAATTTAACTTACCACAACTCCAAAGAAACATCTGAAAGAAAACGCTACTTCCTTTGCTAGCTCGACTATCTAACAATAGCGACGACGAAATAAATTCTACATCCAATAACAACAAATAATTCTCATCGAGCAACCTAACAAGTCAGACATGCAAAAATAGATTGACCCCCATGCTAAAAAAACAAAGTAGAAAAACGACAATTATCAGTTGACAGCGACAGTCTAGACCATTCAAAACCCAACCCAATGCCCCAAGTTACAAACCTTCCACCTATTTTCGTCAAGTGCAAAACGGCTTGGAGGATTATGTAAAAAGATCTAAAAGACCGTAAATTAGAGACAAAAATTGAATGCTTTTTTGCAACCACAAAGATCAGCCTCAAGTCCCCCAACGATCACAGACTAATCAAAACATACCTAGACAACAAAGACTACTTCTTACACACATATAAACTAGTTAACAATAAAACATTCAAAATAGTCATCTGTTACATTCCTGAAAATGTTCAAAAAAAGAAAATTGCTATGGCTCTAGAAGAGATTGGATATAAAGTAAACTCAAAAATTATACGTCCAACTCAACCAGAACGAAAAAAACGATGACATAATGAAAATGACTCATATTATTAAGCTAAAAATAAAAATTTAAAAAAAATTGAAATTCGGACAAACAAATATGTGTGTATCAGATGTGCACAAAACCATCTCTTCGCACACTGTAAACTAAGATTGGCAGACAGGAACAAAGATATCTGCGCAAACTGCAATCCAGCGAGCTACAAAGGGTGGCCTATAGACTAGAGCCAAAAAACAATAATGCAAAAAAAAAAAGACCCGCAACTAACCAGACACGCCTAGTCAAATATAAACAACTTAAGCCTACAAACAACTTACGCCAGAGCCGTCCATCCCACGATAGTAGAAGACGGTAAACTAACCAAAAAAAACTTATTAAAAGTTGATCTGCTTAAGATAATAAGCACATCCAACAACGACAAGGATTTCTTAAAGCAAACCCTAACTATCGCTCTATTAAAACTCCCATAATGGTAATGGAAATAGAAAACAAATTTCAGCCACTACAACACACCACATCTAAGTAAACGTAAAGACCAAAAAAAGTCCCCGGGCTAGGCAACGTATCAAATAGAGCAATTAAACACCTTCCCAAAAAAACTGTCATTGGTGTCAGAAATATCATAAACACAATGCTTAAAAATATATCCCTAAGCCATGGAAACTAGCAACCATTATAGTTTTTACCAAAAAACTATCAAAATTATAGATCAATCAGTTTACTCAGCTCTCTAAGCAAAATCGCAGAAAGAATCATCCTCTCATTAATACATCTTCATAAAGAACTAAACAATAACATAATCCCAAACCACCAGCATTGATTCATAAAAGGCCATTCGACATCTCATCATCTGGCTAGAGTAACCAAACACGTCAGTATAGGTTTCTGTACAAAGAAATTAACATGTACCATATTCTTTGATATAGAAAAGGCCTTCAACAGAATTTATAGTTAGACTTAGATTTCACAAACAACTGAGAAAGATCTTACACTATTTTCTAACAGGAAAGATATTTAAAGTTAAAAAGACAATTTCTAACATAAAATCCTTAACAGTTGACGTACCCAAGGACTTTCACCTTCCCTCTACAGTCTACAACATACATGTAGGAGACATACCGACCACCTACAACGGCATTATGACTGCCCAATATGCTATGAAGAAGAAGATAGGCACATGGAACGTGCGTAGCTTATATGAACAGGGGAAAATACATAACACCATCCTTGAAATGAGGAGACTTGACATTGCAATCTTGGGTGTCAGTGAAATGAGATGGCGTAATTCAGAAACATGCAGGGTAGGCAAACATCAGGTGTATTACTCAGGTGAGGACAGTAGTCATCACAGGAATGGTGTAGGTTTTATAGTAACAAAAGATACCTATAAAGCGGTCACCAGTTTCATTCCACAGTCGGATAGAATAGCTATGCTTAAAATTCATGCCAGTCCCACAGATATTAACCTTATTCAGGTCTATGTACCAACATCAACAGCAACGGAACCGCAGATTGAAAAATTTTACGCTGATCTACGAAACGTTATGAGCCAGACAAAAAACCATGAAATCAATATTGTCATGGGAGATTTTAACGCCAAGGTTGGTAGAGGGATAGAAGGAAAGACTGTGGGAAATTACGGTCTGGGAGTTAGAAATGAACGAGGTGATCGGCTAGTAGAGTTCTGCCAAGAAGAAGGAGTGGCATTAATGAATACGTTTTTTCAACTACCTGCCAGAAGACTTTACACCTGGACCTCTCCTGCAAATAACGAAAATCATATTGTTCGTAATTAGATAGTTTTTTTCGGGATCAACCAACGATTTCGTAACGCCGTAAAGTGCTGTAAAACATACCCTGGAGCTGACGTACCTTCAGACCACAACCTACTATTGGCAGAAGTAAGGTTTTGTCCAAAGAAAATTATAAAACAAATAAAAACAATCCAGATAGATATCCGAAAACTCAAGAGTTCGGATGTGAAAACTGAAGCCACCCATCTCTTAATATCGAAACTGAAAGCAGACGATAACCCCGAGGGAGATGTAGAAGAACTGTGGAATAATATCAGACAGGCGACGAATGAGGTGGCTTATGAAAAACTGAGGAAAGACAGACAAGGGGCAAAACAACAATGGATGACCAAAGAAATTCTTAAAAAAATGGACAAACGCAGACAATACAAAAATAATGACAAGGTTAAATACAAACAACTGCAAAGAGAAATTCGGCGTGAGATAAGAACAGCAAAAGAAACTAAGTTTGCAGATGACTGCAAAGAAATAGAAGAACTACAAGCAAGGCATGATATCTACGGTGTTCATAAAAGGATCAATAAGATAACTGGGACACAAAAAAGACTCGACGCGAGCACATTAATAAATAAGCATGGGCAAATAATTACAAGCCTAGAAGGAAAGCGAGATACGTGGAAGGAATACATCGAGGAACTATTTCACGATTTAAGACCTAGTGAACATGATGCAGGCAACGCTACAACAGGGTTCCCAAATATCAGAATCAGAGGTGCAGAAGGCACTCTCTAGAATGAAAGATGGCAAGGCAGTAGGGCCAGATGAAGTTCAGGTGGAAGTTTTAAAATTATTAGAGGACAATGGTCTTGACATACTTGCCCAACTATTTAACAAAATCTACGAGTCAGGAAATATTCCACGTGACTGGCTTAAGTCCACTTTCATAGCCCTTCCCAAAAAACCAAACGCAAGAAGATGCGGTGACTATCGTACCATCAGTTTAATGAGTCATGCTCTTAAACTTTTTCTCAACGTCATCCATGAGAGAATATACCGCAAGTTGGAAGAACGAATAGGACACACACAGTTTGGATTTACAAGCGGCCTTGGAACCAGAAAAGCTTTGTTTTCAGTACAAGTTCTTATTCAGCGATGCAGAGATGTCAATAAAACTGTATACGCATGCTTCATCGATTTTGAAAAAGCCTTTGACAAAGTAAAACATCAGAAAATGCTTGATATACTTAATAGCACCGGCTTAGATAATCAGGACGTCAGAATAATTGCTAACCTGTACTGGCAACAGAAAGCGACGGTGAGAGTAGAGGACAGCCTCAGCGACGTAATAGAAATACAAAGGGGAGTACGACAAGGTTGCATCCTATCACCACTTCTCTTTAATGTTTACTCCGAAGAACTTTTTAAAGAGACTCTACAAGATGTGGATGAGGGCATTCAAGTGAACGGCATAGTAATTAATAACATACGGTACGCGGACGACACCTTGTTAATCGCTGATACGCCTGATGGACTTCAAAGACTACTAAGCAGAGTAGCTGATGCTGGAGAGGACTACGGACTTAAACTAAATGCAGCCAAAACAAAATACATGATCGTAAGCAAAGACACAAATCCAATTGATACTGGTCTCCACGCAAACAACACGGCTATTGAAAGATTGCAACGCATTACTTATCTGGGCTGCAATATGAATGAGAACTGGGATCACTTGGCCAAAATTAAAATCAAAATTGCACTTGCTCGGGAAGCCTTCCGGAAGATGAGATCCTTGCTATGTAGTCACAGTCTCAGCTTAAAGCTCAGAATACGCATAGTTTTTTCGGTGTTACTTTACGGAATGGAGGCGTGGACTCTTACAGAAGCATCATCGAGAAAAATAGAGGCGTTTGAAATGTGGGTTTACCGTAGAATATTACAGATCAGCTGGGTAGATCGAGTAACTAATGAGGAAGTCCTGATAAGAATACACAAAGATAAAGAAGTAATGTCAAACATCAAGAAAAGAAAACTTTCTTATCTAGGACACATCATGCGCAACTCAAAATATCAACTACTACAGCTGATTATGCAAGGGAAAATCGCCGGAAATAGGGGACCGGGAAGAAGACGTACCTCCTGGGTAAAAAATCTGCGACAGTGGTACGGGAAGACTTCCGTGGAATTGTTCCGAGCCGCCGTCAATAAAACCATTATAGCCAGATGGATCTCCAACATTCGCTAGCGGATACGGCACCAAGAAGAAGAAGAAGAATATGCCGACGACACGACTATTTTATTCAGCATGTATAAAACTCATTACCAAAACTACAAATGAATTGTATGTTCTACTTAAAAAAACTAAAAAAATAAACGAAAAACTTTTGTTTGAAATTTTTTACTGTTAGAGAATTATTATATACGTTCTTTGTATTGAATATTGTTTCCAAATATGAAGAGGAGCATCTGAAACTACATTTTTTTAAATTCTATTTAAACACAAACTTAGCATTGACAAAACATTTCAGAGACAAGTGTTAAGTACACAACAACAAACCTTGTATTTATTAAAAAATATAAATCTCTCTTTATCGATAAGATTTGACGATCTATAAAACAAAAATTGATTATTTTTTATTTGGCAGTTTGTAGTTGATGAATGTTATGTAAATAATATGTCGATTTTGAAGGAATAATCTTATTCGTGAAGGATAGGTAACGAAACAACGGTACAGTGTTAATAATATATAAAATAATATACGTATTACAGTTTCATGTATAAAACACGAAGCAGTGTATCAGTTGTGAAGTAATAATTTGTGAGCTTTATAGTAAAGAGTTGCACAGTTCTTTGTGTGTAAAAGCATAAAAATATTATAGGTTTAAAATAAAAACAGAGGAAATAGCAAATCGGGAATATTCGAAGTCGCATGAAATAAAATGAAATCCGTTACTTTTGTCGTGTGTAAAATTACAAATCCATTTTATAACAATTCGGATGGAACATATTGATTGAAAATTTTATGTGCACTCGTCAAATTTCAGTGGGTAGTTATTTCGTTCATTTGCAGCAATCGCGGCTCGCAATCAGCGCCAGTGTTTGGTTATATCTAAGAGCGACGAGTCCCGGTCGACACTTTTGTCAATACAGTAAAGGCCATAAAGACCACTCGTGTCATTGGGAATGACGAAACTTTTACTTCAATTCCCCCCGTATGTGCAGCGCGCAAACTTCCCCCCTTATGGCCGCCCCGCAATCACATACTGTTGCGATGAAGCTTTTTCAAACTTATATATGTAGAAAGGCATTTTGATAAGCGAAATCCATGATAAATATGCCATCTCTCGCGCTTGAGCTCTGAGTCTGAACAGCTGCGAGGTGATATTTATTTATTTAAATTTTGAATTAATATATACAGGGAGTTTATAAATGAATGGGATTATGTAATCACTTTAAATATGCCGCCTTTTTAAAATCGTCCACTATACTACATATGTTTTCATATGTTTGCTTGACAGCTGTCAAAGTTGATCTGTCAAAACAAATAGTTTAGCAAACAATTTAACAAAAGCGGCACATTTAAAGTGATTACATAATCCCATTCATTTATAAACTCCCTGTACTATTTTAAGTTTATACATTATTCGATGTTGAAATAATTGAGTAGAATATACTAAAATATATACGGTTTATTATTAAAATATGCAGTTTTAGAATATATGCTTAAATTTCAAACATCAATTGAAGTTGTAATTACTAGGGTATAAAAATGGACTTTCAATTACTACAAACAAACCGTCTGTGACCAAAGTTGGCTTACTAACGCTATTAAGAAATGATTGATTATGAAAAATTTCATATACTACTAAAATATATGTTTATATTTCTTTTATTTCAGAATTTTATTTAATAGTTATGAAAGTAATTTTGTTTACACAAAAGTTAATTTTTTTTTAAATATTATGTTATCATAAAACCGTAAACGTAAAATCTTTGACGTGCAATTAGTAAAGTGGACAAAAAACAAATAAAACTTTACTTAAAATTTAAACCAGTTTATCGCAGCTCACTTAAAGATGGGAAGTTGCTAGTATGAGACTACAGTTAGATATTGAACCCAGTTTTTTAGTATGATAGACAACTATGGAATTGCACTAGCAAGTTAGATATTTAATTATAAATAACGCTTGCTACTTGTTTGCTAAAAGTCTTTTTGGGTTATTTTCAAAAGACAGATTTGTATTGCAAAAATTGTGACCTTCAAAACGATCCATGCATTGACAATACAAGTTAGTATATAAACATAATAATTACAAAAAAAAACAAAATTTAAAACACGATATCAATGTAATTCTTAGTAGACGTTCAATCATAATCAATTTAATAGCTTTGAATGATTTTTTTTTATTTTTTAAATATGCTTAAAGACTTTATTTATTATTAGTAGGTCGACAGTAGTTTTGCAAAGTTAAAAGTTTGAGTTAAATACAACAATTTTATTAGCCCGGGTAGCTCAGTCGGTAGAGCATTGGACTTTTAATCCAAGGGTCCAGGGTTCAAGTCCCTGCTCGGGCGTAATTTTTATATTTCTGCATTTATTTGTCACTTACTGAAGAATCAAAAATTAAATAATTATGAAGCAAGCTGTTATCAGCCTTCGTGGCGCAATGGCTAGCGCGTTCGGCTGTTAACCGAAAGGTTGGTGGTTCGAGCCCACCCGGGGGCGAAAAGTTTTTATTTTCTAAAAAAACTAATTTGGAAATTAGGCTACATTTTACCATTGATTTGATTTATTAAATAATTTGATGTATTTACAGCCTAGGATAAAATTGATCTTAATTATAATTTTTTTGGATTATTGTGCACTAGCCGCACTTAAAGTTTTATTCAGTAACATTTTGTTTGATTTATAATATTATTATAGCCGTAACAAGAGTTTAGTGCTCCCGCTGGAAATGTTGTTTTGGCCGCTCAACAAACAATTTATTTTATCTGACCAAAACTTTTCAACAAGCTATTTTTTTTTACGCAGAGTAAGAGTCCAAATCTGCAAATCCAATCTTATCTACTACTGTCATACACATATCATTTTTGTAAATTCTATGTACCATTTTGTATCATTTCAAGAACAAAAAAGTAAAAAAAAGTATGTGATCAGAATTGCCAAAGGCCGGTCCAAAATTTTATTTTAATATATATTTATCCTAGTTAAGAATTACGACTTATTCCTCGTAGCTTAACATTTCAAACGAGCTTAACACCGACTAGTCAAAAATATTGAAAAGTGCTTGTTAAAAAAAAATTGCTGAACGTTTGAAAATGCTTTGGTCGCAACTTTACCTCAATTTTTGGTCGTAATAATAGTCCCAGTAGATAGGTTGTGCGTGCTATAGTAAATAAATTCAAGTCAACATATTCACTGTAGAATGTTCCTGAGCCAGTAAGACAACGCACAAGTCAAAGTACCAAAAATATTGCAAGCACTTCAGTTCAAAATGAGTCAAATTAGTCAAATTAACTCAAAAACTGAAACCTCTTAATCATTTGAAACGTCAAAACTTTTCCGATTGGGCACTGCAACAGTTTGAAAAATACTCTAAATTCCATAAAAAAATTATCTTTAGCAATGAAGCTCATTTTTGGCTTAATGGCTTCGTCAATAAACAATATATGCTTTATTGGACACCCACATGTGTTTCAAGAAACTTCATTGCAGCTACAAAATGTAACCGTGTGGTGTGAATTTCTGGATTTCATGTGAGATTGAAAATAATCAACATGTTACGGTCAATAGAGTTTGCTAACGTGTCATGTTGCAAGACTATATTTGGGGCTAAAATTAGATAAATTTTACATCAGCAATATTATTATTATTATTATTGCATTCTTTATTTGTCATTAAAATGTACAAACAGGCAAAGTTTAGCTATAAAGCTGTTCTTCCACTTAACCCTATATGTAGTTACAACAAGACACTTGCCACACAGCTACTTAAACAATTAATCTAATAAATGGAAAGTTTGCTAAACGTGTAATCTTGAGAAATAGCTCGTATTAACGCAGTTAAATTTCTTTTTATAGGGTCACGTTAAGTCGTTAGTTTATACCAACAAGCCAACAACGTTAGATAAACTCAAGAACAATATCAAACGCAAAATTGCCAACATTTCGGCCAATATGTATGGAAGAGTGGCAAAAACTTAGCTCAAAAAAATTGTTTGCTGCCATTGTGCTCGCGGTGGTCATATGAAAAAAATTAAATATCATACTTAAATGTAACATATGTAGTACACCTGAAAAAAAATATTTCAATTATTCTGTCTTTTATTTAAACACTAAATTGTTGTGTCCTTATTGAAAAACCCATTACTTAATTTAATGCCATTATGAGACCTATATATTAGAGGTGTAGTTACGGCCAAGGTGGTTATAGTAAAGAAGGGAATTAAAAAGAAAATAATTCAGGTATCTTTTTACAATCACCCAATCAGCTGATATTTAGCTGCAAAGCCAACGTCCACCATGTAGCCTGGAAGAGCAAGAAAATAAAACCAAAAGATGTAAAACTCTTAGTATTTATAGTAATGTACAATCGTCAATATTATAAATAAAGGTAATGCGTCAACAATTTGCGTAGCAAATTATAGAGTAAAATAATAAAAAAGTGGTATGTGTCGGACAAATTTTTGATGTCTAATCATGCATACATCCTGTTTAATATCAAATCAGATAAACACGCTTCTAGAATACAAAAACCCCCAAAAAAAAATTTATCCAAATCGAAGCCTGTCTAATGCAGCAAAAACGTTACACAAGCTGGAGATAATGACAGATATGTTTGTCAACTCAATTTCTGTCCAAACGCTGTCAAACAAAACTTCCTCCACAAAAAATGTTTGGTAAATCAGGAAATTTGGCAAAGAAAAGACAAACACTAAAATACTGTTCAACAAAATCAAGAAAACGGTGTCTGGGCCACTTATACCAGTCTCACGGCATATAACATTATCATTAAGAAAACTTAAAAAAAAAATTGTGGAAAAGATGCTGTAAGAACATTCAAAACGGTTCTCAAAGCTTTATGCAAAAACAGCACTAGGAACATTGGAACCCTGCCTACCAAAAACGGAAAATATAAAAATTCAGTCAAGAGCACTCTTAATGGTATTAAGTTTCAGATCCAACCAACCAAAAGAAACTAGAATAAAGCAAAGATCATAATCATCCTAAGCAATCTAAAATAAAGGATCAACACATTTGAACCATTCAAGTTTTTAAGAACCAATGGAGTCTGTCTCATATTACAGAAAGAGTTTGCAGTTCTCAAAGATCTTCTATGCGAGATCCTCAAAACTTTTATACGACCTACGTAGCTAAGTCAGTAGCTAAGCCTTAAAAGACATTTTTGAAACCTACAAGAGAAGTTCTGCCGTACAATACTACCTTCAAACCCATTGCAAAGGCTAACGCTGGGTCAACTTTATGCGTAAGAACCGGATCGTAACCATAACATTATATGGAAAAACTTTAGTTTCACCTTTCCTGTGATGCTTTGTCATTTGTAGGTTTACTAAAGATACTAAACAACATAAGCATATTTGCCTTAAGCTTGCCGATGATCTCACCATCCTCCTACACGAAATGTTTGGGGCAACTATCAAATAATACACAAAACGCACTAAGCAACGTAAAAACATAGTGCAAAAAGAAAGCGCTATTATGAATCAATAAACATAAGCAAAATGTATCTTTCATAAGACTGCAAACACTCATCTAGATAATATAACCACAAATGACATTTCGATACTACTTGCAACCAAAATGATAGTCAGAGACACATGGAGACTGACACTTGACATGACCAGATGGGTATGTACGGTAGTAAAACCACACTTAAAAATACAGCTAACAAACTATGTTTAGAGACTAGCATGTCTGCTAATAACAAGCAATAAAAACTAACGCCCACAGCAACTATTGTCTACTATTGTGGCGGGGTACACTTTACTTATTTTTATAAAAGGTGATTGCATAAAAAAATTTGGTACCACAGTGGACAAATGAACAAACAAAAAATATCTGAGCACAGTTAAGAGAACTATCTGGTACACAAATGAAGCCAATGACCAAAATGGTACCAAAGCTAGAATCTACAAGGACAAAAACCAAAAAATCCAACATTTCCCTGACCAAACATGCTGTAAATTTTTAGGTGAAAGGTGGCTGCTTTCCTGGCGGAAGTGAATCGGAATAGCACTATACCTCAATAGATCAATAGCCATCATGACAAATAACTGAACGGCATTTCAGTCTCCAATAATAAAATTTAACTTGGTTATAGCTTGTATAAACAATCTAAAATCATTGGCCACAATTTGGTTCGTAGACACCAAAAGACCAAGAAATAAAAGAAATCATTATGGCAAATTAGCCCGCTAATAAAAAAACACAAAAAACATTTGCTAAACCACATACAAAACTGGAAAGAAAATAATCTGCAGCTAACATAATATAAAACACAGCAACCTGTAGAAAACTCTAAAGAAATGACACTTAAAACTATTATCAAATAATTCTAATACTTTAACTACACAAATAAATCAAATCAGGCGTCACAGGACTAATAACCTTAAACTGTAGTCTTGCAAACAAATGCATAAAATAAGAATAAAGATAGATTCCTATGCCGCAAATGCATGAAAAAAAAAATCTTCACTGGCTGCAAAGCATATACTCTGCAACGCACAATTTCCTTTTGGAAAACATAACGTAACCAAAGAAGCGCTAAAGATAATCTTTTGACAAAAGATTCTGGATTATATCAAAGATAAAAAACTGCTAAAAAAATAAGACCTTGGAGGTACACAATAAGACTTGTAGGCCCGTAATGCAAATGGCACCAAGCAAAACGCTTTAAAAAAAAGAAAAAAAAAAGAAGCGGGTTTTTAGTCAGTAAAAACCGCCAAACTAGAAAAAAAAAACTAGAATACTATTGCAGAAATACAATACTGTCCAAGTCACCTATGCCTTATAAAACCAATAATGTGGTAAAACACCAGATATAACTTAAAAACATACACACACACACACACATAAAGCTAAATAAAAATGCAGTAACAAGATTAGACGCAAGAATTAAGACATCCTTAAACAGTGCCCTGCTCTTAAAGAGCAACAAAAATCAATACGAGAATAGAAAGACGTTAGAATTATAAATAAGAACCCCTTTTGACAACTTTTAGCCAAAAAACCAAAAGAGCGCTGGTGACTAATAGATGTCCCCACCTTCTCAGATCATATAAATATGGTAGAAACCACCAGAAAATTTCCGAATATCCAGGTTAAGATCAACGGCTAAGCCAGCACCGTTATCATTAAAACCAAAAGAAACAAATTCTATCCGGATTTGACACCCGTAATCCAAAATGACAAATCCCGTTGCGCCTCCAAAACCTGCAAAACCAACAAGTCCAATAACCAACGTTTACACTACAATTATTTTTTTTAATTACCCTACAACTATCAAAAGAAATAATATTTCATTAAAAGCGCTATTAACAAATAAAAACCCTTTCTTTTCCAGCCTATATAGATGACTTAGAACCTGCTCAAAACCAAACCAAGATCAAACTCAAGATCAAGTTAGTATCGCTATCATTGACATTGAAGCTGTCCAATTCCACCCGAGTTTGGCAGATTCTTATGCACAAACTTGCAGAATCAGAACTCCAGGTAAACACCGTTAGCATTACAATCTCTTTCTTCACAATTAGCAAAAGAAATAAAACTTTATTACAACGTTTAACAAGTCATCTACGCCTAGCTCCAATACAGTAGTAGAATCCAACTAAGAAGACCGTCATATTAAGAAAAGTAGCATAGCTGCCCAAAAACAATATTATTTATTAAACAGCACCACCAAGTATTGCGTACTAGTAATTTTTGTAACAAAAAAAAATGACTTACCACAATTCTGTCTAGATCATAGAAAGTTAAGCAATCCGGAACAGGTCTGCCTCCCTACCCAAGATACATAGGATCTTTTACAACTTTAAAGAAGCAACTTTACAACAATAAATCTTTAGGTCGACTAATGAAAGATCCCCGTGATAAAAGAATTCAAAAATTTTCACCGTTTTCTAATGACAAAATAAACTCAATATAACGTAGGCACAAAGAAAATAATAATAAAAAACCTTCAAATTGACTTTACAAATCAATCTCCTTTGTTTTGTTTCAGTGCAAACAAAACACAAAAAAAACTACTAACCTTGCATCTAGCAAAGCTCTGTAAGGAGTAAAACGCATTGAAGTCCTGGGCAACACACAAAAATAACATAAAACGTTACCAACCAATGCAGATACAGGAGTAACAAATGAAAAATACATCTATCACCAACGGACATGGAGAAAAGATTCTAAAAAGAAAAAGAAAAATATTTGCATCAAAATAGCTTATACACAAAAACTTCATTATTACCAGTGTTATTAGATTAGAGACAACTCTCACAAATCCTGACCAAGGTCCATATTATAGATAACATTGACTCGACACCTACCAAAAATGACCTACCACATTAGAACAAAGCCCAACAACAGAAACTTTCCCAAAGCTCTGTTGCATGTTTCTGGAAAACGTTTGCTTGATGGGGGTCTAAGATACAGCCTCCAAATTTGACCAACATATCTCAGTCAACTTTATAAAATTCAAACACCTACCACACTTACCAAAGTTTGCCAAGAAAATCTCATTGCAACTTTTAAGATTTACATTGTCAAACAGAAAAGGCCTGCAGCCTGCAAAAATTTAAAAGTAGTTTTCATTAATAATCCAGAATGGATATATTTCCTTAAAATATAAAAAGTGTAAAAATAACATAAGCCAGTTTGTATTTTAAAATTTAATTCTTTACATTGATTTTTTTGATATCTAACACAATTTATTAAAATTTAAGTTTTTGGCGTGTGCAATAATAACCTTAACCTAACCTGATAAAGCATCAGATTCATATTCATTTTGTATTACTAGTTGTTGATCTGACTATTAGGCACGTGTACATGTGTAGATTGTGCATTATTTGAAGTTTGCTTATCGCAAATAATATACTGATGTATTCCATTCTGGAATAACATTTTTTATTTAAGATTCTATGGTCATATATATGAATATTTTTATTGTATTTCATTCTGGATTGTATCGTTGACATATTAGTAGACGTTTATGGATTTGTAAGTAAAAAGGTTTTAGTATAATACACGCTTATACTTTTTTTGCTGGGGGGTGGATTTATGAAATTTATATAATAAAAAGGCGAACGTCAATATCCCACGAATAAATATCTGATTTATGTGCGTGGGGGCCATGCGGAGTGAGTAAGGCGATTGGGAACGGAACGTCTGCGGCCGTTTCGGACGAAGGTTCGCGACCCCCTTGAAGGGTCCTCCGCAGCGGCGCGCTTCGTCTGCTCAGTCCCAACCACCGACAGTCGCCTTGACTGAATTATGGCATACACAATTTATGAACATTTGTAATCCTATTCAAGGTTTTATGCAGATATTACTCACTCAAGCAGGGAATATGAGTTTATCAAGCTTTCAGACGTAAATCATTGCCCCTCCCGAGTTTATCTGTAAATTGCACTTTCCAAGCGCCGAATAGAGGATAGATACTGGTGGGTGGGTCGCACAAATCATCACGAATTTGAGAACGGAACGAAATACAACTCACTAATGCCTATCTCTGTTCGCCTCTGCCAGACGTATACGCGTCTGTTCCAGCTCGCAAAAACCAGAAGTTATAAGTTATCCTGCAAGGTGTTACTGAAAGAGATACAACCGAACCGCCGAGAGCTGGCGGTAATTTCTGTATTTGTTATTTACGAACTTTCAGATAAATTCGTGATTTTTTTTCATTTCGTTTACCATGTATCACGAGGTGACAACGATAAACAGTCCCCAGTGAGGACTCCATGATGACGACAAAGGAAGAACACCAGCCCATTCATTTTATCGATAACATATATGTCAACTCTTAAATTTAAATATATGTATATACGCAAAATATATGGGGTCATTATATCAAAACCAAAACCGCGCCTAAATATGACAACAAAAAATGTAATCACAACATTTAAATTTATAATTATACAGAATATTTTTATCAGACAATTTAAAATAATTTTCTGTGATTTATTTGTAACAAGCAAATGTTAAATATTAATAAACATTATTTTATTAAAACATAAAAAAGCGATCCTGCCAGGATTCGAACCTGGAATCTTCTGATCCGTAGTCAGACGCGTTATCCGTTGCGCCACAGGACCGTATTATTAAATGACGTTATGTTCTTGCAGCCTGCACTTGGCGCTTCAAAAATAACTAGTTTGGAATCTCAGTTAATTATAACAGGACAACAAATGTTCAACATTAAAACAAACATTTTACTTTCACTATCAAGTTTATTAACTACTTTACCAACTTTTGACATAACTAGTTGAATAGTTGTTTGAGTAAACTGAAATATTTTTTAAATTACTTTTAAGATTTAATTTAGTATATTATATTTCCGATTGACTTGTTTGTATGATTGCGGTGATGACCCCAATTGTACGATTTATTTTGTGAAAATCTTATATTATATAAAGTTATTGAATAATGTCGATAACAGCGGGTATGTGTGCGTTTAATTATCACTGCCCATCGGTGCAGTAAAATATCTTTGGATCGAAGATGCCGTATATGTAGTTTCCGGTCAGTGGCACTTGACGGAGTCGCCGGCAGATCTTCAAATCGGTAAAAGACCAATAAAGTATTATTCGCGAGATGAGCTAGAGATAAGAGGGGGCGGCGGGCTGCTATGTTAGTATGAAACGTTTAGAGAAGGGGAAATATATCGGGTCCATGCTCTCTCGGACCGCAACGGCGACAGATGTGATCCTTGATGTCTCTGTCACCTAAACTTGAAAGATATCCAGAGTGTGTCATATTGAAGTTTGGTTATTGGCGGCAGTTATTTGTTATGGCAGTTCGCTATAGTTGGCAAAATAAAATTGCTACGAAGTTTGTTCAATACAGAGGGATATACTTTTAGGTCAAAACTGTTATATGGGATTATTTTTTATAACGGTGGACACTAAAAGCCAATTTGGTCCAGCAAATCATTTTAAGACTGGCATTCCTGAAATATAATCACTCTCAATAACGATTTAATCTGTCCCTGAGGGTCAATTCAAATTATTCTTTATGTCAATAAATCATCCGACACATTTTAATGAAAAATAAAATCAATGCAAATCGGATTATGACTTACAAGATTTATTTAATAAAATTAATCATAAACAGAAAACTTAGCTTAAAATAAAATTATAAAACTTAGCACTAGTCGCTCTGCTTTAAAAATAGTATGTAGATAATTGGTTGAATAATACAATGCTTTTATTAGGTCAGAGTTTTATAATAATAAAATAGAAAATGATTCATAGTATGGCTTTATTTTAAGTCAAAGACTAAGTAACAAGTAAGAACTCATGTACAAGCCCGTGATACGTTTGTTAACTTAAACGTAGCTTGTTTTTACCGCAATTTATTTTGATGCTTGAGGTCACCAGTTTGATTTCCCGCTTGGTGCAATTAATGGTTTCAGTTGTAAATAGTTCCTCAAACATTAATAATGTTGCTATCTTACATCCCCGCATGGGCGCAGTTAAGTAAGGTCATCATGGTAAAGCTTAATATCATATTAAGCAAATAAAAGGCAACCTGTAAAGCTGTTTAAATAGAAAATTGTCCTTTTTTAGGAATAAAAAAACTACAGCTTTCTGGTAGAAAATTGTTATCAAAAAAGTGTGGTACAATATGCATGCCGCAACATATGTCGGTTATCTTATAAAATAAAAATCGTGACTTTTTTGCAGAGAAAAGATTGTGACTATTAAAAAAAAATTAATAATATAATAATAATTAAACATACAAATAGAAATGGGCAAAGTTCGGATTGAGTCTGTTCTTCTACTTAACCTTTATTGTTTAATTAATTTTGACTTAATTGGTTCAAATTTATTATATACTCCAATACATGATTTAAACTAACAATTACAAAAAAAAACACAAAGTACTTCAATAAATAAGCATTCTAATCACTTTTTAAAAAAACTGCATCTGAAATAATAAACCGTGATAAAACTTTATTCTTTTTTTCAAGAGAACTTTTTTTTTTCTTTTTATCTAGAAATAGGTTCTATTTATTTATTTGCTTTATCGCCTTGTCTTTCTTATTGTTAGAACTGGAAATTCTGTTGTTCCTCGTTCATTCCTGATTTTGTTATTTTGCGTGATAGCAGTTTAGTTAGTAGTTTCTGGATTGCACTCAATGAGTAAATGTCGCAATAGTTCTTTGGATTGTTTTTTTCCTCTTTTAAATATTGGTATTGTCACGTGTTCCTTTCATGGGTTAGGTATTTGACCAGTTGTTAGAATTTTGTTGTAAAATGTGGCCAGCTTATCGATAAGTGTCTCTCTAACGTACTTAATCTTTTTATTGGTTATTTCATCAGGTCCCGCCGATTTTCTATAGCTATTTTTCTATCTATATATTAAACAAAAATTACGCATACTTAATATTTAGTATACTGTAAATGTGAATAAATAAGTATTATTAATAAAATGCGTCTATTTTTGAGCATTTCCTTCATTGCGCGAGTGCTGGTGTAGATGTTTTTGCACAAAATGTATATGTAAAATTATTTTTAAACATTAAGTGTAGAAAAAAACTGTTACCAATAGATATAAATTAGAATGTTTTATAAATACATTAAAAGTAAAAAAAAGTGCTTCAGGCAAAATAATGCTCTGCAACCTTGCTGCACTTTTTAGTGCTAGATCATGTGAAGATTTACCTCTTATCAGTCTAACGAGCCACACCATGAAAGTGTTTCTAAGTTTATAAAATAAACACTATAAGCCCGCAAAGTATTTTTGTGCTCCACATGCTTAGACCAAAAAATAATGTAATGCTTCACAGATTACCAAAAAGCATTCAACAATGAATTGATAAAAAATCTGAAAAATTTGGGACTAGATAAAAAAAGCATGCAAAACATCCAAAAACTTTACTGGCAAAAAGCAATTCTAAAATTTAAAAAAAATAGACAAACAAACTACAAATAAAACAAGAGGTCCACCTCTTTAATGCCTACTTAGAAAAAATCTTTAAAAACGCCTTAGAAGATATAGAAATGAGCATAAAGATAAATGACGCTTCTCCAATCACTCTTGATTTTTTTCCAAATATTAAAAAGACCTACAACATATGCTAAACTAACCACATACAGAGTGCAACATGTCATATTAAAAACCAAAGTTATGAAAGTCAGTAGAATCACACAACATCTCAGAAAAATAAACATAAAACAACATCAAAATCAAACAAAAGTAAAAACTTTTAAATACCTTAGAAGAATCTTAAACAAAAAGTGTGACCCCAACAAAAAAATTAAGTCAGAATTGAATAAACCAGAAATGCATTTACAAAACGTAAAAATTTACTTTATGGCAAAAATTTACTCTTAAAAGACGCAATGCCGCACTGTTTAGTATTATATACGGTAGGTATTATTGTACGGCGCTGAGACATGGACGTTAAAAACAAATACTATAAACAAAATAAGCGTCATGGGTTTTCTAATACTAAAAATTAATTAATTTTGAAACAAAAGAATTTGTCACTTTCAAATGAGACTATGTGCAAATCTGTATCTCAATAACTGTGGAAAGAATAGGCTTTTTGCACATTACTTTTAGCTTAAAATCGTGTTTTCCTTAACCTTTCACAAACCGACATAAAATCATTTCCGTTCCTTTTTGGGGGTAGGTAATCGAAGTGCACACAGAGCCACAAAAAAGACATATGTATGTTTGGATGCCTATATGAGGTAACGGATTCATTTGGAAAGAAAGCTACGCTCTACATTACTGTCACTCGTGTACAAATTTCCAAAAATTAAAAGAATAAAAATATGTAAACTAAGAATTAATATTTTATTTTGAAATAAAGCTCAATTTTTTGAGTGGCTTGGTTAACCAGTGACGTACTCTCAAACACATTTGGGACGCTACTGATCAAAAACAAAAATTTCAATAAAAAAAAACCGTTATTGCTTAACAATGCAATTTTATAAAAACTTTTTTAATTATCAAATTTGTCTTTCGCTATCATGCGACACCGTGATCATACTGACAAAGTTTATAAAACCAAATCAATTGTCTATGCTTGACCCTTGGCCGTTGTGATCGTTATATCAAGTTTGAATAAATTATTAATTCATTTCAGAACTTTTAGTGTTTCATTGAAGCAAGTTCCTATCTGAAATCCTTTACACCGTAAAAAAAATGTTTTAATAATACTATTGAAAAAAAAATTAAGAGTGATTTATAGGCAATTCCACGTCAAGTCAGCAGTCCATTTCACGCAACCCTCTCTGATTTAGCTCAAATTGTATACACTTTTTTGGGCACCCAAAATATGACTTCGTGCCAAATTTCAGACCTCTAAGTCACATAGTTGGCTTCGTAGATCGAATTGAATTTTACTGCATTTTTTTAAGTTCAACTTTAATTTATTTTAATTTCATTTATCTTAATTGCATTTCAGCCTAAAAAAAAATTTAAACAAATATAATTGATGGGAAATGCGCAGAAAACGCAAAAAACGTTGTTTTTTTCAAAAATTTATTTCTCAAAAGTTACCACCGATTAAGACTTCAAATTTGGGGAAAATACAGCTAAAAGTATGTTCTTTAAGATGCTTGAATAAAATTTTCCCACACTAGTGATAGTATTTGCTCTAGAGCCTCTTGAACGCACAAAACCATTTTTTAATAAATTTTTTTTGCACATATTGATTAATATATACAAGGTGTTAATAAATAGGGGTAACAAACTTCCAGGGAGGATAGGGGAGTTCATTTAAGACAATTTTTGTTTATAAACTTATAGGCAAGCATGTTTACCCTAGAAGCTGCACGTCAAAAACTTTTTTGTTTTTTTATACAATATTCGAATATATCTCTTAAAAGTCTAAATTAAAAAAATTATAGGCAATTAAATTGTCCATCTTTTTGAACAGCATATCTGGATCTATCTCTAACCGTACTCATATCATAAATCAAAGGTTTTTTTTTTAAATTTTTTTTTGTTATTTTTGTTTAAAAAACTTGAAAAAAAAATTTAATATTTGAAATTAAACGCCATTTAATTGCGTTTCTTTCACCTAATAACATGTTTCAATGTAGCTCCTACCAATTGTGTGCTATTAAAGAATAACTTTAAAAGGAACATTTTTTTTGCTCAATATGTCTACCACCAACTTTGATGAAAACATTGCACCTTTGCAGCATATTTTCATAAACCTTCTCAAAATTTCCAGGCATTTCTTGAGTTTCCTGCGCAGCTGCCATAATACGCGCTAACAAATCTTTTTCAGATTTGACTGGCGTCTTGTACACCAGACTTTTCATGTAACCCTACAATAAGAAATCTATACTGCGTACACACTTGCAACAATCTGCCGTACCGCAACATTGTCGCGTAACATCCTCGCGCAACATCACCTCGCAACAGCGTCCCATTGCTTGTCGGTTTTCTGCCGTCGGATCAAAGAAAATGTTACGCGACGATGTTGCGGTACGCAGTTGTGTTGCGGATGGATGGTACGCGACGATTGTTGCAAGTGTGTACGCAGTATTAGAGCGTTAGTTTCCAGGGTCTGTAGCGGTCACGTTACTGAACCCTCTCGCCCAATTCATCTATCCCCAAACTGTTTGTTGAGGTCATGTTGCCAGATCTGTAGGCAAACCCCCATTGTTGCAAGAGTTAAAAGCCTTCTCTGTTAAATGTTTTATCAGTAAAAAGAAGATACCGTAAAAATTAAGGCTGTAAGCGACAGCTATTTACGAACCAACGAGAAAGTTAATACGTGGTGAAAAACCGATTGGACTTGAATTTGAGCTTCGCAATTTACCTGGTTGACTGCAAATCGGGCTGTATACAAGCGCGTCGCAAATCTGCCATGCATTGTGCTTCGCCGTAAACTAACATCAATTTTTATATTTAAATTCTAGTATAAACCAGGTTCAAGAAAAAAATTAGATAAATGTTACTACGTTCAATCTAATCTTAAACCCATTGCCCCCCGAACTTTTGTTTTTTATATATTTTTCTAATTATATAATCGTTAAGATATATTATGTTTATTTGTACTATAAGCAATAAATGTATTTATTATTATTATTATTATTATTATTATTATTATTATTATTATTGATATAATCTTAAAAGCTATGCTGATAGTAACAAGCATAAGCATAAGCATCTTAAAGTACATATTTTTGGCTATCTTTGCCCAAAATTTGGAGTCTAAATCGGTGGCAACTTTTGAAAAATAAACTTTTGAAAAAATAACGGTATTTATATATATTCGTATGCGCGACAAGATTTGACCCCTGCATTCGATTCTTTGAAAAATTTCCCATCGATTATGTTATTAAAATTTTTCTAGGCTGAAATGCAATTAAGATAATTGAAATTAAAAAAAATAAAGTTGAACTTGAAAAATTGGCGTAAAATTCAATTAGCTCTACAAAGCAAACTATGTGACTTAGTGGTCTGAAATGTAGCATAAAGTCATATTTTGAGTACCCAAAAAAGTGTACAAAGTTTGAGCTAAATCGGAAAGGGTGGCGTGAAATGGACTGCTCACTTGACGTGGAATTGCCCTTGTAAGAGCTTTACAAATAACAATATTTTGGTTTGCCTCTTACCTTTCTGCATTTAAAATTACTCAAATTGTATTGTAAATCTAAGTTTCTTTGAATAAAAATTGTTACGTATTATCCCTATTAGTAGAGTAGAAGAATCTGAAGTATCACTCCATCTAAATCAGCAAATTTTAGAGTTACGTAAATATGAACAATTTTTGAGGTTCTTTGAGGTGAAATTTAGAAAAACTTAAAAGATTAATAATAAATAAATGATTCTATAGTTAAATTTTGTTTGGTTATCTTGCTTCGTCGTAATACCCATAGGGGTTTCATTTATGAAGAAATGTTCTCCAACAAAACTATGTAAACTGCAAAGCAAAAAAAAAGTTTTATAAAATAGAAAAAAAATTCCAAGCCTATGCTTTTGAGATAAGATTCACAAATATTCAAATTCAAAATATCTTACGTCGTTGGGGATTTGTCTAGATTCAATCTTAAAAAAAATATTTTTTACTATGGATGGCAATATTTTTAAAACGTGCACGAGAAAAAATAAATAATTTTGTTTTTGTATAAAATTTGCAAACCGATCCGATTACAACTATGCACCAAAATGTAAGTTTGAGCAAGACCTTTAATGATATATATTTGTTTTTTGCAAAATCTTCTGTAATCGGCTATGGCTATGGTTTGTTGTTGGTCTGGATTTTCAGTTCTACTTTAGAAAAAGTATTGGTAAATCATTTCTTCCAAATCTATGTCAACAAATTTCCATAATCCAAAAGAATACTTTTTGCTTAGTGTTACAATGTTTTTATTACACGTTTACAAAAGTCCTGTTTTTGACTTAGCACTAATTCTAGACTTTAAAGAATTACGGTTGATAAGAATTTTGACCAGATAAGTTTGGATAGTACACTGGTACTTCATCTAGATCTAGAAAAAAACAAACAAAACAAATCGTTTTATTTGTTTTGATATTTTAATTTTATTATAAAGTTTTTGCAATATTTTTATTAAAAAAAAATACTTTGGAGATGCCTCAAGGTGCTTGGTATGTTTTGGTAAAAGTCTAAATGTCGTCATGTATGGTAAATCAAATATGAGATTTGGTAGCGGAGTTTACCTGCATTTTCTTAAATATTGTTGTCTCACACGTCAAGCGTCAATTTTTGCCGCCTTACTCTTAGCATAGTACATGCTTAAAAGTGGTTGTTAAGTAGTATTTCTTTAATGCAATTGCATAAACATGTCTTGGCAGAATTCAGAATGTCGTCTTATCCGGTAGCTCAAATCTAAAGACTTAGTTGCAGGGTTTACCCAAAATTATGTCACTCTTGATGTTTGCGGTTATAGGCGGGTCACGGCACTCTAGTTGAAACTACTTGCCCACATGTAATAAACTAAAAACCCAGCTCCATATGTCACTATCTTTCTTTAAATTAAAGACCAATGACATTTGCAAAATAAAAATAAACTAAATTCTGCAATATTAAAGTTTGGGTGGGTAGTACTTGCTCACATTTAATAAAACTATTGCTATGCCCACCCGACCAACTGTTTGTTATCGGAAGGTTAGAACAGACGCCTGTAAAAACCCCGCAAATGTTTTTTGTTATTCTTATAAACCATTACATTCACTTAGGTTCTCTTAAGTCCTAGTTTGCTCAATCAATAATTAACTAAATAGTTTAATATCAAAAGATATTTCCACAATTTATATTCTATTATCTTCTAAATTATTACTTTAAAAGTAACTCTATTTTTTGCTAACTTCTTAGATTTTTATTAGTTTGTCAAGGTTCATGTAGTTTTATTTTATCAAGATATTAATAATTTTTTTGTCAATATTAATCAAATAGTTCAATTATATTATATAAGTTAAGCAAACAATCGTTAAACTTCTCTTACTAAGTCTTCTAAGTTAACCATGTATCTCATATGTACGCATTTTTACAGACTGTTTGGCTCTCCTCTGCATCCACCAAAATTTTCCTAATTTTAAGATTATTTCAACATTAATCTAATAAATCAACAAAGCTTTATTAGGTTAAACCTTAAAAGTAATTTTAAATAAGCTTTTTCACCTGATTACATAAACCTCTTTTTGACTCCGCTAGCTTTGCTCAACAAAGTTTTTATAAGCTATCAAACTCTTTTATGTCAATCAAAAGTTTATTATGCATTTAAAACCTACCATAATTCTTATTTAGTTACTCTTAGTTTAAATTTTTTATTTGGCACATCAATACACATATACTCAGAGTAACTTTCCATTCACAACAACGCGCATAAATTTAGTCTATACATTTCAAACATTATGCTATTTCTTCCAAACAGTTGTAAACTTATTATACAGTTAAATGTACTTGTAGAATATTAGATAGACTTTAAACAAAGAGGTCGAACTAGACCAAATTCATCGCATCATTAATATCCATGAGTTCAAGATTCTTAATATATATTGAAAAATTTTCTAACCAGTCACTACGTTAATTTATTAAAATATATATATATTTTTAACTTAGGTAATATAGATTTACAAAGCCTCTTTTATGCGGTAGAAACACAATACTTGACATAACCAAAAACTATTTTTTTTAAATCCTCTAAATTACTTACAAGTGCTTAAATGTTTTAGAAGTCTGAAGTACTAAAAATTATTAAAATTTTTCTTACTCACATCGGCTTTTTAAGAGTCATTTTTTGCTAATAATGCATGTTAAAGACAATTAAAAAAATAGATACGTGGTACGTTTTGCTAAATGTTTTTAGGCTGTTGATCATCAGAAAGCTGACTAGAAAAAAAGAATAGGTTACTAAACCAAACTTTATACTTAAATTTACATCTTTGATGAGAAACCCCTAACCTGAATAATATACCGCAATTGAATAGACAGTTAGACACAAATAGTGTGGCCGGTATAATAGACAACTTAATATATACAAAAATTATGTTTACTGTGATTGCACTCATGCCTTTGACCGTTTTAATATTTTTCATTTGCTCTTACATCTTACACATTCTATTGGCAACGTTGTTTTGAGATTAAAAAATGCTAAACGGGCAAAGGCATGTTTATCCACAGCCAACATAATTGTTCACTTAATTAAGTTGCCTATTATACCGGCCACACAATTCGTGTCTAGCTATATAATTAAATATACCTATTATATTAGTTCATATTTATTTTATTTTATTTTCTCGTTCAGCAAATGTCTCATAAGCAATCGTAAAAGTTTTGTTAAAAAATAACTCGTCTTAGTTAATTAAGTCTTCTAAACAAATCAAGAGCTTCTTATGCACGCAGTAGTGTTAGAAATAATAAAATCTAGCTATCAGATGTGTACTGTAAAAACCTGTCTAACCCGTAAAAGGTTTTTCAGTAATTTTTTAGACCCTACAACATTTTTATAGTCTATATTTGGCTCTCTTCTGCGTTCAAATATCTAGGCTTTTATCTTCGCTTAGCTTATTTAAACTCGCATTTATTAGTATTATCTCAATATTAATCTATGAGATCAACAAAACTCTATTAAGTCAAACCTTGAAGTGTAGTTTAAAGTATTTCTAATCCAAAATTAAGCTTCTTAACCAAATTACAATTAAATAAGTTTCTTTTGACTCCGCTGTTTCTAATCAACAGTTTGTGTATATTAAATTGCCTATTACAGCGGCCAATTTGTGTTTGAAGTAGTATACTTTTAGCCCAAAATTGCGTTTATATCCTTTCACAAACTTCGTTAACTAGTGAAGTACCCAATTGCTACATTTAGGGCGCAACTGTTAAAAAAAATTCTAAATAAAAAATTCTTCAGATGAAATAAATTATAACTTATTATAACTTCGTCTGTAGAAGACTTCTAGTAAATCTAAAACTAGTAATGTGTGCATAAGAATAAATTTGTGATAAGAAACAAAGTAAATTGTTTTATTTCATTAATATTTTATAAACATAAATTAATGGAATTATCACGTAGTAAAAAGTTCAATGTTCTACCGACTGAGCTACCCGGGCTCTTATATTTACCATTAAAGTAATGCTTATTGCCCAAACTGGTAAACATTCTTGGGATCAATTATATAAATAAAACAATTAGCATTTTTTGTCAAAAATAAAAAGCAATTGATAAGATAGAAAAATAAAATAAAAATAACTAAATAAAATAAATAAAGAAGCAATACTTTTTAACAACTAATATAAAGCTTGTGGTCAATTCTTTGTGCTCTGTCCTTTTATGCACAAATCAATAAACTGTTCAAAAAATGCATAAAAGCATTAGATCAAAGGTTTAACTAATAAGGACAAATTAAGACCTAAGCTTCAAGTTTTCACTAATTTTATATGTACAATGTTGAACAAAAGAAATTAATAAATTTAAAAATAAATATAAAAAACTGCTTGTTTTGAGATCGTCAATGTGGATTTTGTCTTCAGTATGGCTTACATATTAACAACTAACAACAAAAGAAGTATATTATTAAAAGACCACTGAGATAATAAAAAACACATTCTATAACTGAAAAATTATTCTATTAATTAAAATATAAATAATGTAGTTTTAATTTGTTATATGCTTCCTAGTCAGGATGTAAAATATTTAAGGGGTGGTAGTACAAACCACAACAAACAAATAAGTCTTAATGTCATAGCAACGGTGTCGGAGATATGGAACATTATTTATTTTTATTATTCTTTTTCTTTTCATTTTTTATTTTGCAAAAACGTGAATTTTCTTATCATAGTTGGCTGATGTTTTTGTGAAATAAACATTCAGTATTTGACAGTTGTTGTTAGTGCACAAGTTTTCAGTGCTATGGCTGGTTACTCTAATGCAGAACTAGCCGACATGCATTTCATGTATGGTTGTGCTAATAGGATTGACACCAAAGCGCGACGTCTTTATGTAGAAGCTTATGCATACCGCCAGATTCTTTCACATCGTATGTTTGGATGAATTTACCAGAGATTGAGAGATACCGGTTCACTTCGAAAACAGTGCTATCTTTCCGGCAGACCAAGGTCGGCATCTACTCCTAGAGCAGAACAAGAAATTATAGCACGAATAGAGCATAATGCAAGGACGAGTGTGCGGAGAATATCAGCCAAGGTAAGAATTGGTGCTACTCTTGTTTGGAGAACCCTCCATAAATAGCTGCTCTATCTATACTATGTACAACAAGGACAGGCCATAAATTTAACTGATCATCAGGCACGTTTGGTTTTTTGTCGCTGGTTTCTACGCAAAGATACTAAAAACCCGCAGTTGCTTGCCAAACTTCTTTTTTTGGATAAAACCGGGTTTACACAAAATAAAATTGTTAATTTTCCCCATGCTGTAATTGAATGTGAACATCAAACACGTTTTTCATTAAACATTTAAATGGGTATTATAGGCGACAGGTTTCTAGGTACTGTTGTTTTACCAAACCGATTAACAGGCGCAACTTGACATTCTCTTGGCTTACAGGCAACAAATGTGGTTCCAGCATAATGGTGCTCTAGCTCATTTTTTGATTGCCGTTAGAGAGCGTTTAGACCAAACTTTTTCACATAGGAGAGTAGAAATAGAAGGACCAGTTTTATGGTTAGCAAGACTGCCTGATTTAAAATTTCTTGATTTTTTTATTTGGGAATATTTGAAATCATTAGTGTATGCTACTTCTTTAAATAGCCTCAAGGAGCTGCAGTTAAAAATTAATAAAAAGTGCCCAAAAATCCGAGCCAATAAGGGGGTTTTTAAAAGAGTACGAATGTTCTTTAGACAAAGATGTCGTGCCTGTTTGGAAATGGAAGGAGGGCACTTCAAACATCTTCTATAACTTTGTTCTTTCTCTTGTAAAAATATATAAAAATAAAAGTTCAATATCTCCAAAACCGTTGGTGTGACAACCCATGTTTGTTAAGACTCTTTTGTTTGTTGTGATTTGTGCTACCAGCCCCTTAAATATTTTACATTTATTTTTAAACCCTAAAGAATTTTTTAACCAGCTATACTTGAGAAATTTGATAGTAAAAGTAGTTTCTCTTCAGTACTATGTACGTTGATTTATTAAAATAATATTTTTAACAAAGGTAATAGATTTACAAATGTTTCTATCTTCTACTAAAAAATATTAAAGTCTTTCTTACTCATAAAATAAAACTATTTTGTATTCCTTACTTCACAGATTTATTTTTAATGCTATATATATATATATATATATATTTTCAGTAGCTATTGATAATGTTTACATTGTAAACGAAATATATATATATATATATATATATATATAAATATATATATAGCATTAAAAATAAATCTGTGAAGTAAGGAATACAAAATTGTTTTATTTTATTATTTTATAAACCTTCACGTAAACTCAAAATACTTTTATTAATAACACTTGTTAAAAACAATTAAAAAAATAGAAATACATGTTGCAGAATGTGTTTAGGTTGTTGATTATCAGAAAACTTTTACAAAAAAGAATAGGTTACTAAACTAAATTTTGTACTTTTGATGAGCAGACCCTAAGCTGAATATATTACCGCAATTAAATATTCAAGTTGGAATTTTTGTGGCAAAATTCCAGGATATAATAATTAATTGGCCACGTAACAAACATAAGCAAATGTAAAATACGTTTTAAAAAATATATTGCGTAACAAAAATGATTTTTTCTTTAATTATACATTTCTATTTTATAATCGTCATTATGATAACAAATGCAATAGATAATTTTTTGTATGTAATATTTGAAAAAAAAACGCCCCCGGGTGGGCTCGAACCACCAACCTTTCGGTTAACAGCCGAACGCGCTAGCCATTGCGCCACGGAGGCTGTTAGCAAGATAGTCTATTGTTATTTTAATTTTTTTGTTGTTGTTTTTGTTGTGAGTATTCTGATCAATATTGATTAAAAAAAGCAACGCCCGAGCAGGGACTTGAACCCTGGACCCTTGGATTAAAAGTCCAATGCTCTACCGACTGAGCTACCCGGGCTCTTATATTTTGTTATATTTACTATTAACTAATGCTGCTAAACTCGTAAAATTCATAAGCTGAATTAGATATATAAAACAATTAACAATTTTTGTTCACAATAAAAAGCAACAAATAATAAATTTGATATTCTCTTATCACTACAATAGACAAATAATGACATGTTTCTTAGAAATATATTTTCAAAAATCGTATCTACAATAATGAATGAATTAAATTTAAATAAATTTTAAAAAATGTGATAAATTGTTTGTTTTAAAATTATGTATTAATGTAGATTTTGCTTTCAGAGACATATTTTTTGACAATTAACATCAACATTTATTGCTAAAGCTATTGGTAAAAAAATATGGAAATATATTCTATGAGTTAGAATATGAATGAAGTAATTTTAATTCGTTACAGGCTACCCGGTGAGGAAGTTGGTAGAAGTAATTAATAGGTATATAATATTAAAGCAAATACTTCGTTTCAAAATTATAAATAGTATAGTATCATGCAAACCGGACGTCTTGACATTACATCAGTTTTTTAAATAAATTTTGTTTGCAGCTCGCTTTACACTACTGCTAAGGTGGTATTTATAGACAAATCTTCATCTAAGACTCAAGGCAATCTCATAAAAAACTCCTACAGAAAAACTTAGTTTCATTTTTCTTCCCTTTAATAACAGAGAAAACCAATATAATATAAAAAACTAAATCTTTATTATCTCGCAAAGTGCATTTAAAATAATAATACTCCGAAACAGTAAACTTCTGGAATTAAATGTTCTATATGCTATGAGAATTTCAAGATGTGTATCAATAAAATTCTTTCCTTTTGAGTACAAATCGAACAAATGGTAAAATGGTAAAAAAAGCCTTAAACATGATCAAGTGTTTAGCCAACATCGATTAGGGTTTTCGAAGAAAGATACATTTAATCCATTTTTATTTTAAAACTGATACTTTGATAAATAATAGCAACAAATAATTAAAAAGTCGCCCCCGGGTGGGCTCGAACCACCAACCTTTCGGTTAACAGCCGAACGCGCTAGCCATTGCGCCACGGAGGCTGATAGCAAGTTTGTCCGTTGTTGTTTTTGTTTTTGTTTATAGGGTTTTTAGTGAGAGAAAGTACAACTATTGATTATTAAAAATAACGCCCGAGCAGGGACTTGAACCCTGGACCCTTGGATTAAAAGTCCAATGCTCTACCGACTGAGCTACCCGGGCTCTTAATATCTTGTTTTACTTACTTTATTGTAAATCTCTTAAACTTTCTTGGCTGATTTAAAGAATTGGAGCAAAAACGTGTTCCATAGAGGCAAACTTCCATTAATTTTATGTACAATAAATGAATAAACACTTATTTTGAAATCATTGTAAATTTTAATTTTAAAGGTATATCTTTTGATCAACAAACAACAAAGTTTATTGCATAAAGACTACTGAGATAACCAAAAGCAAAAGCATTTTCAAACTGAAATTATATTCTATAAATTTGAATACAAATAATGCAATTTTAATTTGTTACAGAAAACATTCCAAACAACAAATAATTGAAGAAGATATTCTAAGAGCAATAAAGTCATAAAAAATAAAATTTATTGATAAAAACAATCTTAATGTCATAGAAAAATATCGGAAAATACCCTATAGAATAATAGTTAAAGTCAACTTTCATAGCACTGCCAAAGAAAACAATAGCAACAAACACAGAATAATCAGCCTCATAAACCACGTTCTAAAAATATTCCAAAAAATTGTCCATCACCAAATAATTATGAAATGTGAGACAACCATAGAACGGATACAATTTGGGTGGGTAAAAATACTTCATCGACGTCTCACACGAAAACTACATGCAATTTAAATCAATTCACTTTACAGTCTTGCAAGTCGTGTTGTTTATATTTGAGTAAATTTCTTCCGAGTTTTAATTTTCAACCACTGATTCTAACAGAGATTGCAAAATACTTGCAATCAATTTATGACTGTAATAAAGGCCGCTAGGGGCCTGTGTTTGTGGGTGATGGAAGTTGACCTTTGACTGGTATCATATCTGTCAGTGGTCGGTTGTATTTCAAGCTATGGACACTTATGAATGGGACATCTCAGCGTGCACCCAGTGATGCCACTGCACTGGGTGTGTGAGATCACATCTTTACATCACAATACATGTAATATTTAACGGCCATCTGCTACACGAGTCCTTATAACATAAGACAGATTAATGTGATATGTTTTACTAAGGGTACCTGTAAATCTCTGATCATTATATGAGACAACTAATTTATTTGTAACGATTTATTCTGATGGTTACGATAATGCACTCGGCGATTCCGATCTGGAGCTACTGTGGTCGCTCGCTTATGACATGTAGACAAATTGTCAGCAGTGATTTATCACACTCACTCCACACACGTACACAATAAAAAACTGTATATAATGCAGTCAGATCTTGTCGGGCTATATATTCAGAGGATAGGCATAAAAAATGTTAAAATCTTAACTCCATTGATACCAGTCACTTACTTTATTATATTAATATTAGTTATATAAACAAGACACGCAGTTTTTATTGTTATGTTAATTTATTGAAATATTCAAAAGCATAAAATTTTATTACAACACTTATATATTCAATTTGCTGCATATTTATTAAATAAATATAAAAAAGAATGATTGATATGAAATAATCTGCAAATATTTTAAATTATCCTGTGATTTATAGTGTCAAATATATTTAGCAAACATTTATTATATAAATATCTAATAAAGCGATACGTTATTATAATAAAGTAGTCTATACATATACGAAAAAAACATTATATTGGCATATGCCCAAATTTCATTTAAATATTGAGTCATAATTTTGTTGCAAAGACATTTAAATTGTGTTTCATCATAAAGTGTGACGAACTATTCAAGATATTTGCATTCCATTGCTATTTTATGTGGCGATAACAGTACTAGTAGTGATTTACAATATCCCAACTTGTTAGATATAGTCATAAAAATGAATATCCTTAACAATCACTACAAGAATTTATTGCTGTTAATTACATTAGTATAAATCAAAATTATTATATTATTTTAATGGCACTAATTGCAACTAAGTAAATAATTTGTAATCGTTTCCTTTATATTTTAATTGCATTCAAAATTCAATAAATTTTTCATGTTTATATCCTATCAGTCAATTCTTATATTTTTAAAACAAAACAAAAGTGTAATTTAAGTATTTATTCGAATGCTTTGCACTTTTAATAGATTTATTAATTGTTTAATATGTTGGATAACAATTAAATATTTATTTAATGAAACAAAAAACACAAGTTTTAACAGTGACAGTTGGGTCAATTTTTTTCCTAATGTATGAGAATCAGAAGCAGATAAAGACATAAAATCAGTAGATAAAACTGTACAATTTCTAGTAAATACATAAAAATTCCTAATGCTAGGACGGTGTAAACCTAAGTACATTTTTAGTAATATTTGGTAGTAGTAGCTTGCTATACGCTGGTCATCCTGGTTGCTCAAAACACCCTAGAAATGAGAAAAACACTGCTTTCTAAAAAAGAACAGCATCTTTCTCACTAGACTTTTATAACCAAGACCATGGTGCTTTTGTATAGTGATTTGTTTGTAAAAATTAAATAAATTTTCATTCTAAAGTAATAATTAACTCTTGCTGTTTGTGTTCGCTGCGCCAATGCAAAGATGTTGGTCGTAGTAATGATATCTTAGCTAAGTAGCTAAGGGTTAAGTAGATAATGACGTTATATTGGAGCAATATAAACTTGTCAATATGTCCATAGTAATGCCTAAGTAATGAATGTTGCTAAGTAAAGCTTTGACATCAAGATAGTGGTTGTCCGTAAAGTTTGTCGTTCAAAAATAGTAACAACAAGAAATGCAGTTTTCTTTCTTTCTTTTACTAAGTCAATTTCTTGGCAGATAATAAAAAAGTTATTTTTTGGTCGTATTTGTATGTTTGTTTGCTTGCAACAATTTTTCCCATTACATCGACGTAACGTTGAAATGACTGCTGTTGCTAAGAAGTGGCAATGAAAACGTTGATTGTGTTTTTTGACCTTCTCTTTTTAATACCACTGAAGCGTAAATCATTGTGGCAAACAACTTTCTTCTCTTCCTGTATGCGGTAGTTTGGTTAGAGGCATTGTTTTGTTAGAAGATAGAAACGTGTTTGCTAGGTTCAATTGAAAGATTTGTCTATCAGGAGTTTTGTAGTTGCGTATTTTTGTGTATGTACTTGCCATACCATAGTGCAATTTTATCTTCAAAGATGATCAAAATCGTTGAGTTTCTGCCAAAAACGTCTGTTTGAAAGTCGAGTTTTTCACAAAATGAAGCTGCAAAGCTGAATTGTTCCCTTTTTATAATCTTGTTACTTTCTGCAAAACGCTTTCTACCACAGAGGTAATGCCTCCTTTCCTGAATAGCAGTCTTATATGAAATTACTAATTATCAGTACAGTAGTGCCATTTGTGTTAGGTCAAACTTTAAGGAGTTAATTGTTATTGACTAAAAAAACGTTGTTGACTGCTAACTATTTGCAACTTGCTACCGTTTGCAGATTCTAAGATTATCAAAATCCGTTAGCTTAGTTGCTGCAGAAATACTGCATTGTTGATCTGAGAAAACCGCCGTAAGTTGTCCCAAAATTCTATTGTTTTGTTCTTTTAGAAAACTTTTAACCTGACTAACGTATAGGCTCCTTAAGATACTATCTTGATTTGATTTGTATGTGAATTTGCTGCCAAAACTATTTCTGATGCAATTTGCGTCTTAGTCTTTGCTATTTCTAACAAAATTTTGTCATCTCGTTGATAGATTGTAACAGCATAGAAATAGACAATGTTCATTTGTACAAATAAACTTTATTTTTTTCCTCTTTTTTTAGTCAATGTTAATTAAAAAACTTAGTAAAAGTATTATTTATTAGCTATGCTCTTGCTAAAAACGTCTTTTTACGTGCTGTGGCTTATGTATTTTTTGATTAAATTGTAGCAAAACTTGCGCAACTTGAAATTGGTTTTGGTGGTTAGTGGTAGTCATTTTTGTTGTTTAGTAAAATGTTTCCATTAATGCAGATTGTGAGCAAAACAATCAACATTAATTTTGGCCAATTAAGACCGACGTGGATTGGTCCCACACTATAAAACAAATATTTTGTTGCACCCTTGTATATTAAACCACCGTGCTTTCCTCTTTTAAAACTCCTGTAAACATTAAACTTTTTGGCGCAAAGACTAAAGCTTCAATCACTTTGTCACTTTGTAAAACAGCCGACTAGATCCGCCAAGACACCATAGACTAAAACTACGTCTGTGTTTGGCTCACGACAACAGTTTCCTCCAACCCAGTGACACCAATCACCCTTCACGTCATATGCACTAACAATTTATGCAATTCCTTAAACCTATTAGGGGCTTGCATTCCCCTGCAAGAGACCAGTGCTTGCTGCTTTATACATCTTCACGTCGCTCTACAAAACAAACACATTATTCTTATCCGTATACTGAGTGTGTTTAAAGTCGTACTTATAAGATACCGTACAACACAAAGTTGCACAAACTTCTACAATGTGAGTTTTCCACCATGACAAAACTGCCCTTCGACAACTTTTGAATTTTAATAACCGGAAAAATCTTATTCTGTGGAAGTCAGAGCTGAGCTTCAATAATAGTCAAGTTTTACCTTCAAATAACCCCAAAGAAACTTGTTATTATCAGAGTGCATAATAGAAAAACCGTTAATGTTAACCGTGTCCAGCAGAAATAAACGACTGTGCGGCAAAAACAGTCAAACAGCAAAAAAACATCAACAATAAAAAAGACTAATCAGTTTTCAAACAAGCAAAAATAAAACGTCCTTTGATGTTATGAAGGTTTAGTGGTATTGCACAGTCCGTCATCAACGCATTTTACAAAGACCACTTGGGTAATCCACGCACTAAGCCAATGTCGTTAAACCTTCCAATCTCTAGTTGTTATTAAAATTTATTGTACCTGCGACACTTTTTCAGAAGGTTTCCATCAAAAACCCATAAACCAGCTCCGGCATTACACCATAGTTGAAAGCCACGTAATACTCTATATTAACCAATTAACCTATAGAACTCCGTAGAAGATTTTGCACACAAACCCACACACGCTTCATAAAAACAAGCTACTCCAAATTATGTCTCTTTAAACCAATGCTTTTTGAGCCAAAATTTTTTGGGTGTCTATTTTGAGACAATGTTAAAGATGTCCTACCAACTGGTTAGAAAAAATCCTTTGATTTTTCCACAAACGTTTAGTCAATGAGATTTTGAACAATTGTTTATATTCTATTTTTTTAGAATTTTCTCAATAAATTCTAGAATAAGATAAGTAAAAAAGATATTTTTTTACAAAAATGCAAACAATGTTTGAATTTTGATAAATTTCTTAAACAAAAATGGCTAAACTAGCACAAACATGAATGTAACAAAAAACAATTTAGTTAAAAAAAAAACTTTATGGGACTCAATCTGACAATCTAGAAACAGAATAATAGTGAAAATGTAAGAAAGGCACTTAGGCAAGCATCATAACAAGGCGTAAAAAACGACGCCATCATAAGATGTCAATATGATAGCACGTAAAGAACAGTAGTTAACTAGCTTAAGAAACACACTTATAGTTAACTACTACTGGTTCTACAACAGCTTAAAAGACACGCCTAAAACAATTGGCAAAACTCGACGAGCAATAACAAATAGGAGTAAATAACTAATGACGCTATGGCCACTTTATAATCCCCAAAACAGACCGTAAAGAAAAGAGTTAGTATTGGTTTAAATTCTGATAGCAAAAACCAGCACTAACAGCGTCAGATGATTGAAAGCAACCCCGTTCAAAACAAGTAAATGAGTGCAAGGCAGTGGGCAAACCCTCACAACTAAGAACTCACAATTCATCGTTAGAACAACAAAACCTTTACTAGCTGTAGACTTACATTAATGTGAAAACAAGGATAACACCGGTGTGGCAAACAGATCTTTACAAAAAAGGAACGTCATCAAAAACCTCGAGATTCGCCAGCACCACAGACGGATTTGTCATAAAAAGAAATAAAAACCAGGTTCTGTACCAGGTAAAAACCACTAGTTGTCGGCTTAATAACGTTCTCAAAAACAAAAGCAATATCCAGGTTGAGTACTTGCTACAAAAAGAAGTAACTGATAACAAGCAAATTTAGCTCTAACAACTCTACTATAATATGCAAGGTAAATGACTAATATAGCTGACTCAATAACTTTAAACTTGACAAAACATACATTTTTAATCAAAAACGCCTAAGCCGGTCAACGTTATTTATAATTAATGTTGCTAACAATGCCGAATAAAAATCAGAAATTTATAGAAGTCTCAATTAAACTGGTACATAATACGGCAAAAATAATTTCCACATTTTAAAAAAAGATAAAAAAATGATACAAGGTATGACTATTTTTTATTTCTTGAATGCGATGAAATGATAAAATCACATAGAATCGTTTAAGGAAGTTTTTCATCACTCTCATCTTTTTCTTTAGGTGCATATCCGATTTTGAATGTTTGCGATAAGCATAACTATCTTTACTTTATTGGTTGCTATTCTAAAAAGCTCCTTTTACGTTTTCCTAAACCACGCCCTAAGATTCTGTAACCATAATATTCTCCTCCGTCTTGGACCTCGCTTGCCGTGTATCTTGTCTTAAATGATGGCTTGTAATAGGGTGTTTTTGTTTCTCATGATTTGATATTAAAGTTTGCGAGTTTTGATGGTGTATATGATCACCGTCTCTGCGGAAGACTTCAAAATATCCGCAGAATACGTCAATATAGCCACATTTCAAAGACTTTCAGCTTTTGAGGTTGCTTCATTAAATGTCCAGGACTTGACTCCGTATAGTAGTATTGAGAACATGTAGCACCTCAACATGCGTATATTGGTACCAAGATGGAGTTCGTGGTTTTTGAAGAGGTTATTCATTGTATTGAAAGCGGCTCGAGCTTTCTCAGTTCTATTCTTTATTTGTTCACAATTGTGCCTTAGTATATTGTCTGCCTCACTTTCTCTATTTGCTGTGACCGTATAGATTTACATTGGGTATCTTTTCTTTGCTTATAACCATAAACTTTTTCACTAACAGCTATAATTTTGTTTAAAAATGTTTGAAGTCCTTCAAGAAAGTCAGCGAATAACATTGTATTGTTGGCATACCCGATATTGTTCAGTCAAGCTCCGTTTAGTAAGATGTTTTTTTCTGTGTTTTCTAGGGCTTCTTTAAAAACTTGTTTAGAGTATACATTAACAGAATCAGCAAAGTATGCACCCCTATCTTACCGCTCTTGTTATTTTGATGTCTTCTACTTGTTCATCTTCAATTTTCAGTGATACGATCTGGTTCCAGTACAAGTTAGTGATGATTTGAAGATCATTGGCGATTATTCCTTATTTGATTTAAGATTTCTATCATCTTGTGATGTTGCACAAGTTTAAAAGCTTTCCGGTAGTCAATTAGGCATACGTAGACATCGCAGTTTACGTCTCTGCTTCTTTGGAAGAGGACCTGTACTAATAAAAGTGCTTCTTTTGTGCTTATAGCGTTGATAAAGCCAAATTGGTTTGCTGAGATTTGTTTTTTTGCATATGTTGTAAATTCTCTTGTGTATTATTTTAAGGAATATTAAAAAAAAATGACTCATGAGACTGATACTTCTATATTCCTCACATTTTTTTGCTCCAACTTTCGTTGGTATTACAAAAAATTCTGACTTCAACCATTCTTTTGGTATAGTACCCGAGTTGTATATTTTATTAAATATGTTGTTAAGACTTTTGATGTGCTTTTCATTTAGTAGTTTCAGGATTTCAACTTGTATGCAAGTTAAGCATGCCAGTCAAAATTCCTTCAGTTGCTTCTTGACTGACTTTTATCTAATTAGTTCAAGGCCCAAAAACAATGTTTGAAAACTTTGGCCGCTACAAAAAAAAAAAAAAACAGGCGTAAAAAGACCACTCTTATGCTCTATCCCATATTTTTTAATTTTTGTGTGCAGAAAATTTAATTTTCCAACGCAATAGTATCAATTAGAATTTACAGTAACTGTTTTTCCACTCAAAAGTAAGTCCCAATGATGCCTATAGACAACATCAACATAGCACACCAAACGGCTATGTTTAAGCTATTTAAGCTATAAAAAGGTCGTTGGTAGATTTGTCGGAGGTTTTCAACAACTCAGTAGCAAAAATTTGTTTTTTTATTGTGCAATAAAAGTAGAAATGGGCTTCATAGTTACTCCACAGAATGCACAAAGACACAACTGTAAAAATTCTATTAAAGCAATTCATACGTGTTTCCAAGTCTGCTGGAGACAATTCCTGATTATCTTGTGTGGGCGTAAATGAAAATTAGTATGCAAAATTTATTTCACAAATCTTTCCGAAATTTAAAAAATTGAGGCATATTTTTGTTCTGAACGGAATAGAGGCAACATAATCAATGTCTTTCACTGTAGCAATTTGTTTGGGACATTTTTGAAATTCCGGGTAATAATGTTTTTTACTAGAGAATCTGTTGCCGGTTGATTTACCAGTGTAGAACACTTTCATTAACACTCAATTACGGCAAATTTATTATGTACGCTACTTAATTGAACACTCCGCCCAACTTTACCATCTTTGTAGTCCTAACAATGATTTTTTTCTTTTAAGTTTATCGGAATATGCAACAAAAGTCAATTATTCATTTCAGTTTTTGATAAACATTATATCTGCTTCACTTTTGTTAGCTAACCGTATTATGTTAGCTAAACCATTATTGAGAAAAGATATGTTTTTTTTCAATTTGTTATTTGATAGAAATCATATAGAAAGCGCAGTCAGTAAGTAAAAATTTAAATATTAATATCATAGTCGGTACATTAGTCAAAAATTATATTTTTTTAACTCAGTGTTGCGTTCTAGCAATTTAAAACTGACATTTTTTAGTTTGTTCATTAAAAAAATTGTGTTTGCTCAAAAAATCAAAACGGCGCAGTCGGTAGGTAAAATGTTTTTTGTTCTGCATAGTTTGTTCAAGCTAATATTACTTTTCAAATCGTTTGTTAAAGAAAATGATGTTAAATATAGGAATCAAAACAGCGCAACCGGTAGGTGGATTATTTTGTTTTCTATAGGTACACATTGATAGTTTCTTTAATTAGCCAAATTTCTAAACCAAACTTAGTCAGGTACTAAATTAATGTTGACTAAAACCAGTGCTTTATCCTGTACATTTGGCATATGCACCAAACTAGCGCAGTCGGTTAGTAAACAGATTTCTTTTGGCGTTTGGTTTGGGTAACAAAAACTATTCTGTAATTAAGCCTTAGGTCAATTGATGCGGTTTGGTTTTATAGTAAGCACGTAATAATAAGCAATAATTTTAGCATGTCTCAATTATTGTCAACGGTAAGAAATCTTACTTCATTAAATCATTGTAATATTGAGCAGATTGTCTAAAAATAAAAATATTTAGAAATTTTTGTAAGACACAAAGTTGAGTCAATCAACTTTTTCCGCAGCTACAATAAATATTATCATTCAGCATCCATGCATAGTTACAATTATACAGTATTGTAGAATGATCCAGTACGTACGTTTTGCTAACGCTTGTTTTCTGCGCTCTTTAGTAGTATTGAATAAAGTATAGTAGCGTTGACGTAAGTTTTGAGGTTTGGAATAGATTTTGTCTACCATTTTCTCATTGTTGCAAATGTTTATGAAGGTTGCAGTTTATCCTAGTGATAAAGTAGCGTTTTTTGATAAAACCGGTTTGTTTGTCTGTGATAGATTTTGCATTGAAGGTGTGTCATTGTCATCATCACTTTGCTGCTTGGCACCATAGTTTGTAGCTGATTTTTTGTTTGACGGTTACTGTGCGGTTCGGTTTTTGTTGCTATTAATAAAAAAAAACATTTCATAATAAACAGCTTTGGACAAACTATGCCATAAATCTTTGTTTTGATCACCTTAAAAACTTTCGGTGCAGATCAAATGTAATTGCTTTTGTTTTTGAGCTCATGATGGTTATACAGTGTAGCAAGTTCTTTGTTTGCTATTTAAGTTGTATCAAACATTAAAAACACTGTCACTTAAAGTTTTTAGTTAGCTTCGTTTCTTTTTGATATATGTCCGTCACCAAAAGTAGTTTGTTGATAAAAGTTGTTAATATTATTATTGATGATTTGAAAGCCGCAGTTGTTAGTGTTAGACATATCTTGGTGGCACTGTCAATATATTGATTGATCATTTGAGTTTAGATTCGTCCAATCTCTCGATTGTCGTTAAATTCGTCTTCAATAAACATCTTACTGGCATGATGCTTCATTTTGGTACGTTAAAGCTAATTTTTTTGAAGAACATATTTGGAAAATTCTTATAAGACACCAAATTGGCGCATTCGATGGCAACTTGGTGGTTATCCGCATTGTCAAAAAATAGCTTCAATATAATTTTTGTAAGTTTAATAAAAGTTAAAGTGGTATTGACCGATAATAAATAAAAAAGTCTTATCCGGAGGTAACAACATAGCGCTGGTATATCTGCATGGACAAAAAGATTGTCTCAACTTAATAGATGTACGGTAGTCTTGTTGATTAAACTGCTTGTTCCAGAAAACTGCATGTAGATTCCTTAACTTTTGTTATAATAGATCCTACACACTTTTCAAATAAGTGTGGACTGGGCATCAAGTTCCTTACTTGTTATCTTAACATATGTCGTCAAGTGTATTGCTATGGTGGGTCGTGCAAAAATGAAACGTCTTTTCTCAAACGTTGCTTTGATCAATTTCGACTTAAAAATCTTCACCCAAGTTACATAATTTGTAAATCAAACGTAGCCTTAAAGCTAATAAAATGTCACAATTTCCATAATAACTTATTAGTTCTTAAGACCAAAAACGGACAAATAAAAACCAATCAAGTAATCAACGCTTAAAAACCATGTTGGCTGCATTCAAGAATGGTCACTTGCAAAGTAAACATCCATCTAACCTCAAAGGTAGATCCTGGCAGATTGTACAATCTTAAGTACGTAGACATGTGTTGCTTCCAAAATTAAAAAGTTCACTTAACTCATTAGTTTAGTTGTCTATTTTTCTAATATATAGAATTCAATAGTTGTATTATGTCGATAATTATAGAAAATAATAATTTAATAAAAACTCACTTCCTAGTTATACAAAACTTATTTAGGGTTGCAGTATCAAAAGTTTAATTGCTATAGTAATTTCCAGTTTTCTTAAAGAAAACGACAATAAAATAAAATAAAGAATATTTAAAATAGAAATTTAAAAAATTCTGTCCGACGCAAACACTAATAAATTTATGTTTAGCAAACTGTAGACTATAAAATTGACAGATTCCATACAAGCCTGTATATTCTTAATTGATGCAGGTCATTAGTAAATAATATGTTGTAGAAATTTTCCAACTCCGCAAAAATGTGATATTAAATAAATAATAAATTTCTAATTACAAGAAAGCTGGGGTTGAACAATATTTCAGACATATCTTAAACAGAAAATATAATTAAAAATATTGTATGATTGTTATTATTTTTAAATATATTTTAATTGCATAATTATTTTGCTTGATTATTGAATTGTATTAATACAATTTATTTATAACCTTAACGTATCGTGTAGGATTTATTGATGTCTTCCCCTGACATAAAGTACAAGTTCGTGCTGATTTTTTAGTTATATTTTATAACCGAGGTGCAAGTATATTTCTACAGAGTTGCTGGCAATATTTATTGATCAGGCGAGCGCACATACGCCAATTGATAGATTGCTTAATTACGAAGCGTATCTTATCCATATTTTATAATATATTGTGGAGAAAATAATCGCAGTTAATTGGACGACATATATTTTTCTAATTAATTTGTTCTCACGTCATCTTAACGTCCATGCTCACGACTTTCCCGTTAATGAAATTCACATAAAAAGAAACAGAAAGAAAAAAACGCATGTGTGTTTGAAAAGTATAATCTTAATTGCGACCATGATAAATGCGCTTATCATTTAAATTAATGTCGACTATAACTAAAGGAAAACGTGCACGAAGCAATCGTCAAGATTGTTTGAAACACCGTGCAGATTTCATTTAATTAGATCAGAGATTTATTGTGGTCGATTGTTTATTAAAAATGTCGTGCGGTTTGTTCTGTGTGTATATGCAGTCGACGCGTGTGCATCGGCGGCCAAGCCAACCCTTGCAAATTGCCACTAAAAATAAATCAGGTTCATGTATGAGGGCGATAATCACGGATCACTATCACCCCCGACTTTTCATCATATCAGAATTACACAATCCCCCAATATCAAATGATATTTATGGCAATGACCCGATGTCATGTCCGGGCTCTGCTAATCTCATTAATTTCTGTTATTTAATAAAATCGGAATGGTTTTAATTTATTATAAACAAATTTTGTGTATGCGGGTTTTTGGTAATGTTTTTGGTCATTATTATTTAAATTAGATTTTATATGAATTCTTGTTTTATGTAAATTAATCAATGCAAATCATATATATAAATTATATAAATAGATTAACTATGTAAATGTTTGATTATTGTGTGTCCATAATATCGTTCCGACATGGTAGGAATTATGAAATAAAGACAACGGTAATACCCACAGTTTGCGTATATAAACATAAGACAAGAAGACGCATAAAATATAATTATTAAGCGACAGCTATGTTCATTAGCCACAAATATTTTATATATTTATTTTTAAACGTCATTTTGACATATTTTTATTCTCTTATAAAATTATTAAGTATTGGAAAGTATACAGAAGACTAAAATGTAAAAAGAATCAACACAAAGATTAATAAGAAGATTGTAGAATGCAGTATTAATTTAATAATATTTAAATTTATTGTAAAATTTGGGGGTTATGTGGAAGAACAGCTTTATAGCTAAACTTTTATCTATTTAAAATATGATAAATAAAGAATGCAATAATAATAATAATTTTATGTTGTAATTTTTATTTACTAATTACAAATTGCTACATTACTTATCGTCCAAAAAATTGAATTGGTAATTTTTTTTTTTTTAATTTTAAATGCTCCCCAACTGTTAGTAAAAAAAACTAACAAATTAAGTATATACTAAAATAACTAGTGCCCAAATTGTGTTAAAAAATGTTTAGCAAACCAACAGTAACGTAACTAAAAATTGTAGGTCTCGACGCAAATTGTGTGTTTGTATTGGGTGTCCATCAGAGCCAGGCTGTGAAAAAAAATGTATAATCTATTTCTTTATTAACTTTATTGTTACGAGGCCTGTCTGAGCTCTAAGTTCTTTCCTAGTTGCAAACTGGCTACGCACTGCTTTTTCTTCAATCCTTACAGAAGGTATAAAATGCTAAACTTACAAAAAATGTGGTTTAAAGCCTAGGTTATGTAGGATGTGTTTGTGATATTTTTTGTTTTTCTGATTGTCGGGAGATTTTTTGCTTGGCGGATAGAACCCAGGCAATATATTGCCTTCTCTCTTAGATTGACTTCTCTGGGTTCTTTAAATCCATGTGTCCAATAACTAGAACCGGAACTAACAAACTGTTGATAATTGTTGGTTGCTTCTGACTAAAAAGAAAAGCCAATATGTGATCTTGCACCAGTAACACTCGATTGACTATACATCATTTCCCCACCTCTTCCTTCAACTCAGTGCATCAAATTTACTAATTGTTTTGGTATTGGGGTTTCACTTTCCTCACTTGCGTTTTGCCTTTACTCGGAATCACATGCGGCACATAATTTCGTACTATTAATTTCAAGTTACTGTCAAGTTTGTGCTCCTTTGAAGTTAGTCATATAGTCATTTATAATTATGCCAAGCCTTCTGGGTTAAGAGTTACTATTACTACTAAGTTAGCAACATTGCGGAGTTGGATAACACCGTTGCTAATAAAGATTCTGACGTTGTTTGGCTTTGGTGTAGTTGCTTATAACGGCCCTTAGAGCGTTCTATGCTTAAAGTTTAGCAACGTTCGCTGTTCAATTAAAACTTCACTACAGAGATAGTAAGTGGTTGTAGTAGTAATTCTTCTGACAATGGTCTCTTCGTTACTGGTTACGTTGGATTAAGAATTGAATTCAGTGTCACTCAGCACAACCAGGCAGAATATCTTCTTCTTCTTCTCACGCCGTCTCCTTTCGAAGGTTGGCGATCCAATTGACCATTATGGTTTTTGACACGGCTGCTCGGAAGACATCAGTGGTCGTACAGTTGAACCAGCGGCGTAGGTCTTTAAGCCATGAGTTCTGTCGTCTTCCAACCGACCTTTTTCCCTGTATCTTTCCCTCAATTATAAGTCGTAAAAGTTTGTAGCGTTTCCCTCTCATGATGTGCCCCAAGTACTGGGAACATGTAACGTCTTAACATGCAAACCCTCATTTCCAAGCTTAGGTCAGATCTTATAAAAAAATTTCGCATGGTTATAAATGTTCTGCGAGCTTGTTCAATTCTCGACTTTATTTCTTTAGTCATGTCACAGTGTTGGTTGACTAGAGCGCCGAGATATTTGAAGTTAGCAACCTGCTGTATGTAGGCCCCGTTGATGGTTACGGAAGCGTTTGTTAGTCTTTTTGTAAAGATTATGGTTTTTGTCTTCTGTATATTTACAAACAGCCCTGCACTTTCACTGTACTGTACCACGCTATCTATCATTTTCTGGAGTTTAGGTTGGGTATTTGCAATGATAACCGTGTCGTCGGCGTACCTCAAGTTGTTTATTATTCGTCCATTTACAGTGATTCCGCCTGAAGTTTCATTAAGTGCTTCGGTGAATATTACTTCTGAATACAAATTGAATAGAAGCGGCAATAGTACGCATCCCTGCCGAACACCTTTCTTTATTTGTATGGCATCTGTAAACGCATGATCCACTGATACCTGAGCCGTTTGATTCCAATACAGTTCCGTGATAATCTGTATGTCTCTTCTATCTACGCCTGTTGATTTCAGTATGTTTATCATTTTCTCATGTTGAACACAATCGAATGCCTTTCGGTAGTCGATAAAGCATGCGTACAGGTCGCAATTCATATCTCGACATTGTTGGGCCAAGACATTCAGGGAGAACAATGCTTCACGTGTACCAACTCCGTTGCGAAACCCGAATTGTGTTTGGCCCGCCTGATTCTCACACTTACGGTAAATTCTTGTGTGGATTATACGTAGAAATACTTTTAATACGTGTGACATTAAGCTTATCATTCTGTAGTCATCACATTGAGACGAGTTAATTTTTTTAGGAAGGGTGATAAAGGTGGATTTCAGCCAGCTCGAAGGGATTTTGCCAGAAGTGTAGAATGCGTTAAATAGTGATGTCAGTAGTTTTCAACCGTGTCCTTCCTGTTCTGCCAATATTTTGAGGACCTCAGCAAAGATGTTATCAGGGCCTGTGGCTTTTCTGTTTTTCTGTACTTTTATTGCATGTATGACTTTCTTTCTGGTTATTTCGGGTCCCAATTTGTCTACATCGGTCAGCACCGGCGGTAATTGTCTATCATCGTAAAATATTTTTTTTTACATATTGAGTCCACCTTTTAAGTTTCTCTTCTATTCCCAATATTATTTTGTTGTCCGGGCTTCTTAATACTGCAGCCTGGTGTCTTCTACTTTTGTCTCCTAGTTCTTTAATCTTTTTGTGCAGGTTAAAAGTATCATACTTTGCCTGAAGATGTTCTATTTCGACACATTTTTCTCCCAACCACTGTTCCTTAGCTTCCCTTATTTTTCTCCGTATTAATCTGTTTATCTCTTTGTATTTTGTCGTATCTTTTGCCTTATACAATCTTCTTTTCGTCATTAATTTCAAAATTTCCTCAGTTATCCACTCTTGCTTTTTGTTATTTTCAGTGAACAATATCTGGTTTTCCTGTATGTCAATCAGTGTTGTTTCAATTGTGTTCCATGTTGTTTCCACCTCAATGGTTGCGGGCATTCTATGTTTCTTAGTCTCTCCTCTAGGGCTTCGCTTACAAGGTTTTTACAATCAGTATAAGCAGTTTCTGTACGTCTACTCTTTTTCGTGGTTTGTTCATTCTTACTGTTTTGAAGCGTAACATTCTAAAATCGGCAACGACTGGGTTGTGATCGGAATTGACATCCGCGCCCGGGTACGTTTTTACAGATCTAATGTATTTCTTAAAGTCGTGGCTTGCCAGTATATAGTCAATCTGATTTCTCATAATCCTCTCCTTTGTGTCGGCTGGGCATACCCACGTGTACAATTTTCTAGGGTGTTGTTTAAAGAAAGTATTTGTGATAGCCATGTTAGATTCAGTGCAGAATTGTACCAACCGGTCCCCCCTGCTGTTTCGTTCTCCCAAGCCATACGCTCCTACCGACTCATTTTTGGAGCCGACACCCACTTTGGCGTTGAAATCACCCATTATGAATGTGATTTCGCCTTTCTTCGTAGCCTGTATGAGTTCTTCAATGTTGTTGTAGAAATCTTGTTGGAGAATATCGACATTTATTCTGCTCATTTCAGCTTTGACGTTTGATAGCTATCCGGCCATGAAAAGGCTTCTTATATTCCAGGTGGATATGCGCATATTTTTGTTGTATATTTGAAATTTTGATTTGTTTGTATCATGTTTTTTGGTAAACGTCGGGGGGATTCTTAGCACCCTCTCTTCATTTAAGAGGTGCCCCGGACTGAGGGCCGTGTTTTTATTTGTGTCTGTCATTTTGGATGATTTGGAAATTGTATAGTATAGTAGAAGTTCCATTTTCTTTCTATACCGCAGTGCTGGAACCGTTAGAACCGTTCTGGCCGCGCCTCCAGGTATTCAGAACTGTACCATTTTGAAGTTATCTTCTCATGCTACAGCTTGATGATAGTGGAACTGCTGCCTTCCACCATGTTTTGCCATATCTGGCTATCCTTACCTAGTTTGGCCTGCAGGTCGGTGCAGTTACCGGGATGTGGCACGTGGAGCCATAGGTAAGAATTGGGCGCTCAGTGAGGACCAGTCCCCGCCAACCATTCATTATTTATGTATGAATGCGACCGTTGCCGGAAAAAGGTGCTACTTCTACATCACAACCCATACATCCCAGAATATCTGCTGCACCAAAAGGCTGATAGTAGAAGTAGATAGTAGTAGTAAAAGCAACTTACTGTAAAAAATAAATCGATTGTATTAAAAGACTATTACAAATAATTTTAGGCAGTACCCCTTGCGTACCTACTAAAGTTTTTTTTAAAGTTGGACTTACATTATGTTGAATTATTGTAGACAAAACCGGATAAAAAACAAATCTTAATCTCTAAAAGTAGTTTTCATTCTCACAGATAACTTGCTCAACAAGAGACAAAGAATTTACACTAATAATTACTATACAAATAGGAATGTAATATAATCCTGGTTAAAACTCTCCAATTTGCTGATGCTAAAAACAACACGGAAGTAGATGTTTAGAATTGAATGGATAACTTTATCCACAAAACACACCAATGAATTATTGAACATTAGGATTGGTCATTGTAAAGAATTGTTGACTACCAACAAACATAATGCCATCATCGATTTGTCTAATCTAATAAAAGTTTTTGCTACATTATTGTACAAAAAAGTAAAATAGTTCTGCAGACTGACCAATAAAGTTCTTATTAGTACTATATGTTTGGATACCTTTATGAGGTAACGGATCCATTTGAAAAAAAACGTTACGCTCTGCATCACTTTGTTGGGGACACCCATCCAATCATACAACCAATTTAGCTTTTCCAATGGAATGTGAAAAATGTGTGCGTAAAAAAAGAATCCTAAGGCCAGCAAGACCATTAGTAAAACAAAGCAAACGACATTTTTATGTATATTAAGTTATCTATAATGGCAAGTAAGCTGAAGTGGCCGCACTATAGTACATGAAACAATTGGCAATCAATTTATGTCTAATACGGCAAAAGATAATGGATGCTGCAAGATAACTTTCTTCTGAAACGTTTCTATTTTATTTTTCATTTCTCCTAAGTAAATTAAATTTTGTTGCTCTGCAGCGTTAAAACGGTTTTCCGGTATTAGATCGAGTACAAAACTTTAAGTCATTTAGTCGTTTTCAGGATTGCAATTTGATGCACATATACCACCTTAAGACGTTTTTGCTTGTTTGGTTTTCCTCTTTATGTTTCCATATGTTAACAGATCTCATCCTTCATGTCTCCCAAGTAAATTAAATTTTGTTTCTCATTTGAAACCAATACTGAGCTTTGCGTCTTTGTCAAAGTCTACTAAAGTTGAACACTGCAGCTTTAGAACAAATTATCTCAAATCCCCGTTATTAGAACTGGTACAAAACCGTAGTGCCTTGAGATGTAGTTGTGAGTCTTCAAGATTGTAGTTGGCTGCACATGTACTTTGGGACGTTTTTGCCAGTTTAGGTCAAAGCACGTCTTCTTATTTGATGTGTTCTTGATTCTCAGAGTTAATTTTAAAGTCAAACAGTTTCTCTATTCTGATAGTTTTTTATGAATAATTCTTTACCAAACTAGTATTAAAGTAATCATTTTTCTAACTTTAAATTGTTAATCGCCTTGTCAACATGTCTTAAGTACTTTCTGTTTACCATAAAAAAATTTATATTGTGAGTAAAAATAATTTGTGAATTTTCATTTGGTAAAAGCCGTCTGGGCTAGTAAATACTTTTCAGATCGTCAAAAGAGTTCAGCCAAAACTTTTACAGTTTATTGTTAGTTTTAGTAAGCGTGGTTTAGTTTCGTGAAAGCCATGTTTTGGGCGTGTGTGTTGCGACCCAAAGATGTTTTTGTTTTCTTGGTTTTCCTGAGTGTTTGCAGGTTTGCCCATTTTCTAAACTTCTGAAAATTTTTGTAAAACTATCTGTCTAGAAGGATTTGCTGAGCAAAAAGTACTTTCAGTCGTAATAGGAGAGTTGGAGCTAAATGTTACTTTATTTTTAAAGTAAATAATAGTAGTTTGTTGATGGCAACACTTCTCACTAACAAAAAAATTTTATATTCATCAATGAGTAAAGACAATCTTTGTCTATTTCTGTTTGATTAGGTAAAAGTGATGCACTAAAAATGCTTTTTGCGAGGCCTTCTTGATGCTGAGAAAACCCTACAATAGTTTACAAACATTTGGTGAAGTAAACAATTTAAGTCAAACACTAACCTGCTGAAATTTCTTAGGAACCTCTTAACCACTAACTAAAATCTCTTAGCTCCCCATATCGATAAAATACGAAATCATCCTTTAGAACCTTTCTCAACCGTTCAAGAAAAACAAAATCTATACACTTTTCAATTCTTGAAACTATTGTATGCGATTGCCGGCAAAGACAAAACATTTTTGCCAAATCGAGACATAGGTCACCATATCTTCAGGAAAACATTGTTACTCCTAAAAGCTAAAAAAGCCTCAAGGGGAGCGCAGTGTTTACTCAGACACGCTGGTCTTTTTGTGACACTAAATACCTTTTAGACATCCACCAGTAGCTTTTTGTTCACTCACAACTTTCACTTTTCTATTAGGTCTAGATATTTAGCGCACTCTTTACTAAAAAGTATGCTCCCACAAATAACAAAAGACCACTTATACTACTGCGTAAGATATCACAATCATTACGAGTCCAATACAATATAGAAAGAACAGTTAGTACTTATGTCGGCAAAGCCGCGTTTGAACCGCAAGAAACCGTTCCAGGTAGCTTACGTTTCCTGTCCTTTATGTATTTTTTTAGAGCAATTCATCCGTTGCCCATAAAATGAAAAAAGGCAGAACTCCAAACAGTTTTAGGAAACAAAACCTTTGTCTAATCTTGTCTCAAAGTGAACATTCTCCCCAAAATGACACAAGACCACTTATTCTATTACGTAAGAAACCACTATCAGTTCGACTTCTTATGGAAAAAGCAGTGCTAACTGCACACTGGGGCATCTTTATCTGCCCGTAGTACTCATGTCGGCAAAGCTACGTTTAATAAGTAACCGTTTCAGGTAACTTGCTTTTCTGTACCCCATCTACTTTTTTAGAAATTAATAAATGTAACATTAAAATATTAAATTTATGAAAAAATATTCTAAACTAAAAACATCTTTTTCTTCTTTATATATTTTATATTAATAAATGTAATTTTTTTACACCAAGTAGTGGCCAATAAAAAAATATCCAACATATATTTCAAACAAAAAATTGCAATAAAATTTTTAAGATATGAAGATGTGTAACAGAAGTATTTAAACCTTAAGTGTATTTTTTTCAGGTGCATAATTGCCTCAAATAAATTTGTACGTTATTGTATACAGGTCTATTGACCTGCAAATTCACAACAATTGACCATGAAACATAAGGTAGAGCGTCTTTGATTTGCTTATAAACACCAAAACTGAAAAATAAAGCAAAACGTTTTAATGGAGGGGCAATAACTACAGAAAGGTACATTAGATCCTAATTTTAATTTATTTTTAAATTCTAGATTTACATCTAATGCTTTTTGACCCATTTATTGATAATAATTTAATGCCAATGCATAATATTTCACGTCCTTACATTGTCAGTATCGTCGATGAGTATTTAAACAAAGTCCACACCATAAGTTGGGCTGCAAGAAATCCCGTTCTAAATTTGATCAAACGTATTTAAGACATAGTCAAAAAGCTTTGAACACATATTTCTGCTCCTGCAAACAAAGAGAGTTAAGTGCAGCATTAATACGTAAATTGAAAAAAAATTATTGATATAAATTGACTGGAAAAAATATAAAAACTTTTTTGTAATCCATTGTTAATTTTATTCATTGTTAAAAAAATTGCATATTTTTGTTGTTTAATTACATTTAAATGTACGCTTTATACACTCAGATGCAGAAAACGGGTCATTTAGTAATTTTTTGCAAAAAACTAATTAAGTAACTTTTTTAAATAAATTTTTAGTATTTTACAATCAAAAAGACCATCAAGATGTAAAAAAGAAAACCAATTTATGATATTTATCAGTTTATTTAATGAACTTTATTAAGCAAAAACGATAATGTACGTATACCCAAAAGAAAATGCATATCTGCAATATAAACTTAACAGAGATTCTTTGCGTGCCATATCCGCTTAGCGAACGTTGGCTATCATGTTGTCTATCATTATCTTATTCACTGCTGATCGGAACAGTGATTCTGTGGTTTGGCCAAACCATTGCCACAGGTTCTTCAGCCACGATGTTCTGCGCCTTCCTGCGCCACGCTTTCCATTTATCTTCCCTTGAATGATAAGATGTAGGGTATTGTATGTTTCGGGGTGTCGCACTACATGGGCGAAGTAGGAGAGTTTTCTAGTCTTGATGGTCTTGACAAGTTCTACCTCTTTGTTTATCCTATTCATCACTGTATCGTTGCGGACTCTATCCACCCAGCTGATACGAAGCATGCGCCTATAGCACCACATTTCAAATGCTTCTAACTTCTTAAGACTTGCATCTGTTAACGTCCATGCCTCGACTCCATACATAAGAACAGAAAATACATAGCACCTCAGCATTCTCAATCGTAGTGTTAGGTTTAAGTCGTGTCCAGTCAATACTTTCTTCATGCGGGTGAAAGCAGCTCTGGCTTGCTCTATACGGCAGCGAATCTCTAACGAGTGATCCCAATCATCGCTCAGAGTGCAACCCAGGTATTTTATTTTTTTGGTGTAGTCGAGAGGTATGCCGCCAACTTGAATATTATGGTTAGCCTTTGCTAATAATCATGTATTTTGTTTTTTTAATATTCAGTTTTAGGTCATATCTTTCACAAGTTTCAGACACCCGATTGATAAGTGTTTGTAGTCCTTGTAGACTATCTGCTATGAGCACTGTGTCGTCTGCATATCATAAATTATTGAGTGGTAAACCGTTGATTCTAATACCTTTGTCAAGTTCTTGTAGTGCTTCATTAAACATTTCTTCTGAGTAAATGTTAAAAATAAGTGGTGATAGAATGCACCCTTGCCTTACTCCTCTTTGTATTTCTACAGGTTGTGTAAATTTATTGCCTATTCTGACAATAGCTGTTTGCTGCCAGTAGAGGTTTGCAATTAGACGAAGGTCTTTGTCATCGATGCCGGTAGATTTAAGTACCTTTATCATTTTGTTATGATGTACCTTGTCAAAGGCTTTTTCAAAGTCGATGAAACACAAAAAGACATTACAGTTCACATCTCTGCACGATAGATTCTTTGGTGTATTACACGCAGGAATATTTTAAAAACGTGACTCGTGAGACTTATTGTACGGTGGTCGCTACAATCTTTTGCATTTGCCTTTTTCGGTATTGTGACAAATGTCGATTTTAGCCAGTATGATGGAATTATCCCTGTATCATATATAGAGTTAAATAATTCTGTTATAAATCTCATTCCATTTTCTTGCAGTAATTTTAGTATTTCAGTAGGAATCTCGTCTGGGCCTGCAGCCTTTCTGTTTTTTGCGTTGTTTATTGCCCTTTCTACCTCTGATCTAGTTATAGGCGGGCCAGTGGAGACAATCTGTATTTTATGATTTTGTCTTTGATTGTCGGCAAATAGATCTTCAACATATTCTTTCCATCTGTTTAGTTTTTGATTGATTTCTGAGATGAGGTTGCCATGCTGATCCGTTAGTTTATCTTGGCCTGTGTTTCGTCTAAAACCTGCCGCTGCTTTTACCTTTTTATGCAATTGGAACATATCGTGTTTCTCGACGCACTCTTCGATTTCTGCGCATTCTTGCGTGAACCATTTTGCTTTGGCGTTTCTTATTTTCCTTCTCAATTCAATATTTAGCTCTTTATATTTATTTTTGTCTTTGTTTTTATAGTGTCTTCTCATCTCCATGAGGTCTAACAATTCATCTGTCATCCATGTTTTCTTTTTGGTTAGTTTATTTTGCTTCAGTTCTTCATTTGTTATTTCGTTAGTGATATTTTTAAATTGAGTCCATCTTACATCAATCTGAGCTTCATCTGTTAGCATGTTTCCTAGTTCTCTTTCTATCCTTTCACTAATTTCGTGTCGTATTACTGTATCCTTCAATCGGTCTATATCTAATTTTTCTGGCTCTGGTTGATTGTGATATAATCAATTTGGTTGCGGGTAATATTGATTTGCGAGTCAGCAGGTGCTTTCCATGTGTATAAGCGTCTTTTTGGTAGTTTGAAATACGTGTTTGTTATCGCCATTTTATTTTCAATGCAGAATTATACTAATCTGCTGCCTCTATCATTCCTTATTCCTAGTCCATAATCACCGACGATGTTTGCTTCTCTTCCTGATCCTACTTTAGCATTAAGATCTCCCATGACGATTGTGATATTATTGTTCTTTGTGTGTTTTATTAGATTAGCTAGCTCGGTGTAAAATTCTTCTATTATATCATCCTCGCATGCAGATGTTGGTGCGTACACTTGAATGATATTAATATTAACAGGACTAGCTTGTATTTGTAGCATAGCAGAGATTAAAAATGAAAAATTCAGTTGAATAAGATTTCAATACATTGTATTGCCTCCTTGAGCTCTAACTAATGCCTGCATACGGCGGCCCATACTCACTAATAAGCTCACAAATATCATTTTGTAAAATATTCTGCTATTCTTCTTAAAATGCCACACAAAACTCGATTATTGTGGTTGGTGCAACTGCACGTCCTCTAAAACGCTTGCGCAGCAAGTCCCAAATATATTCTATAAAATTTCTATCTGGGGTACATGCAGGCCAATTAATTTTTTTTATTTCAACTGCAACCAAGTCTTCTGTGACGTACCTCACAGAACGCGGTCTAGCGTTATTCTGCATCAGAATAAAGCCATCGCCAATAAGTGGAGCAAATGGAACTACGTAATTTTCCAAAACTTCCTCAATATACAGCTGTGCAGTCAGCAATCCTCCATCAATGACAATTAATTTGGTGCAGGTATCCATTGATATTCTTGCTCATACCATCAGAGAAACTCCATCATGGCGGGGTTTAAAAGTGTACTCTGTAAATTCTCTCGTTTGTCTCCATACTCGTTCTCTTCCATCTGGAAAACGTAGGCAGAATTTTCGGTAACATCTATTTATTTTATGACCATCGTGTGCATACAAACAAAACCTCAATTTGTCGCTAAAGATAATTTGCTTTTATTGATCGGCCCATCATTTTAGACCGCACCTCTTATAATGAAGAGTTAAGGGTAAATACAAGAAATAGTTGAACAACTTGACACTAAGTTTTCTTTGTTGTTGAAAATTGGTCCCGGTCCCGATCCAAAGAGCGTTTTCACGTTCTGTAGTGTTTGTAGAGCGTCCAAGTCTTCAATCTACCTATGCCAACATCAAACTATTGTACTAATACTTCCGCCAATTCATTGAACAATATTACAAATTGACAAACTGTTTTCACTCAGCCAGATTACTATACCGCATCCAAAATAGCTTAATTGTTAAAACATGCCACGCTGCCAAACTCGGGGCATATTTTGATTTAAATGAAAAACTAAACAACTAATTTGCACACAAAAATTGTCACTTGTTACTGCACAGTTAACCTATAAAAATATAAAAACAAAACAAAATTCTCTAAGGTGAATTAAACTTAATTTTTTGTTAAAATTTTAATAATTTTTTAGTGTGTAATTTACATAATATCAAAAATTTTGATAAAAACCAGAACACGGGTTCTTGGTGTTCTTTTACTTTTGCAGGATAGTAGATTATAACTTAATAGTAGAATATCTACAATTCAATTGATACTGCTCAAATTTTACACAAAACTATTTATTTCATATACCGTATAAACGTACAGATTATGCACAGCACTAAGCTAGCATATTTTGAAGCATGTAAATAAAATCAAATGGATTTTTCCTTATCACACAGGCAAAAGTATTTCAATATTTTTTTAACTTTAGTATTTTATTATAATCTGTAAGCAGTATATGTACACCTATTTTGTAGTGACAGTTAAAATAAATAAATAATTAAGATACAGCAATTTTTTTGTATTTTCTAGATAATAAAGTTTTTGGCTTATTTCTTGAACTAGTATCAATATTATAGTACTAGGCCACACACAGCAGCTGCATTGATACACGTTATATATTGTGTAATTTGTGTTGCTGAGCTATAGGAATAATCTAGTAGCATTACCGTCTTTCAATGTTAAAAAAACATAGTATAAACGAATAAAAAATATGTTTCAAAATTTGTTAGAATATCATCAAATTACTGTAGTGGTATCCTACGTTTTTACAAAAATAAATTTAAACACATATATATTTGAATATACAATTCACTTAAGTGTTCAATTTTTGATGTTTATTTTTATTAAAAATTTAAAAGTGGTTTTGATCCATTTACCTGAAACCTAAAATAAAATAATACTAAAAACTCAACTATTTTTGTAAAATTTATTATATTAAATTATTTTAACCAATTCTAACTTTTTTTTTTCGTAAATATTTCATATAAATTTATCAAAATGGCATTTTCATTAAAATCTAGTATCAATTTATTTAAAAGATTGGTCACAGTTGATATGAATAAATGGTCCATAAGAAAATACTTTTCAAAAATATTTGGTATATTTCCAAGCTGAAAACGATAAATCATAAATAAAAGGCCAATAATTCATTATCCAAAAAGCATAAGAGTAATTCAACACGCATGAGAGCGGATAGAAAGAGAGGTTATAGCCATGTAACTGCTTCGATCGGATCTGATTGACTTTCAAATCCGAGGCATCTGAAAGTAGCAATTAAAATAGCGATTAAGAAAAATATTTTAAACGCCTCATCACAAATCAAATCCAGCTGCAGCATAAATCATATTCACCTTTTGTGCGTCTTATTACATTATTTATTGCCCTTTTATGTAATGTATATTTTATACATTCGAAGAGCTACATGCACACACTGGCGTTTATAAATGCAACTCCATAACTACCAACGTAAAGGTCATAATTATTCCATTCCAATAAATTAATTATCATTGAATATTAAAGAAATTTTATTCACAGGAATGTGTAATTATAAGTAATTAATTCAAGAATGAATACTTTGACATGCCTTATGCTTGACAATCTTATTTATTATTTCCCAAAAAAAATTATAAGCCAAATTATTGACCGCCATAAAACATGTTAATTATTAATTACTGATGCTTCTGTCTTATATTACAATGTACTACTACGACTGTTGTTAAATTTACAGCTGCTACTCTTTCTTACTTAAACAAACATACATTTAAAAGTTTTATGTCCGGCTATAAATTATTAATAACTATCATTCATAGCCATTAACCCCAATAAAAGATTGATCGCTGCTTCAACTTAGGCCAAAAGTTGAAATGCTTTTTTATTTCAAGAAATTTTAGCAATAAAACGATCAATGGTATTAATTTATTCTTTACATTAGGATTTATTATTGTTCGCAGTCGTGTACACTGATAACTGAAAGATAATTAATTAGTGTTGCATTTTAATCGAAATAAAGAAATGGGATTGATCGTGGTTGGTTTTGAATCGATAGGCAGCGCCCATCACGACGACATTCATCATCTGTCGGTGCTTTGAATCGCGCTGACCATATCCGTTACACCCCCCCAGTTTATTTCATTCCGTAATTCATTTGTAGGTGCACATTAAACGGGCAATTTTTACACGTGCAACGGAATCGACCGACCAAGATTGATGGCTAATAGATTGTTGTCTGGAGTTTATTTAAAAAAATATACGCTCCGAGTACGGACACCGCAATATTAATAACGAGATCGTTGTTGGTACAATGTAATGAAAAATTGGGAATTGGTATTGATTTATTTTGTTAATAGTAATCGGTAATTAGATCAACTATACTTATTAAAGGTGTGTTGTAAATATTTCTTCAGTCAGCATATTAAATTTCATAATTTTTTTTTTTAACTATTTTTAATAACATTTATGAGTTAGCACTTATGTGCCCAATCATTAGAAGCAGGTTTTTAACACCGTCGTTTTGGTAGATATTGAGTTTTATTATTATTTGCAACAAAGATTATTGTGATGCCTAACGATCAAAGCAAAATTTTAAGAATTGCCAAAAAAATGCCGTAACTAGTTTCAACTTTTACAAGACCATCATCGTATGGTTTTACAAACAAGTATAAGTATAAAAGAAAATTTACACCAGCAATTTTTACTTAAATGTAATGAAAACAAAGAAAATTCTGCAAAAAAGAGGAGAATTAAATTATTTCAAACAAACAAGTTATACAAGTCGGTTTGATCATTAAGCAAGTTTGCGGAAGAATTATTTTTTAAATTAGTAATTTCTAAAGCTTCTAACAAATTTAATTTTCTGCTTTTAAAGCAGTTGTGAATGGTTTTAAGTTTATCAATATCTGGGAATACTTTTTGTTTTTTTTTTTTTTTAAATACATTTATTAAAAATTATTTATACATACATATATATATGTATATATATATATATATATATATATATATATACAAAATTGTAAAAAAAAAAGTTTTCATATAAATATAACATTCCTGCAGTACCGCCATTCATCCGTAAAAAATCCTGGAGCCTGGTATTGGAAATTTTTTTTTTCTCATCGTGTGATGTTATGATGTGTGGTAGTAGTTTTAACTTTTAAGAGATCTTCAAAAATAGATAACATAATCTTGATTAGCTCAAATTTCAAATGGCTAGGGAACATGCTTTAACGACAAAATGTGACATCCAAGACGGTAGGTCTTCAAATAAACATTAGAAACAAGGATTATAACCCCGAACAACAACCGCACCAAATAGAGGGCAATATCATCAAAAAAGTCAACAAATATACATGCCTCGGGCACCAAATTAAAATAGAAAAAGCAAATAAGTAGCAGATAAAAATGCCTACCGACTAACAAAGCTGGGTTTTGTTCCAATGCATCATCGGAACAAAAAGATTTTTAGACTTTATCGAGAATAGACTGTACATGCAATTTGTGCATTTGTCTTCTGTCAAAACTTATTTCCAGATACTTGGCAGCATCAAACCGCAATATGAGAACGTGTTAAGATGGTTGTTTTCATGGGAGGTGATTTGTCGCCGTGTGAAGATGATTGGGGGTGTAAGGGGTGATGGTCATGATACCAACCCAAAAGACAACCTCTCCTGCACGTGGTGCACCCTGCTAGAGAACTAACGAGGCTCTGTCGACCGAACGTCTGCCGGAATAAGCAGACCCCCCTTGTGAGCCAACAGCTTAGGGTGGATGAGCAAGCAAGGGTTGGGGCATTCACTTGTCCCGGGAGTGAGAAATCGCTCCTAAAAGCGGAAGAACCAAAATGGTCAACGGCATGTGAATGCAGAAGGCAAGGGGAAACCACTGCATTAAAGACCCCACGGGTTTCCTTAGTACAATCATCATAGTACAAATCATCAAAAACCAAAAACAATCATGACAACGTTCAAAACCAAATATTCCGGAGTTAAAAGTTCCCCGGTCGGATCTCCGGGGGGAACGGTAGTGAAACAGATTATGAAAACAAAGATTACGACAAGTAATATTAAGATAGGAACATGGAATGCTAGCAGCCTGCTTGTAGCAGGAAAACTAGACAACACCGTAAAAGAAATGACAAGGCTTAACGTAAAGATACTAGGAGAAAGCTAAATTAAATGGGCAGGAAATGGTAGCAAGACAACAACAAACGGCACATTTTATTACTCGGGAGGCAATGACTCCAGGCGATCAAATGGTGTGGGAGTGATCCTGGACAAGGACATTGCAAGATCAGTCCTGAATTTCATTCCATATTCTGACCGAGTTATGATGCTCCATTTAAAAACAGACATAGGAAATATGAACATCATTCAGATATACGCACCTACAGCAGAGAAAGAGGACAGCGTAATTGAAGAATTTTATGCGAAACTCGAATATATCTTCAAAAGTATCAAGAACAGTGACATCACGATAGTAATGGGGGATTTTAACGCTAAAGTGGGAAAGGTTAAGGTCGAAGCGCACATAGGAGACTATGGCCTGGGAGAGAGGAATGTGCAAGGAGATAGACTTATAGAGTTCTGTCAGGACAAAGACCTAATGATAGCAAATACCTTTTTCAAACTCCCCGATCGTAGACTGTACACATGGAAATCTTCTGCAGATAATGAAGAAAATCTAGTAAGGAATCAAATAGATTACATCCTTGTTAATAACCGATATAAGAATTCAATTAAGAGCGCAAAAACATATCCGGGGGCCGACATTAACTCGGACCACAACCCCGTAGTTGCTGAACTCAGGGTAAAAATGAAAAAGATAGCAAAACCCAGACATGATTTCATAGATACTAAACTCCTCAGGGATCCTGAAATCAGCAGCATGGTAAAACATGAAGTAAACGAATATATAAGAAGCATTAAGGTTTAAAGCAAAAGTAATGTAAGCGTAGATGAAAAATGGAACCACATTCAAACAGGGTTAGAAGCAATAGTTAAACAACAACTTAGGGGTAACGAAACCATGAAGAAGCCTTGGATAACAGGAGACATTTTAGAACTTATGGAGAAGAGGAGGAAGAGCAAAGGCTCTGTGGACGAATACAAGGCGCTACACAAAACAATACAGACACACGTTAAAAAGGCTAAAGAGGCCTATCTAACTACTCAGTGTGAGGAAATAGAAACACTAAAAAGGAAGTATGATTGCTTCCATATGCATAAGAAGATTAAAGAGATGGCTGGTTGCAATAAGAACAAAGTTGCCGGGAATATAATCAAGGATGTAGAAAGCTGGAAGTGGATATAAGCGATACCCAGTTTGGGTTCCGGGAAGGACTTGGGACCAGAGAGGCGCTTTTTGGTATCAATGTCCTTTTTCAGCGGTGCCTAGACATAAATCAGGAGGTATTTGCGTGCTTCATTGACTTTGAGAAGACCTTTGATAAGGTTAAGCATGACAAGCTATATCAACTACTCCTACGCAAAAACATCGACTCTGATGACGTGAGAATAATCAGTAACCTGTATTGGAACCAAAAGGCTAGTACTACAGTGGACAAACATCCGACCGAAGAAATGGAGATTCGTCGTGGGGTAAGGCAAGGATGCATCCTCTCCCCACTACTATTCAACCTTTATAGTGAAGCTATTCTTAACGAAGCCCTAGAAAGCGAATCAATAGGAATTGTGGTCATTGGGGAATTCGTTAACAACATGAGATACGCGGATGACACTGTCTTACTAGCGACTACCGTTCATGATATACAACATCTTTTAGGAAAATTAAATCAGAGATGTAACGAGTACGGCCTGAAGATAAATCTTACCAAAACCAAGCTTATGGTAATTACAAAGTCACCACTAAACCACATCAACATTAATCTTACAGTAGCAAACACCGTCGTGGAGAATGTGCAGGTATATAGATACTTAGAAACGTGGATAGAACAATCATGTGATCAGTCACGTGAAATAAGAACAAGAATTGAGATCGCTAGATCTATCTTTATAAAAATGAAGAAGTTTTTCGTTAGTCGTGACCTGAATATAAATCTCAGAATGAGGATGCTTCGCTGCTAAGTATTCTCGACACTACTGTACGGGGTCGAAGCTTGGACACTCAAGAAGAACCATATGGATAGACTACAAGCTTTTGAAATGTGGTGTTATCGAAGAATGTGGCGTATTCCATGGACAGACCGGATTACAAATACGCAGGTCTTAGAGAAGATGCAAAAAGAATGCGAAATTATCAACACCATAAAGAAGCGCAAGATGGAATACCTAGGCCACATAATAAGAGGGCCCAAATACGCACTTCTGCAAATGATAGTCCAGGGGAAGATCAAAGGAAAAAGAAGCATAGGCAGACGCCGGGTATCCTGGCTTAAAAACCTTAGAGACTGGTTTGGCTGCAGTAATATCCAGCTATTTCGTGCTGCAGTCAACAAGGTTAAAATAACTTTGATGATAGCTAACAATTGATGATAGGGAACCTCCGATAGGAGACTCACTCACAGAAGAAGAAGAAGATGATATATTTTTACTTTGATGCCAGTTGCTCAACCAGCCTTTGAGATTGAAAGTGGTTTTTTGTAGCTTAGTTAACTAACATAGGTAACTTTCAATAGTATAAAAATGCTGTGTCGTCAGCATATTGAGCCATTTTTACCCCGTCTTTCATCTTAAAAGCCTATCCGCAACAAACAGGTTAAATAGCAAAGAAGAAAGAATAGAGCTTTGAAGAACTTCTGCCGTAATCTGCTGTAAAATAAAAATATAGTAGAAAATTTTGTTTGCTAGAATACTGCAATTTAAATTAGAAAAATTAGTCTTATAAGTCGCAGAAGGAAGTTCTGTTTATGCAGTTTACAGAAAAGCACTTTGCTCCAGACCTTTCTTAAAGTATTTTCAACGTAAAAAAAAGACCTCAAATGCTTCATCTTTACCACGAAGGTGAAAAGGAAACATTTGAGTTTGAGAACCTCCATAAAAGATTGTCATCTTTTGTAATAGATTCCAAAGTTTTTTTCCAGCACAATTTGCGCACAATTTGCGCAATTTTATGACCATTCTCACTTTTCTGTAAAGCAAATACCACTGCTATTGATGCCTAGCGGCATTTTTCCTAAAAATCAATGCTTTTGTGTTCAGAGTTAATCCAAGAAAATTATCTGCCTTTTCCAAAGCTTGGTAAGTTTGATTAGTCAAAAGTGCAACGGTTTTCTGTGTCCTCAACCATTTTTACTAGGAACAGGTTGTCAATGCTCTTTTTTAAAAATTGTAAGGATCAAGATCAATCCGTATTGCTACAAACTTTCCTCCCTCCCCGTTGATCCTTTTCCAAAGAGCTTTCGTAGAACTGGGTCGTGGTCAAAAGTGAGGTCATTAATTACTTGAAGGTTGACTTGAAAATTGACGTTCTTGAGTATTGCTACGTCAAAAATATCCCCTTAGTGACTTGCAAAATTGTAATGTGTGGGTTTGTCCAGTACCACTAGTTAAAATCCGTTTTGCTCTACATAGATGATCAACATTCGACCTTTGGCAATTACTATTAAGCTGTTACATGCCAGGTGCTTTGAATTGAAATATTAAAAAACTTAGTAAAATTTGCTGTTTTAATACTATTAAACGTAATTCTGTTAGGTTCAATCTAAAACGGTACAAAAATCTTTTTGCAAAGATCAGTGTTCCCTGTCTCAGATTTACTACCGACTTTTCCAGACACGGTAAAGTATTTATAAGTTTTAGCACTTGAACAGGAGTGTGGTTTGACTTGGTTAATGTTCTGTTAGATGAACAATTTTTTTCACTTTCCTAATTTTTTGGGTAATTAAACAGATAATCTTAGTCCTAAAACATTGTTTTAATACCGTGGAACGCCTCCTCTACGTTTCTTTAAATGACCAAAACTTTTAAATAAAAAAAAGATCATACTCATGATCTTGGTGCAGCTACCTAAAGGAAATCAAATAAATATATTGTCTATGCAATAAATATTTGTAGAGATAAACTTCAGGGATTCCAATGCTAGATCCATTACCAAAACATTAAACTAATAAAACTAAGACATATAGCTCATTGAATAGGACATTAAATGAGCTAAAACAAAACAAGCTAAATATAAAGTAAATCTTCTTTGACCATCGCAGCAACATCAGCAAAAAAATTAAAAAGAGCGAGGCATTGTTAAAATAATGTCTTTTGTCGCTAAGCAGATCCTTAAGACCTTTCTGTTTGCAAATGTTTTAGCACCTACCTTCCACGTAAGAACCTTAAAAACCCAACCGTCTTCCCCAGCTGCCTCAGCAATGCCCTAACTCAGAGGTCGGCAAACTACGGCCCGAAGGCTAAATCCAGCCCGCCATACGTTTTTAATTCGGCCCGCAAAGTCCGCTTTTCCAAAAAAAATGCGGAAAATATATTTTCTGAAGTTAAACTACACTTACAACAACGTTTTTTTGGATTTTGATGCAAGTACAAAAAGAATTTCCTAATTTGAAACACCTCCAAAAACAAAAAAAAAAACATTTAAAGCTGCAGCTAAACAGCTGATATCAACTGCAAAGAGAAATCTTCCCATTGGTCATCAGTTTGGCCAATCAACATCCACTATAGTAGAAACCTAAGGATGGCCGCGGTTTATAAAAAAGATGAATTTTTTGGTCCGCAAAGTTTTACTAGTTAGAAATCAATAATCCATCACCGCGCATGCGTACAAGGTTTTCAAACAAAGTGATGATGATTTAGTTAGTTAGTGAAGTGATACCGGACATGACCGACACGGATAACCTAATGACAGATAACCTATTAACGACTCCGGCAAGACTCTGAACACCACTTAGCCCGCACGCCAAGTGTCTTCTGCCAAAAAATGGCTCACGAGGCAACTCACACTACACACATCGATGCCAGCACTACTTTCGCACGCCATGAACGCGGTCCAGCACATACCTCACAAGGTAAGCCCCTAGCTCTCAAAGATATTGGACTAACCACCCTCGCAGCAGCATTTTAGAACGGCCACTTTAGCAGACATTACGCCGTCTCAACGCCGTTACCCTATGCAACGCCTAGTTGCACAACCTAAAACTAAAAGTTCTCAATCCCTAAGGGACTCAACCAGGCAATATATGGCACTGTAGATCAGACCGGGACTTTACCAGTATCTTTGCACGTAATGCTGGATAATCGTACACGTACCCATTCAGGAAGATTGTCCAAAGAACTTCTCACTCGGAAACCCCTTTCGAGAAGTTACCCAAATGAAAATGACACGGTTACAAACGGACGCCCCTCGGCCCGAGCCAAGACAATCACTGCATCGCCTTCAAGGCGTTGCACCCAAACCCGGAGAACAATGACACAGCAATGTCGATGCCGTCAAGAACACCCCGCTTAAAGAAAAATGTCTTACTCTTAGTCAAAAAAACAGAAGTAAGAACAAGCTAAGTCACTTTCTGATTCTATTCTTAATAAGTCATCAGCCGGCCAAGCAAATCATTTGCCTTCCGCGCTGTCTAAGTCTTTAACCGACAAGGCCAAACGGTCTAAGATCTGACCAGTTACTCAAGCCAAAGCGTCTACTTCTAGCATTAGACTCTAAACCCTTCAAAAAACGGGTGCTAATCCATCAGTGCCCACAGTGGGCGCTAGTTCACGCCGCCCTTTGCCCATCACAGTACAAAATAAAACCGTATTTTATAGGTTGTTGGTTAGTTCAAATCAATAAATGTCAACATTATTTGCTCCGTTAACGTAAACAATGCATCCGCATGCATCCAAATTCACTTATTGTAAAAGCTACAAAGTGTTTTATTACACGTCGTCAGGAACATACCCGATTGCATCAAAGCTGATGCGGCGCAGACAAAGTTAACAGCTCTGAAGTATGCTCCTCTTTACACATTGAAAGACACAAATCTAGTCTTTGATGTAATAATTTCAACAAATGTGGTTCCACAAGTAATTGCTAAACAAGTAAGTCTTAAGTGCGCCGGAGCTTATCCCAGGTCTACGTACAAATTTACAAAAAAGTCAGGACATGCAGCAACATGCAAAGCGTGTTCAGAGCCGCACACCGCAAGTTACAAATGCTGTCCAGTTTATATCAAGCTGAAGGCAAGCTTATCTTCTAAGCCTTATTCCAAAGACCCCAGTCTCTTAAAAGCAGATTTCCGCTCTTCCCGGGAGCATTCCAATGCCGGCATGGAACAATCCTATGATTTTAAGGAAATTTTAATATCTTCAGTAGTAGTATCTTCTAGGTTAATAAGCTAGATACAGATTATTTGCTTGTTAGCCTAAAATCCAAACATAATTGAGGTACAAGATCTTTCCAAACACTTTGCAACGATTATATGGCTGGCATACAACGTGCATTCTTAAATTTTTCCATTAAAACAACATCTTTAAAGCAAGAATGTTCTTATACTAAAAGTATATACTTCTAAGAATCATTTTAAGAAAGGATTCAGTCTTTAGACACCCGTGAAAGTAAATCCAACAACATCCCATCCCATGAGATGTTGTTGGTCTCAGCGAGATTAGAAGAACTAATATCTGGGCATAGCTTATATTATGCGGGAAACGACGACAATTCCAATGGTGGAACCGGTTTTATAATACATAAACGTCACAGCAAGAATATAATTTCCCTAAAGAAAATCTCCCCTAGAGTGACTAGCCTGGTCCTGAAACTAAATGCAAGATACCACATAAGAATCGTACAAATCTATGCACCGACGACCAACTACAGTGATAAGGAAGTAGACATCTTCTACGACGATATATCTACGGCTCTAAGAGAGCAACCAGTCCAATTCACCATTGTATGCGGAGACTTCAACGCCAAAATCGGAATGAAAAGCGACGATACGGAAATTTCTTTAGGAAACTTCGGACTGGAAGGCAGGAATAACCGAGGTGAGACGTTGTTGGGCTTCCTACTACAAAACAACCTATTTCAAATGAACAGCATCTTCAATAAAAAACTAAATCAAAGATGGACCTGGGAAAGTCCAGACGGCCGCACAAGAAATGAAATAGACTTTATAATAACGGATAAAAAACATATAATCAAGGACGTAACGGTATTAAATAGATTTGATACTGGGAGCAACCATAGAATGGTGCGATCAAAAATAACCATTGATATAAAGAAAGAAAGATACAAAATGGTTAAAAAGACAACCAACCAACAATGGAACAGCCCACTAGATGTAGAGGAATACCAACAGTGCATCGCAGACCGGTTGACGAGTGGAAACGTGGACGAAAATAAAATCACCAACATCCTAAATGACCGAATAACAAATGCCATAAAAGAAAGTCAAAGTGCATGCTGCCCTAGAACAAAACAAGAAGAAAAACTCAGCCAAGACACAATACAGCTGATGCAAAGTAGAAGAAACATGAGAAGTGAAGAGACAACCTCCATCGAAGAACTACGAGAGATAAATAAACAGATATCGAAGGCAATAAGGCGCGACATAAGATCACATAATAAAGATAAAATTCAACAAACCATAGAAAACAACAAAAGTATGAAGGTCCTGCGTAGAAAACTGGGAAGCAGGAAGAGACAAATAACTAAACTCAGAAATAAACAAGGAAATATAACAAAGAACAGAGAAGAGATCCTAAATGTCGTTGAAGAATTCTACCAACTTCTATATACAAGCCAAAAAGAACCAATCCCGGAATCTGAACCAGATATCGTATCAACTAAAAAGGGCATCATAAATCAAGGGTCTGAAATACTACCAGATATTACCTTAGATGAAATAGAATTAGCATTAAGTAAAACAAAAACAAACAAAGCTCCCGGAGGTGACCACGTCACCGCAGACGCCATCAAAATCGGAGGTGTCCACCTGCTAGGAAAAATCAGAGACCTGTTCAATTTTTGCCTGTTCAACAGTACAGTACCAAATGAATGGAACAACGCTATTGTGATCTTACTGCACAAAAAAGGAGATATAGCTGACCTAGAAAACTATAAGCCGATAAGCCTTCTAAGTCATCTCTACAAACTATTTACAAGAATAATAACAAATAGACTTGAAAATAAACTGGACTTCTACCAACCAGTGGAACAGGCAGGATTCCGCACAAGATACGGAACCAATGACCATCTACAAAGTGTTAAAACAATAGTAGAGAAAAGTATTGAATACAACAGACCACTCGTACTGGCCTTCATAGATTTCCATAAAGCATTTGACACCTTCGAGTTAGATGCAGTTATGGAAGCACTACAGGAATGCCGTGTCGACCATCGCTACACGAAAACCATTTACAACATCTACAAAAACGCCAGTATGACGGTTCAACTCCACGAAAACACCAAACCCATTCCAATTGGTAGAGGCGTGAGACAGGGGGATACGATATCGCCTAAATTGTTCACCGCGGTTTTGGAACTCGCCTTCAAAAAGCTCAACTGGGAAAGAAAAGGTTTAACCATAGATGGCAAAAATCTATCAAATCTGCGATTTGCAGATGACATAGTGCTGCTTGCTGACGATCTTAACGATATAAAAACAATGTTATTAGAACTCCAGTAAGCATGTAATACCGTAGGCCTAAGAATAAACTATTCCAAAACAAAATGTATGACAAACTTGGTCCCGAGCAGACAGATAGATGTAGTCAATAGAGATATTGATTTCGTAAACAAATACACCTATTTAGGTCACGAAATACGCATAACCAGAGACAACCAAACATGCGAATTTAAAAGAAGAATAATCCTCTCTTGGGCCGCATATGGAAAACTTCGGGACGTATTCAAAAGCGATCTGCCAGTCTGCTTGAAAAGGAAAGTGTTTGATCAATGTGTATTGCCAGTTATGACCTACGGCACTGAAACCGCAACACTCACCGTGGCAACCGCAAAAAAGCTCCAAATTGCACAACGAAAGATGGAAAGATCGATGCTCGGCGTGTCGCTACAAGACCATATCACAAACGAAGACCTACGCCAAACAACAGGTGTCACAGATGTGGTTGTGCGTATGGCGAGGCTAAAGTGGAACTGGGCTGGACACGTGGCCCGAATGTCAGATGGAAGATGGACCAAGAGACTACTGGAGTGGAGGCCAAGAGCAGATATACGAAGCAGGGGGAGGCCCCCCACAAGATGGACAGACGATATAAAAAGAACAAGAGGAGCCTGGATGCGAGAGGCTCAAGATAGGAGGAAATGGGCGGAAATTGGGGAGGCCTATGTCCAGCAGTGGACGCAAAGGGCTGATTGATGATGATGATGATGATGAAGGTAAATCCAACATTTTTCAAGTCATTAGGAAGATTCTCCCCCCAATCTGAAAAACATGGATTGAGCTCTCAAAATGCAATTTCCAATATAAATGATACTTATCACACTTAAGTTTAAGAAAAAACAAAGATAACATTACAAATAGTATAATATAAGCAATTGATGAATATTAAGCCATTATAAGGGAGGGTGCTGTAGGTGCAAGTGATATTAGTCTACTAAAAGGTTTCTTTACTTTAGTCTCTCCACCTTTTAGAATTTTGGTCTATAATTTATTTATTTTTTTAGAAATATCACGCTTTCTTTTTACTTTTTTTAATTTTTTTACAATTTAAGCAAACTGCAACGATTAGACATGTCACTAGTCAACTTTATTCTCGACAAATTCATTTATTCTGTCTGACAAACTATTTGTTTTTTTTTTTAGCAAATCTTTACGTTTGTATAGTTTTTTTTAGGAGCAAACATGTTTTTTACTTGGCTTCGAGACAAAGCCGGCTCTGTCTTCATATACAAAACAAATTTGAAATTACAAATATTATATTTTAATTTTATTGTGATATAGTATATAATAAAATATATTAGGCCTATAGCAATGATTTTATCTGAAATGAAAAAAAAAAGAATTGTTTTAAAGATTCAGATTGAAATAGGTTTTAAATGTTTGGAGATTATAGGTTTAGCGAATGAAAAGCATTCGAGGGAGACAATTCATTCAATTTCGCGGCTATTATCAGGAAATAGATGGATTTGAACCATTCTGTTTTTCGCTGAAGATTTAGTTGAATTGGTGAGAGATTATGTTTTATTTTATAGCATAGCTTTATTTCTAATTGCGTTGAATGTTGTGGAAATGATATTAAAAAGTGTTGAATATTTATAATTTACAGGTATTTTTATAACATTTAGACAATCCCACCTTATTTATAGCAGGTGAATATTTACAGAACAAGATATGCTTAAAACAGTAGCGTGCTCAGGCACCTGCAAAAAAATCCTCCCGAGCGAAAAATTTACTATAATTACCCAACGAGCGACGCAAGCAAGCAAGAGAAAGAGGTGCTTTCGTTTTGCGGGCGGAACGTTTTAATGTGATCGAAACCTAGAGGGTGGCGGTCGGAGGGTAACAATGCTCGTTAGCAAAAGGAGGAATATCTGATACATACAAACAGAATTTATGAAATGATTCAAGCAACGGCCATATATCTCTCCGCTATCTGGATACCTATAGATGATGCTCGGCTCTTCCATTTTGCTTCTAATGTATTGCGGCTTCTATGATCGTTGTCGTGTATTGAAATGGTTGTATTTATTGCCCCATTAAGGCCTGTTTAAATCATAGCCGAACTATAACTAACGGCGTATCTTTGGGAGGGGTACGCGAACTCCAACCGTAAATAAAACTGTTAAGTCAATAATATATGAGTTGTAGAGCTATTTATGTTGAATATTAAATGTTTTCCATACGACCGAAAGGATATATTCCAATCTCTCGTGTATATGTGCATACCCATTCTAATTTTCTTGATATATTAATCAACGGTGATTTATACATGCAAATATTTGGAGAGCCTTTTTGTGCCAGAAAATTAATATTCATTCAGTCGCCGGATTTATTCCTTCTCGCGTGTAACTTTTATTATTTACGTGCCTCGTATCCTATACGGATTTTGCATGGGTGTCCCCCAACCACCACCGCCGTGTTTTCATTGGGGTACGTCCGTTAATTCCAAAGTCACCGGGAATCTTCTTCGCATTCTTGGCGATCACTTTGCGGCCGGGTGGCAGTTGCAAAGCTTCACCGTTAGTGAAATGTAGTTTCCCTCTAAAAGCGACCGTACATCATGGCCGTAATGGCGCTATGAATCTCGATGTCCACACTGATCAAATTTAATCCTTAGAACTCCACCGCTATTTGTTACAGACTCTGTGTTTGACCGGCTATAACGACGTCCTTCCTAACAGAAACGTTATTTATGACGATCTACATTGTTTCTTGCCATCTCTACTTAACTGATTGCTTATTTGTTTCCTATAGGCACCCTCAAAACATAACGCAATACTAAAAATTAATCAAAAATGAGTCACGGCTTCTCTTCATACGCCAACAATAACACATTGTTAAATGGAGAAATATAGGACAAGGTTGTAAGTACAACCGAGTTGAAAGAAAACATGTTATTCTTACAAAATAATATTTTTTTAAACTGTACACATTATCCTGTTAACTGTAAATCATTAGCGTGTGTCGATTCTACAATCCTCATCAGTGCAAATATAACTTTGTCCATAACTTCATAGATGGCGTTACGTACCGGAATTTGTTATTTAAAAAAGTCTAAACTATTTATTTTCACTGCAATACATGAAGGATAGGTAACTCATGTTGACAGTATATAAATAACATTTATTATTTACAAACCTATTTTTTGCATATTACGGCAATAATAGTTACGCTGATGCACCCAGCGTAACTCTGAAACACAAGCACGAGTTTCGGTCATCTGATTCAAATGCCGTTGCGTGTCCGTATAGGATTTAACTGTACTACAGCTCTCCTTTATCCTGATAGGGGGCATTGCGTTACCAACTTCGACACATTACCAAACATAAACTGTTTAATAGTTACAGTAATTTTATGTAACTTGTCTCTTTGACTAGTGAGATGCTAGACACATTGACGATGGGTGCATACCCTGAAACACGAGTGTATGTATCTCTTACTGGGTAAAAATTTTAAGTAACAAAAGAAAACATTTGCGAACGAGATTAAAGTAGACAAAAATCATTTTTCTGTTATGATTTGTTGTTTGTACAATCAAAACTTAATTGCAAACTCTTTGTGCGTAGCGTGTTGTAAAGTAGCTTTGACTGCATTTTGATTAGAGTTTTTTGCTACCTTAGTTTTTTCGCAAAATTTTTTGTCTGTTAGCAAGAAGATTTCTATTTGCCAAAAACGCACAACAATTAGAGCAACTGATGAACGACAAGAAACCTGATTTATAAAAAGTTGAGGCGCAGTAGACGGTGCTACAGAATGCCACAGCTCAAAAGCTAATACTACAAAATAATTTAACAAAAAATTTGAATAATTGAAAGCCCTATAACGTAAGATTTGTCAAATTGGTAATTTATTGCAGACAAAACAGAACTAATTAAAGTTGCGCTTACTTCAATTAGTAATCATAGGCAACAAAAATACAAACTGTCAGTGATTAAACTTAAAAAAATTTCTAGAGAGGTAAAAGAATGATTAGCTTTCTGGGCGCAATTCAAGAAAATACATCTAGATCCAAACACAGATAAAGATGAAGTTTCAATATTTATTGCTTTGCAAAACTCGAGAGCCAGAGAACTGTTGAGAAGTTTTCCCTCAACACAGGAGAACTACCAAAAAACAATAGATAGTCTCAAATCACGTTTTGGTCAAAACGACATGCTCGTTGAGGTGTATGAGAGAAAATTGTTAAAAATAGTTCTTAACAACGCATTAAAAAGCAATGCTAAAGTGCCATTAAATACCTTGTATGACAGAATAGAAACAAAACTGCGTGCTCTAGAAACTCTTGGGGTCACCACAGACCAATGTGCAATCATGCATTACCCATTAGTGGAATCCTGTCTACTGGAGGACATATTGAGAGTTTGGCAAAGATCAAGCAAATTTTCTTTCAGCAAGAAATTGACTAAATTGATAGCTTTCTCAAATCGGAGGTGGTAAACAAATCACGGATCTTGATGGCAGCTGAAGGCTTTGGACTGAGTTCTGCAGCAAAAATTTTATTTGATTAAAAACATAAAAACTAATAGCATGTTTTCGTTGTTTGAAAATCGGGCATCTATCAAAGAAGTCTTGCAAACGAGTTAGATGCGTATTGTGTAAAGAACCACATTTTATATTGCTCCATCCTGACATTCCAGAGAATCTAACAGTAGAATATGCAACAGAAAAATAGAGACAAGCAAAACGGCTTTCTCAAATTACTGAGACACAAAAGCATTTTTACAAACTTTACGTGTAAGTACTTAATAAAGGTTTCAAATGTAAAGTGTGCGCAATAATTAACAGTAGATCTCAACGGTCGTATATTTTGCAAAACCTCGCGGAAAAGCTCGGATACCGTGTGCTAACGCACGATAGCAACATTTGTATTACGAGATACGATTGCCAATTCAGATAGTTGTTACCAATAAAGTTTTGAGGCTTTGAGTCAGCAGATAATCTTTACCAATCTGCCCCATTGTCATAAGGTAATAAAAGACATCAACATAAATGTTTTGTTGACTAAAAACAATGTCTTTAGAATAACCAAACCCACTGAAAGACAATCAAAACAACAAATGGAAGATGCCGCGTAGCAGCAGAGATTGCTATTGCAGCTAGAAAGTATCAGGTTAGTCTGCCATGGTTAAAACAGCATTTTGTCCTACTGGACAATTATCATCTTGCAATAAAAAGACTACAAAGCACTACTAAAAAAATCAAAAATATCTTTGAAGATTACGAGAATTCTTCGACTGGCAAAAAGAAAGATATCAGTAAGTTAAACTAGAATCTGCCAAAGCATTATTTACTTCAAAAAGCAGTAGTAAAAGAAGAATCAATAACCATAAAGTTTCAACCGGTATTTGATGCTTGAAAAAGGTCCAAATCTTATGTATTTCCGATACCTACGATTCTTCTAAAGTTGAGACATAAAAAAATTGATGTTGTAGCTAACTTAAGAAAAGTTTTTTTTGAAAATTGAAATACACAAAAAAAGAGATATTTTTTGAAATTTTTGTGTATGACAAAAGATGATCAGCTGAAGATATTTTGATGTGTGCAGTAGCCGTTTACTTCTGGAACCACTTTAAATTTACATCTCAACAAAGTAACGCAAACTTGTAAAGCCAATTTTTTAGACAAATTATTTCTAAATTGCAAGATAGTTCTAAGTCAACAATTGTGTCACCAGCGTCAATGATGCCAAAGAATTAAACGAGATAATTCAGCAATCGTCTGAAATGTTGAAGTTCTGGGCTTGATGTGAAATAGAGCAATAGTTAACCTGTCTATAAATCATCTCTACTTCCAGATAAAATTACAAAGAGGTAAATAGTGTCTGAAGTCTAAGACTACAGATTTTTGATCCAATAGGATTCACCTGCCCAGCAACCCGTAATTATGTTGCAAGAGCTGTGGACTAAAAAGATTTGATGAGATAAGAAAATTTTCTAAATTTGTTTAGCTTGCATTAAAATTACCAAGATTGGTAAATACACAAGCGTCCACAAAAGAACGCCAAAATCTACACGTTTTCTGTAATAGTATTTTTTCAAGTGGAAACCAACGAAACAGTAAACGTAAACCTCTTACAAGTCAAAACTTTAAGTAGCTCCTAGGAAAGAGCTGTCAATCCCTAGACTTGAGCATCTGGCAGCTACAATTGGTGTCAGATACTGTTTACCTGACATTATTTTGGAGAATTACTTTTGATGCAACTTCTCTACCGTCATTAAGTGTATACAGTTTAGATGTGGAAAAATTGGTGTTGTAGCCGACATAAGAAAGACCTTCTTGCAAATTGAAATACACAAAACAGACAAAGATTTTTTGAGATTCTTGTGGATGACAAAGGATGTCATCTAAAGATATTTCGACATAAAAAAGTTGTCTTTGGTGTGTGTAGTATCCCTTCCCTTTTGGGGGGCAAGATAGTTTCTATGTCGCCAATTGTGTCACTAGCGTCAATGATGCTAAATAGTTAAAAGAGATAATTCAACAATTATCAGTGTTGAAACTAGCAGCGTTTAATTTAAGAAGGTGAGTTAGAATGCAGACAACTCATAACCCAAAACCTAATTTGATACAAGGAATTAAGAAAACTGCCTGCAGTAAGCTTACCAATATGGGTAAATACACAAAAACGCCAAAATTTAACGTTTTCTGTGATGGCAGTGGCATTCTTTAAGTTGAAACCAACGAGACAGTAAACGTGAACCTTCCACAAGCAAAAACAAAAATAACTCCCATAAAAAAACTGTTAATTTTTAGACTTGAGCTCCTGGCAGCTACAATTGGTGCCAGACTGTACCAAGAAATAAAAAACTCTCTACATGACATTATTTTAAAAAGTTATATTTGGAGCTAGTTATTCTTCTACCGTCATCAGCTACATAAAAAGAACTAGTGGAAAGTTTTATCTCAACACAGAAAAACTATCAAAAGGCAGTAGATAGTCTCAAATCACGTTTCAGTCAAAAAAACATGCTCGTTCAGGTATACGTGAGAAAATTGTTGAAGATAGTTTTTAACAGCGTATTGTACGGCAATACTAAAGTGCTATTGAATACCTTGTATGACCACGGACCAGTGTGCGGCCAGACATATTAGGAGTTTGGCAAAAATCAAACAATTTTTCATCCAGTAAGACGCTCACTCTCAAAAATAGATTGACTGAATTGATGAACCTTCTCAAATAGGAGATAAAAAACAAAACACGGATCTCAATGACAGCTGAAAGTTTTAGACTAAATTCTTCAAACTTAGCTAACACAAATCAAAGTAAACAAATCAGCGACAACAGCTTCCGTTCCGACAAACATGTATTTATTAAACAGCGTTATAAACTTTATATTTTGTTATCAAATACATTGTAGTAAAGAAGTTTTAAAGCTCAAAAGTATTTGTTTGGTTGAAAAACGTAACCTAATGGCATGTTTGAAGATCGGGCATCAATCACAAAAATGTCGCAAGCGGGTTAGTTACGTAGTGTGTAAAGAACCACATTTTACTTTGCTCTGTCCTAACATTCCAGTAAATTTAACAGTAGAAAATGAAAATAAGTCATCCGGTGAACAAAAAAAAAACGCAAAAAATAAATTAACCCTATTTCAAACAAAGTCTTAAAAAAGGTCAACATTTTATAGAACTCATACCTTCTTCATACTTCTAAAGTTTAGATTTGAAAAGATTGGCGTTGTAGCCAACATAAGAAAGGCTTTCTTGCAAATTAAGATACACAAAAAAACACAGATTTATTGAAATTCTTGTAGATGACAAAAAATTGTCAGCTAAAAATATTTTGATATAAAAAAGTCGTCTTTAGTGTGTGCAGTAAATTGTAAATTGCAAGATAGTTTCTAAGTCGACAATTGTGTGACTAGCTTCAATAATCCCAAAAAGTTGAATAAGATGATTCAGCAATCTTCCAAAGTGTTGAAGCTACCAGGGTTTAATTTAAAAGGGTAGGAGAACACGCAGAGCAACTCACAAAAGACAAAGATATCACCAGTTCTGGGCTTGATGTGGAACAGAGCAACAGATAATTGTCTATACGTCAACCAAAAAAGTTATCTCTTCTACCAAAAAGAATCACAAAAAGGTAATACTGTCTGAGACTCAACAGATCTTTGAACCAATACAATTCATCTGTTCTGCAACCCAGAGATTTAAATTAATGTTACAAAAACTGTGGACAAAATTAAATAAGATAAAGAGGTAGATAATACCCAAATAAATATTCTAACTTGGTACAAGGAATCAAGAGAATTGCCTGCACCAAACTTACTAAGATGGGTAAAAAGCGTTTACAGAAGAACCAGACCAAAGTCTATATGTTTTCTGTTTTCTTCTCCACAATATTTTTGAATAGAATCAGTTAACCTCCTAGAAGCAAAAACCTTAACTAACTCCCATAAAAAAACTGTGAATTCCTAGACTTAAACTTCTGGCGCTACAATTGATGCCAGACTGTACAAAAAAAAAATTCTACTTGACATTCTTTTAGAAAGTTACTTTTGAAACGACTCCTCTACCGTTATCAACTGGATACAAAGAAAAAGAAATGGACTGTTTTTGTAGGAAACATGATAACAGAGATTTGTAAACTTACAAATTAACCTTTCCTATCAAAAAAGTGTAGCCTAATTGGCTAAAACAAAGCTCAGATTACTGGTTTAATGCGTATGAGGACGTCAATGAAAAAAAAAAAAAACCGTGTTGTACCGTCAGTTGACATGGTTATTGAGGAATCATGGCACAGTCATTTTTCCAATTATTTATCTCTTATTAGACACACTGCTTGGTCATGTTGTTTCATGCCCAACGCCAGAGTAATAGACTAACAAAAAAAAAACTGAAAAACATTTATCTAAAACTATAAGTAAAGCTAAAATCAAAAAACAAACAAACGTGCGGTTGGCTGCTGGAGTTCAGGTCACACATCCATTTAATATTTTAGTAATTACAATAACATCTCAGTCATTTCAATGTTAACTGTCAGTAGTTTTGTTGGTCTTAATTAACCAGTTACCAGCCTAGTCTATCAAAAATTTAGATTTGGATTCAAGTGAGAAGTTGAAACTATTTTTATTGCATTTTGACCTCAATAAGCTACTTGTACTACCTTAAATGATAAACCTTACTCCTCCGTCCCAATACAGAGCCAACCTATGTGATTGATGTATGCTAGAACATCGCTTGAAAGGGTTTCTCTTATGCTGGTCATGTCAAAACAACAATTTCCAAACATTTACTTATCTAACTATTTTGTTGCCTACAGTGACTGTTACGGCTCTTTTCTCTAGCATGTGTTTGATCCATCCATTAATTGTTGGATTAACACCATGTGTCAAAAGTGCTGTTTTTATTTTATAGAAGGTAGTCAAATGCACTTAGGGAGTTCTCTAATAATCTTTTAAATTGATCTGTTACGTGTAAAATTCCGTAGATCTTCGATGAGTGAATGAGTGTTGGTTCAAGTGTATCAGCCTAGTAATAAGTGTATAATCACAACTTTTATTTCTCTCCTTATTATGGGCATGTATTACGTTTCGCTACATCCCCATAACAAAGAGGGTCTAAAGTTACTTAGTGAACAAGCTAGAATACATGTATTTAGTATTGAAAAGAAACTCATAATATTAAAATGAATAGATTCTCACCAGATGAGCTAGAATGACATTTACGCCCCATTGCAAAATGGCCGGAAAAAATCCGTCTAGCCCTGGTGCCTTGTATGATGAAAAGTTTCTGATTGCACAAGTTGTGTTAGTATCATCTACAAAGTAGTGTGCAGCGTCCCAAACATTCTCTAATAAAGTCCATTCTTGTGTCGGGGTGGTACAGCCAAAAAAGTGAATTTCCAAAAGTATCTCGATTGGTTCCATTACGTTGGCTGCGTATGTGCAATTTAATAATAATTTATAAAATCTTTTTTAGCCTTGCAGCAGTAGAGGTGTTTTCAATATTCTCACAAAAATTTCATCATGATTCTCATTGTCATTGACAAATAAGTTTTTTGTAATCTTTTTGAACTTTTTTATAAGATATCTAGTCTGATTAGTGTTTTGAGTTTTTTGCTCTGTTAAAAGATTTCCTCATACAACACCAGAGTATGATACTGTCAGAACCAAACACAAAGATTTAGTTACTTTTAACGCTACTACTTTTTTTAAGTCAATTTAAATTCTTTAAATAAGAATGTTTTATCTTTACAGAAAAACACTTCAGCCAATAAACAATATTCAAGTTATCTATCAAAAAATGTAAAATGTGTATTGGACACAAGTTGTTAGCGTTCAAAGTTGAAAATTGTAAACTCAAGTATAATATCAAAAGGTGATTTAATACACATTTTTTGACCTTGAATATCAACCGTTGAATCTCTCATACATTTTTTTTTTCTTTAGTAAGGTACATTTGTCCTTGATTTATTCTCACAAACTTCTTAGATAAAACTAGTTTATTAAGTATCAAGGGCAGAAAAGCACTGTTTGCAGGATGCTAAATAATTTTTTTTTAACCAGAGAAATAAATTTAAAAGTTAAAAATTAATATTTATTATGTTTAAAATAAAATCATTTATCATATAAAATGTCTACAATTAATAGATTTTATAAAATATTAAAAAAAATTAATAAATTGAAAAATTCTTTTTTTTTTTTAACTTTTAACAATATTTAAATCATTTTTTTACCTTAATGCCGATGCAAAAGATTTTTCCACCTTAAGGTCATTATGCGTTGCTTTCTGATCCAAAATATAAAGTAATTATACTCACCAATAAATTATTTGAATTTGTTCATTGTTGATTGATGAAAAAAAAACTTAAAAAAATAAAATGTATGAACAAACTTGGTTTAATTTACTTTATTTATATAACTACTAACAAGACTATTTGTCTGATTTAATTTTTTACTATTAAATTGAATGGAGTTAAAAAATAATAAATTATATCTAACAATTAATAAACACCTGTTACTAAGTAGCAAGTCATTAACTAATTCCGTTCAAAATTTATACATTTAAAATGTTATAACTATAAAGAATAAACACAATTTGCATTTGATTATACTATTGCATATTTTGAAATTGATAGCGAGAAAGATAAAAATATGAGGTTAGTATTTTTATTCCAAGAGAGAATGCAATTTGACGTAATGATTGTTGTGTAAGAAAACTGCTGCAATTTCTCCTGATTTAAAACTTTCCGTGAGAGGAATACTCGCGAAGTTAATGCGATCGTAAAATCTGCGTTGATATTTTTAATTTTTCCTTATGATCGCAAACGATACGGCAAACTAGGAAAACCCTCACATAGACCTAATTTATTTGCGCTTGCTAATCTAAAAGATTTGAGAATGACAAAAGTTTTGCACATGTTATTAAAGTTTACTATGTTATTATTTTTAACGGTTGGAAACTGCAAATGAAATGAAGCCATTCCTTTTTATTTATTATTAGCGGAGATATTAAAAAGTTTCTATTTTTTGTACGCCCAGTTTTTCCTTATTCCAATACGCGAAACAAAGGGTGTGTGTGTCAGCGATTTCAACTTTACGATAACTCCCATGGTGTTGAGCGTATCTCTCTTACGTCTCGCGAGGCGTGTAATATCTTATCGTCTTCATATGTAGTAATTATACGCATACAATATTGGACGGCGTATACACCTTGTCACATATTTTAAGGATATTTATCGGAATTGCAGTGATATTTGTTGCGGGAGAGAGCGTACAGAATGCGAGTGAAGGCGTTTATATATGCGAACCTTCTATTCTAATGAAATATTCACCTCGCCATTGTCTACCCGGGATAAATAATTACAAGTCGAACATTCCTGGACACAAAAGCGTGTAGAGATATTTTTCAAGACTCGGATGTGACCGATTTATTCTGAATGTATAAACAGATGACTGTCATGTATCCACGCATAAATCAACTTGAGATTTCTTTTTATATATGTTTCTTTACTTATGCAACAGTTTAAAGTCGAACTTCTAACATTGATCTAACAACATTACCAATAATAATTTTAAATATTCAGAAACGTGCTAAAAAATTTACCAAAAATACTCCGTTTTACAATAGAAAGAACACTGTTTCTCAAAATAATAACTGTATAATTTTAAATCATATAACTTCACACGAAAAAGCAATAATGTAGCAATAAGGAAACGAATATGTTGACGTACATCCATAAATAATTCTGTCAGTTATGTCTGTAATATTTAAATGCAATTTTATTATAACTATTTTGATTTGTCAAATAATAATTCCGTACACAACTAAAATTACTGGTATTTATTAAAAATATCATATTGAATAATTAGATTTTTTTCTAGTTAGTTAGCAAAGCTATTCTGTTAAACTACTTTGATATTTACAGCAGGCCCGCCTGCACAAATTAATGCGATTAACCTGTTGTAAAATCATTTGTTTATAACCTGTTGCAAGTTAGTGTTATGACACCTAGGACTCAATTTATTACTAAATATAACAACAAACAATATGCCACTACAACAACATTTCTTTATACAGATAAATATAATAATAAAATTCATTTTTGTGTAGTACAATTACTCAGAAAATATAATTGTAATTTAAAACTTTCCAGAAAAATGAAAAATAAATATAATTCAAGTTAAATCTAACATAATTTCCAACAATCTTATTTCAAAGGTATCCAGCTTGGCTTTCTTCAAAGTCTACAAAATCGCTATTTTCAACTTGAATTACTTTTTTTTAATCATTTTTTCAAACCGGTTTTTTTGGAACTATACTTACAACCCACTTGACAATTTAATAATAATAATTATTTTTTTGAAACTAAATACAAATTAAAACAACCTATGTTCGAAAGACTATTTAATAAGAGTTTAAATTTATAAAAAGGGCTTATTGGTTATGAAGTGCACAAACCAATTTCAAAATCAGCGCATGGTTCTAAAATAAGCATAACAAACTTTTGAAAAATTGTAATTATTGTTTTTGCATTAATTCGTGAATCTTCGTGCAAATTCGTAACAATTTTAATGGTTGCCACATTATTAAGTCTTGTTCACAATATCACAACATTTATTTAATTATAATTAAGACCAGTTCAGATAACTTAATCAATTTAATAATTATATTGATCTGAAGTGCAACTTTGATAGAAGCACAAACTGTTTTCATCGCTAGGAGAGGTCATGGCCGATTTCATTGTAGACAATTTTACATTTATCAATTCCTGCCACTCCAACGTTTTTTCTTGAGCTTATTATTGCAGCAAAAGAAGAGTGGCATATAATCCAGCAATAAACAATATCAAGCTTAATACGCTCTATGCTTAATCGTATGCAAGATTCTATTAGAATAAGAGAGGCTCATATTCATCATTAAAAACTTTATCGTTACCGTTCATAGATATCTAAAGAGGCAGACAGTACATTGCTTCCAAGCAAACTTTTTGGTTTGGGAAAAAAGATAAACACCTTCTTGTTCAAGGGAGCAAGAAAAAGCTTCCAAAGGCGAATAAAGTATGAGGAAGAAGAAGACAGTATTAAATAAAGAAATACAAAAAAAAAAACAAATACTGTTTCACAGGAATAGGAATGCTGCACGGAACAGCTCGAATAATAATTGCAACATGGAACGTTTGCAACTTACACCAGTTTTTTTTAACAACAAATACCTTTTTTAACCTACCTAAACGACAATTATATACATTGCGCATACCCACAACAATGAAAAATGCATTGTAAGGAACCAAATTAATTACATACTCATTAGAAAAAGATTTAGCAACTCCATAGATTCAAACTATAACCCGTGTTATCTGTAGTAGAAACTAAACTAAAAAAGATAACACCTAAAAAAAGACAAAACGAGGACTCAAAAAGAAAAATATTCAAGAAAAGAGTTTTCCAATCAGTCAAAAAATATGGAGGTAAATAAACTACAAAAACATTAAAGAAGAATTAGAAAAGGCAAGTAAAGATGTATGCCATAAGGTGTCTCCGCCCAAATTCAAAACACAAGCCATGAATAACTAATAAAATATTAAACCTTGTAAAAAACCGGCAAGACAATAAAACAAAAAATCCCAAAAATACAACAAATTACAAGTATTAGTAAGAAGAAAAAATCAAAACCAAACTTTTCAAAAATTAAAAAAAAATCTTAAAAAGTAAACCAAGTTTTCAAAACTGGATACGTATTAGGCACTAACTGAAATTTATTTGAGTTTAAATTAAACAAAAAAAGTAAAACAAACTCTCAATACTGCCAACTTAATAAGCATTTACTGAAATTTATTTGAGTTGAATTTAAGCCAAATTTATTGACTTGTTTTTGTTTTATTAATAAGAATAATGACATAAAATCAAAAATCAAAAATTAAATTTCCTTAAACGTAAAACAAACTTTCAATACTACCAACCTAATAAGCATTAAATAAAATTTATTTAGGTTTAATTTAAACCAAATCTATTGACTTGTTTTTGTTTTATTGGCAATTTAGTAAAAAAACTACAAAAATCAAAAACAAAATTTTTCAAAAATTAATATTCCTAAAAAGTATAACAAACTTTCAGTACTGACAACTTAATAGGTACTAACTGAAGCTTATTTGAGTTTAATTTGAACCAAATGTATTGACTCGTTTTGGTTTTATTGAAACAAATATTACATAAAATCAATAAAAAAATTTACAAAAATCAAAAATTTTAATTCCTAAAAAATAAAACAAACTTTCAATACTGCCAACTTAATAAGCACTAACTAAAGCTTATTTGAAATTAGTTTGAACTAAATCTATTGACTTGTTTTTGTTTTATTGGCAATTTATTAAAGAAACTACAATTTTTTTTTATTCAAAAATCAAAAAATATTATTCTTAAAAAGTAAAACATACTTTCAATATTGACAACTTATTAAGCACTAACTGAAGCTTATTTGAATTTAATTTGATCCAAATTTATTGACTCGTTTTTGTTTTATTAGCAATTTAGTAACAAAAACTACAAAATATCAAACAAATTTGTTCAAAAATCAAAAATTTTAATTCCTAATAAGTAAAACAAACTTTCAATACTGCCACTAACTGAAGCTTATTTGAGTTTAATTTGAACCAAATCTATTGACTCGTTTTTGTTTTATTGGCAATTCAGTACCGAAAATTACATAAAATCAACAAATTTTTTTTCAAAAATCTATAATTATAATTCCTAAAAAGAAAAGCAAATTTTCAATACTGCCAATCAATTGGGCATTAAATGAATCTTATTTGAGTTTAATTTATACCAAATCTAATTTTGTTTTATTAGAAATTTAGTAACAAAAATAACAAAAAATCAAAAACAATTTTTTTCAACAATCAATCAAATATAATTAAAAAAAAAACAAATTTTTAATACTGCCAACTTAATAAACATTAACTAAAGCTTATTTGAATTTAATTTGAACCAAATCTATTAACTCGTTTTTGTTTTAGTGGTAATTTAGTGAAACATTACAAAAAAAAATCAAAAACAAAATTTTTCAAAAAACCAAAAATAAATATTTCTTAAACGTGAAACAAACTTTCAATACCGCCATCTAATTATTTTGGTTTAATTTGAACCAAATCTATTGACTCGTTTTTGTTTTATTGGCAATTTTGTAAAAAAAAACTATTTCAAAAATTAAATTTCCTAAAAATTAAAACAAACTTTTAATACTGCCAACTTAATAAGCACTAACTGAAGCTTATTTGAGTTTATATTGAATCAAATATATTGACTCGTTTTTGTTTTTGTGGTAATTTAGTAACAAAAATTACAAATAAATTAAAAACAAAATTTTTCAACAATCAAAAAATATCATTCCAAAAAGTAAACCAAATTTTCAATACTGCCAACTTAATAGACCGTAACTGAAGCTTATTTGTGTTTAATTTAAACTATATCTATTAATTTGTTTTTGTTTTATTGGCAACTTAGTAACAGAAATTACAAAAAAATTAAAAACTAACATTAAAAATTAAAAAAAACTCAGAAAATAAACCAAATTTTCAATAGTGCTAACCTATTAGGCATTAATTAAAACTTATTTGAGTTTAATTTAAACCAAATCAATTGACTTTTATTTAATTAGCAATTTAGCAACAAAAATTACAAAAAATCAAAATTGAAATTGTTAGGAAATCTAAAATTATAATTACTGAAATGTAAAACAAACTTTTAATAGTGCCAACTTGTTAAGCATTAACTGAAACTTGTTTGAGTTTAATTTGAACCAAACTTATTGACTGGTTTTTGTTTTATTAGCAATTTAGTAAAAAAAAACTACAAAAAATTAAAAACTAAATTTTCAAAAATCAAAAATTATAATTCTTAAAAAGTAAAACAAATTTTCAATATTGCCAACATATTAGGCATTAACTGAATTTTATTTGAATATAATTTGAACTAAATTTATTGACTCGTTTTTGTTTTATTGGCAATTTAGTAACAAAAATAACAAAAAAATAAAAATAAAATTTTTCACCAATCAAAAAATATAACTTTAAAAAGTAAACCAAATTTTCAATACTGCCAACTTAAAAGGCACTAACTGAAGCTTATTTGAGTTTAATTTGAACTATATCCATTGATTTGTTTTTGTTTTATTAGCAACTAACAGTAACAGAAATTACAAAAAAATCAAAAACTAACATTTAAAATTAAAAAAAACTCAAAAAATAAACCAAATTTTCAATTGTGCCAACCTATTAAGCATTAATTGAAATTTATTTGAGTTTAATTTAAACCAAATCAATTGACTTTAATTTTATTAGCATTCAAAAAAAAAATCAAAAACAAAATTGTTTAAAAATCAAAAATTTTAATTCCTAAAATGTAAAACAAACTTTTAATATTGTACTTATTAGTCTGCAACTGAAGCTTGTTTGGATTAAATTTGAACCAAATCTATTGACTCGTTTTTGTTTATTGGCAATTTAGTACAAAAGTACAAAAAATTAAAAACAAAATTTTTCAAAAACTTTAGTTCCTAAATTTATAACAAACTTTTAATACTGCCAATTTAGTCTATTAATTCTGTTTATTTTTTAACAGTTATTACATATAGTACTGAAGTACATAAATCCCAAATTGTATCAATATCTAATAAGAATTGCAAAAAATGAAACATACCAAAACAGTTATAATAGTTTCAACAATAGTTTCACAAAAATATTAAAGAAATGACTAATTGGGTAAAAGATGACAAACCAAATATTGCAAAATCTAATGGTTAACTAATATTTGATGTACAGAAGAAAATAAAAAGATGAAGAGAAATACGTCCAAATACAGAACCGTATACTTAAAGAGGAAGTACTATATGCTATCAAACAAACCAAACCAACAGAACCAGATGTAATCCTATAAAAAAACTCAAACTTTTATCATAGATAAAGATACAATAAATACTTTATTACAACTCCTCAACACTATATACACCACTGGCTTCATACTCCAAGAATGGCTTCTTTCGACCTCTGAGTATAAGACAATCATCTTATTGAGTCATACGCTTAAAATTAAGTTAAAATAATCGACAACAGAATCTATAAAATAACTAGAAGAAGATATAGGGGACACTCAGTTTGAGTTCAAAAATGAGTTTGAAACAAGACAAACCTTATACGGAATAAATGTGTTAATCCACAGATGTCTAGATATTAATGTTGACCTATACATCAAAAACTATTCAAGCTTTTTCAAAAGAAAAACCTAGACACTGGGAACACCTGAATAATTCAAAATATGTACTATAACCAAACAGACAACATCAGAGTAAATAACAAAACTAGCATTAATAAAAAAACTATGCAGAAAGTTGCAATAAGAGTATGTCTTGTCCCCGCTGTTATTTAACTCATAAAGCAAGGTGATTTAAAAAAAAAACCATAAAAAAGAGTAAGCAGGAGCAATAAGAAATAGCAGAATACTAAACAGCATTTGCTATGCCGACGACTCGGTTGTTTAGACCACTAACATAAAAAACCTTCAACTACTTGTAATTGAAAAGAAAAGTTATGGCAATCTCAAAAAAACAACAACATCGTTAACAGCTTGAGACTTTTTAACTCCAATATTAAAATAGTAGACACCTATAGATACCTTGGCACTTGTAAGTATCAAATCAGACCAAATCAAAGAAATAAAAACAAATATAAAGATTGAAAAAAGCTTTTACACGAATAAATACATAAAAAGTAAGGATATTTTGTTACAAATCTTAATTTTATTATGTTACTAAGTTGGACACTAAAACAAGCTTACATAAATAAGATACAGGCTTTCAAGATGTAGTGCTACAGACAATTATTGAGGATATCTTAGACTGATCATGTGATAAACATCGAAGTACCAAAGAAGATAGAAAGGGAATGTAAAATACTTCGTAGTAATAAAACTAAAAAACTAAGATATTTTGGACATGAAGCTAGGAGACCAAAATACACAATTCCACAGATCATCATAGAAAGAAAAATAAAAGGAAAAGAAAATGTAAGAAAACGCAAAAATGTGTGCAAATAGTAAGGATGCAGTACAACAAAACTATTTAAAACAGCAGTGAACAAAGTGAAGATAGCATCAATGATTTCCAATCTTTGAAAAGAGTAAACCAAAAAAAGAAGAAGAAACTAACCATTTTTTTTTCTTTTGAGAGTAGAGCCTCACTAACAAAACTATCCAATTGTCCGGTTTTTGTTTGTTTTTAAATCATTAAATTTTTTTTTAATTAGTTTTAATAAAGGAATCAAAAATCTTGGTTTTATTAGACGCACCATAATTTTTTTAACATTTCTAATCTTACCAATAATTGTTTTAAGCAGCATAAACTAACAGCCTTGAGTTATTACGCACAACTTTAGTCATCATCTTGTTTATTTATTTTTTCAGCTTACGTAAGCTGTTAATAAGCTTTATCCGCTTTTGATCTCTTTTTCTAAAACATTTACTTTTTTCTAAAGATGGTGTCCCTATAGAAATTAAGTATTTTAACTCTGTTGATAGCCTCGTTGGATGTTTAAGAGTTTTGTAAACTTTAGCTATTTTTTGTAAAAAGTTGCGATTTTTAAACAATATAAAAAAAAATACCAATGCAACACAAAATCTACCAAAAACGATTAAAACCTTTAAATAATATAATTGCCAATACACGTAACAATGCGTATTAAACTATTTCTATAAAAAAACTATTTTAAAAGAACTCATTAATTTAAGAATAATTACAGCTAGAAAAAATCTACAATATACAAACTAAAATTAATAAGAAAAAAACATTTAAAATTATAGAATACGCAGTACAAATAATCAAAAGAGATGTCTGAAAAATAATTAAAAACTAAAAATGTTATAATACTCTAACACATTTTTAAAACAAATCAACGCAACAAGGCAGTATCTGAGTTATTTAGGTAGTCCTCAAGATGTACAGCAGATACATAATAAAACAGTAAAAAAAAAGTACAAGTATACATTAAATAGCCATATCAAAAACAAATAAATCCTAATACATGATATAAATCATTATAAAAACACGGCACCTCCATCATCCAATCCACCAACGCATAAAATCAATAAACGTTTTGTGTAAGGTCTGTGCGCTCAAAAACAAAAAGAAATCGAACCAAAATACCCCTCAGCTAAAACTCCAATGGCAATCTATTTCGAAAGATACTTGCCGCAATTCTACGGTATACAAAGACCCGTCAACTTTCTTTAAAAAACAATATCTCTTTTTTTCATTTTATTTCAGCCTTGCCCGACCAGTTTCTACTCTTCAAAACCACTCTAAACAAAACCTGCCGCCAAAAATGCACCCTACAGTCGTACAAAACTCAAAAAAACCATGAACAGTATACAAAGTGATCAAAAAACTATTGCAACTGTTCCTGCTGAAGGAAACTGCGCTTCACCAATAAAAACATCCGCACAACACAACTGAAACCAAAAATTTGATAAACCACAAATCCAAGCAACAACCACAATCAGCAAACAACGAATCAGAAGACTTTAAAAAAGCAAGAAACCAATAAACGTTAAACGATAAAAAAATATATTAACGTCATCTTTACAAATCCAAGCAACAACCCCGATCAGCAAACACGCAGTCAGAAAACTTTAGAAAAGTTAGAAACCGATAAACGTACCTACTTTCCTAGCTTTTTCTAGAAGCCACCAAAGATCTGCAAAAGATCCGTATTAATATCATCAAACAAAACCAAGCTGCCCCCAAAGACACCAAAGTTATGTCTATGCAACGTACAAAAACAGCATACAGTCCAAAAGCAGAATTCACGTCTGCTAAAACTCTAAACTGGAAATTCGATTATCTTAGTTGAAAAGCCGCTTATTGACCTTACATCAATCCGCCTCAACCTCCACCCAAACAATAAAAAACAGAGTTTGTCTTTGTACAGACAAAATTTAATACAAACCATTAGTTTTGCAAACTTCGGGCGTCAGTCAACGTCCTCCAATAAAGACCTTTTAAATCTCAAGTACTTGCAAGCAAATTCCTACTATAGTTTTTTTTGTAAAAGCCCAATTCAATCTTAAATTTTGACAATAGTCTTGTATAGTTCTACTGCAAGTTAATCATACTGATTCAACTTACACAAAAATCAAAATATTATAAACAAAATTTATTAAAATTAAACCAAAACTTAAAAAATACTTAAGAGTTTAAAAACTTCAATTTATCATTGTGCACAGCACAGTTTTCAAACATAAATCGCCCAACTTTTCTTTTGTGCACAAAATTTATCTAAAATTGCTTAAAACCTCCATTTATTGCAAAAAATTTGTATAAAAACACATTTGCTGCATTAGAAACTGTGCTTAAAAATTACTTTTTATTAAAAAAAATCATTTAAAATCACTCAAAAAAGTCAATTGCACAAAATTATGAAAAAAATATATTTGCCTCATCAAAAACCGTGCAAAAAATGCACAAAAAGTAAATAAACGCACAAAATTTACAAATATTACTAAAGAAAGTTAATTGTTGCACAAAATTCATGCAAATTAGCACAAAATCTTTATTTATTGCACACAAAAAACTCATTTGTCTTATTAAAATTTGTGCAAAAGTTTCGTTTTTTACGCAAAACTTAATAAAAATAAAAAAATAATGTCTGCTCAAAATTGATTTAAAATCGCACAAAACAAGTATGTCGCTAAATCTTACAAAAAAAACCTATTTGTTCTATTAAAAATTGTGCCAACATTTCACTTTCTACACAAAATTAATTTAATACCGCACAAAAAAGTCAATTGATGCACAAAACTGCATTCAATTTTTACACAAATTTAATTTAAAATAATAAACAATAAAAATTGCAAAAAAAGTAAATTTTTCTACAAATTACATCTAAAATAATTAGCACAAAACCCACATTTATTGCATACAAATTAGCACAAAACCTTTATTTATTGCATAAAATTTGTTAAATAACTCTTAAAACTGTGCTTAAAACTCAATTTTTATAGAAAAATTTTAAAAACGTTTAATAAAGTCAATTATTACACAAAATTGATCTAAAATAGCATAAAATCCTTTGTTTTATTAAAAACTGTGCTTCAAACTCTTTTTTTTATAAAAAAATCCTTTAAAATCACCCCAAAAAGTCAATTGTTGCATAAAAATCATTTAAAATAGTTCAAAAGTTCAAATTATTGCACATAATTTGCATATAAATTCATTCGTTTTGTCAAAAACTGTGCAAAAAAATCATTTCTTACACAAAATTAATTTAAAATTGCCCCAAAAAGTACAAAATGTACAAAATTTTTCTAAAATTTTTAGCTAAATATTTGAATAGAAAACCATTTTCTTCATTAAAAATGCGCATAAAAACTCACTTCTTATATCAAACTCAATAAATATTCAAAACTTAGTTTTTTATTTTATTATTATTATGGATTACCAAATAGTAAAAGTCTTGGACCTCTTTTCGGGAAAGGCTTTAATTTGGTACAGGGCGTACCGTAAAAACTTTAGCAATTGGGATGATTTGGATAAGGCGTTAAGGAAAGAATTTCAGCCTAGTAACTATGAGGATAAACTCCTGGATGAAATTAAATCTAGACACAAGGACAGAGAGAGTCCAGCGGTTTATATATGACTGTTATGAAATCTTTGTTTGGGCGACTAACTTATAAGGTTTCTGAAACTATGCAAGTCCGAACGATACGGAGAAACCTATCCCCATTTTTCCAACACGGTTTAAGTTTGGTGGATACAAAAATATTGGCTTAGTTGGAAGTTTGCTGTCGGAAGTTGGAAGCATCAAAGGAAGCCAGCGATGAGTATGTACCTCCAACATCATCTCGTCGGAGCCTTGAGCCAGACCTAGCCTACATTGAGGCGCATCCAATTAGAAAAGTCAGCGAGGTAGTTAGGGCACAGTATAATAGGTTGTGTTACAGGTGTAATAAGCCTGGTCATTTTGCAAGAAATTGTACACTGCCCCCTGAACTTCGGTGCTACAATTGTGGAAATCGTGGGTTTAAAAAAAATAAGTGCTCAAAATGTGCTATTTCGGGAAACGGCAAGAGGAAGCAGTAAGTAGTCAAATGACTGCTCCCAATGATAAGATGATAACTAACCTCAAAACTCAGGCTGTCTTGGAATATGTACTAGCCCATAATAAAACCGATCAAAGACCCTTTCTCAAAGTAACAGTTTTAGGAGTAGAAATCCTAGGATTGTTGGATTCTGGAGCCACCCATACCATAGCAAGTAGTGTTGGATGGGATATTTTTAAAAGCGTAGGACTACAAATGTTGTCTGGTAGAAGTGGAAATGTGCAAGTAGCCAACGGTGAGTCGTGTACAGCTATAGGAATTTGCAATGTGCCCTTTACATTGGAAAGGAAAACTAGATTTGTTGAAGTGTGGGTAATACCAGACCTTACTAGTCCGTTAATATTAGGAGCTGATTTTTGGCGAGAAATGGGCATAGTCCCAAATCTTCAACATGACAGTTGGCAGTTTTCAACTGCAGTTCCAACAATTAGCACATGTTTTCTACAGTCAGAAGGCGATCTGGATAACAGTCAGAGCAGTCGACTGAGTGAGTTGTTAAATGAAGTCAGAGGTCAGATGAATGGAAAAACATTGGGTCGGACCACCTTAGTGGAACATGCCATCATAACTACATCAACACCTTTAAAGCAGCGTTATTATCCTCGCTCTCCCCAGATGATGAAGGTCATCGATCGAGAAATAGAGTAAATGTTAAAAATGGACGTAATCGAACCTTCTAGTAGTCCCTGGAGCAATCCGGTGGTAATAATTCCGAAGAAAGACGGTTCAGTACGCTTTTGTGTAGATTATAGGGCTTTGAACGCCGTTACAAAGAAGGATGCTTATCCGATTCCTTACATTGCAGCCATTCTTGATAGGTTAAGACATGCAAAATACCTGACATCGCTTGATATTAAATCTGCATACTGGCAGATTGGCGTGCAGAAGGAGTCACGGGAATACACAGCATTTAGCGTCCCCAGAAGAGGGCTATACCAATTTAAATAAATGCCGTTTGGGCTTACTAATGTCCCTGCTACTTGGCAGCGACTTATTGATAGAGTATTGGGTGTGGATTTGGAGCCTCACTGTTTCGTTTATTTGGACGACGTTATCCTTATTTCTCCGGATTTTGATCACCATATGGAATTATTGGGCAAAGTATTTAAAAGAATAAAAGATTCTGGCTTGACAATTAGTGTGGATAAATGTCAATTTTAAAGGCCCAGTTTAGTTTATTTGGGATATGTGGTAGACAAGAATGGTCTAAGGGTGGATCCTACTAAAGTTGAAGCAATAGTCCAGGTCCCAACTCCAAAAAATTTGGGAGAGGTGCGTCGTTTTCTTGGCATGGCGGCTTTGTATAAGCGTTTCATTCCGGATTATGCATGACCTTACGAGGAAAAATAAAAGATTCCTATAAACCGAAGAGACTCAGGCTTCATTTAACACCTTAAAACAACACCTAATCTCAGCACCAATTTTGTATAGCCCAGACTTTGAACGACCCTTTATTGTGCAGACCGACGCATCGGAGTATGGAGTAGGTGCGGTTCTGGCCCAAGAATATGAGGAGGGAGAGAGGGTTATTTCTTATTTATCGAGATCATTAACCAGACAAGAGAGGCACTTAATATTACTATGCAAACTAGCACAAAATCTACTTTTATTGCACACAATTTGCACAAAAAACTCATTTGGCTCATTAAAATTGTTATAGAAATTTTACTCCCTACACAAATTTATTTAAAACCATCATTTTGCACAAAAAAGTCAATTGATGCACAAAATTTATGTCTAATAGCACAAAACTACCATTTATTGCATAAACTTTGCTAAAAATTCCGAATGCCTTATAAAAAAGTACAAAAAACTTACTACTTACACAGAACTTATTTAAAATTAAAAAAAAAATTGCTGCACAAAGTGTATTTAAAATATAAATTTACAATTGCTCAAAAAGTCAATTAATGCACAAAACTAATTTGAAATGGCACAAATCTTATTAAAATTGTATACAAATTCTATTTCAATTAATAAAAACAAACAAAATTATTTGAAACCCTTACCGATTTCACAAAAAAATTGCTTCATTAAAGTCATTTCTCATAGAAAATTCTAAATAATTGTTGCACAAAACCTCTATTTATTGCATAAAATTATTATAAAACACATTTGCCTTATTAAAAACTATGAGAAAAATCAATTCTAATACAAAACTAGTTTAAAAACTATTGCACAAAAAAATATTGCAAAAATTCCTAACGTTGCAAAGAAATTAAAGACTTGATAGAATTTGTCTGATAATTTTTTTTATACTTTGCCAAATCGATTCATACTACTTTTGCGACCAACTTTGTGCAAAAATTGTTTTTTTTTGTGGTTTTAAATTAATTTGTGTAAGAATTGAGTGTTTTGCATAATTTTTAATATGACAAATGGGTTCATTATAAAAAATTTATGTAATAATTAGTACTTTTGAGCTATTTTAAGATAACTTTGTGCATACATAAGTTTTTTGCACAATTTCTGATAAGATTATTAAATTTTATAATTTTTTTTTGCAAAAGTGTGTTTTCTGCGAAAATTTTCAGTTTAATATATAAACAATTTTCCGCTAATTTTTGATTAATTTGAAATTGGATGTTTTTAAAGTTTTGACTAATTTTGTTATTTTTTGTTATATTAAAAAAAAAACAAAATTACAAACTAAACAAATTTTAAAAATTGAAAAATTATATTTGTTTTTAGCGAGTTGACACTAGACTTTACTATTGCACAATTTAATTAAGATGTAATTATTAATATTGCCACCCAGATAGAGATATTCGTACACATAAACAGTTGCAATGCCATATTTTGGCTTTAGTACCCAAAAATAATCGACTTAGTTGCAATGAAAATATTTTTTCAGACTCTTATTCTATTAATAAAATTAAAACTTTAATACTCCAGATGCCTGTAACCGTTTTTAGTTTCTTTATATTTGGAAATATTAAAGAATTTTACTTAAACTTAAAAATAACAAAAAAAGTGCAAAAGGATAGACTATGTTAAGAATTTTACTTTATTGACATTTTAAAATTTAATTAAATAAGTGAAAAGTTTGATTTCATGTAAACAAAATTAATAATCGTTATACAGACTCAGTAATGAACAACAATATTTTTTTAATTATTCCTTTTAATCCAGTTTTTCTGGCAGTGAATATATTCAAATGAAACAAGTAATGATTTTTATACTTCTGCACGAGAAGGTACCGAGAATCTAACGAAACTGTGCATTTTGTTTGTCACCCGAGAGCGTCGCAGTTCGATCGTGGGACAACACAGGGCGAATACATACTGCGAAATTATGAAAATGACTCTTCAACCCCACGGAACTGTACAATCGCATCCAGCGATATCTGAAACCGCCCGACGAACAGTTTTAATGCGGATTCCACGATGAAAACCGGAGCGGAGGAGTTTGCTTGGAGCTGAGGGAGGTGGAGCCGGTGTGATGGATGTTGGGACAGCGACAGATAAACGCAAAACACATTGATTTAATGCTTTGAATTGTAGTTTGTTCCGAGGAATGAGTTTCCTTTTTGTAATTAGAGTTTTTTTGTGTGTGTGTGCGATGCGGCGGTGGCGCTCGCCATCTCTCCTTCTATCTCTTTCTCCCCCAGATTTTCTGTATTATACGTGATTTAGTTTCGCCCGCTTTAAATCAACGATGTTTTCTAACTGAAATTAGTGACGGATTTTGCCGCACTGAAATCTACACAAGAATTATGTATCCTTTCAACAACATTTGATGAACTGTTACATTACTACATTATTACATTATTTTATTATTTTAATTTATTTAGTTTTTATTTTGTTATTTATTTGATACTATAATTGTATACATGAATTTGAATATATCATTGTTTATATTTATAATGTATTACATTTATATAATACAAAACCTATTTTTCAAAAATTACTTTTAAACAAAATTTTTTTTTGGTTAAATAATAATAAGGATGCCAAATTTTAATTGACTTTTAAGATTTTGTCTCCCAATATTCTAAATAATTTTTTTTTAAATAAATTAGAAATATCTACAGTTTTATTTTCCCTTACATACTATTTTAACAGCAAGTGGCGTTTAATATCTCCAATTAATTATAAAGTTAGCTTAAGATAATTCAAGTGACATAAATGGTGCAACATTTTGAGTTAAGAGTACACATGAAGGAATATATTTTTTTTATAGATTTAATTAATAATATGTTAAAACTCAACATTTTTTAACAATAACTCGTTTATGATTTGTCCATATCCTCTTAAACAATCAACTTCCCAGATATTGAGAACATTGCCATTCTGTATAAAACAAATTAAGTAAACTCCTGGCTGCTAAGAACCTTTTAAATTTGTTCCAGGTGCATTAAAAAAATATGATTCAAACTTTGTATTTACCATACTTTAAGTTTTTTAGTTCAATACTAGTTTTTCTACAGACTATTCAAAGATCGTGCCTACAGAAAGAATTGGGTCATAGATTTTGTTTATTTATTATGTTCAATATAGGTATCATAAAATCCATTAATAGACATTGTATGGAAAAATGTAGTCATTGCATTCCTATTGTAAAACAATTTTTTCTAAAGATTAAAAGTTTGTTATAAATCTCAAAGACATGTGGTTCTAACAGGTAGGTTAGGTTAGGTTTAAGTGGCAGCTAACGCTCACATAGACCTCAGATGGGCCCGTTGTGTTACCACAGTACTTAAAAGTACAACTCTCCTCAGGGGATTTTGTCAAACCATTTTGAGCCGAGAATGAATCTCATGAGAGTCTGCGCATCTAGTGATGCGAGGTCAGAGAAGTCATCAAAAAAAGGCGGCCTAAGAAAAGCAATCCTGTTGCGGACAGAGAGGAGCATTGGCATAAGTAATGCTAAACACTCTCCTCTTCCTCCTCGTCCAGGCAGCCTCTGCAGTAGTCCCGCTTTGCTATACCCAGTCTCTCCGCGTGTTTGCCAATGGGACAGTGTTCCGTGATGACTCCCACTGCCAGTCTGATATCGATTCTTTTTAGAGAGACGATATTAGTTCTTTTCCTGATTCGGTAAGGCCATACTTGCCTGGTTACCTCGCAGGTGTCTTCATCCCTCTACCTTCGCTCCGCTAGCTTTGAGGCTATTACGGCTATGGTCTCCTTGCACGAGGCAAATGAAATACCAATATCCCGTAGTACTTCGGTTGAGGCTTGTGCCATTTTTTGCAAGCTCATCCCCTTCTGTTTTACTTGGGATCCCGCTGTGGCTTGGTACCCACATGAGTCTCAAGTTTGTGTGTGCTGCCAGCTCGTTCAGCTTTCTCCGACAGTCAGAGACCACTGTTGAGTTGGTGCACACGCTAGTAATTGCACTGAGAGCAGCTTGGCTATTTGTGTAAATGTGGATCTGTTCACAAGGGTTTCCATTTACCATCAACCAATCTGCTGCCTCTTTTATGGCGGGTACCTTCGCCTGTAGAACGCTGCAGTAGTCTGGCAAGCGTAGGCTGATTCTGAGGTTGGGGTCGTTGGAGAAAACTCCGCAGCCCACTTTGTCCTTCTTCCGTGAGCCGTCTGTATAGACCTGCGTGTGTCTTGCTGGTACACCTTTCTTCTCCATCTACTCGTCTTTAGAGGGTATGTGGTATGAGAATTTGTTGCTAAAAACAGGTGTTGCTAGACAGCGGTCTATGTTTTTGGGCACCCCATTAAACTCATTGATTATTCCGGCGTAACCACGATGATCCGATGTCAACATTTGCACCGACTTTAGTCTGAGTGCTGTGCTAATGGCAAGTTGCTTGCCCATTAGATTGACCGGAGCTATGTCCAGAATTGTCTCCAAGGTTTTCGTAGGCGTCGTTCTCATGGCTCCCGTTATCATAAGCGCCGCCATTCTCTGCACTTTTGTAAGGGCCATTTGATGGACTCTTTTATTAAGTGCCGGCCACTATATGAATACGTCTTAGTAGAGTAAAGTGTAACTACGGCTGTATAGCCAGAAGGTAATCTTGGGGTTGACGTCCCAGGATTTTTCTACCTCTCTCTTGCAAGAGTACAGCGCCACCGTTGTTTTCCGTACTTTATCGTCTATGTTGAGCTTCTATGATAACTTTTGGTCTAGGATGAGACCTAAGTATTTGGCGCTCTTCTTCATCGTCAGTTCAGTGCCCTTTAGCATTGAGAGCTTGAATTCTGGAATGTTGTGTTTTCTTGTAAAAACGACTAGCTCGGATTTTGCCGGGTTAACATTTACGCCACACCTTTTGCACCATTGCGCTAGTTTCGATAGGGCCCCTTCGACAAGTTGTGACATTATATTGTGGTGTATTGCTACGTCCGCATAAGCGACGACCCTGCAGCCAAATTTTCTAAGCTCATTTAGCGTGATGTTCCAAAGCAATAGCAAAAGGACGCTCCCTTGTGAGGTTCCCCTACTCACCTTTCTTTTTATGTGGGATTCTCCCATTGTAACTCTGATGTTTTTTTCACGGAGCATTTTTTCGATCAGGTGACATAGAGCGTTGTCTATTGCTAGTCCAGTTAAGGCTGATTCTATGGCTTCAGGCTTTACGTTGTTAAACGCTCCTTTTATATCAAGGAAGACAACCATCGTGAGGTCTCCATCTGGTGTACTAAGGCGTGAAGTGCCGTTTCTACGGATTTTTCTTTTCTGTATGCGTGCTGAGACTTTGACAGCATTTCAGAGTGCTTCCTTTATGTGCAAGTCAATCAATCTTTCAAGCATCTTTAGCAGGAACGATGATAAGCTGATTGGTCTCAGGTTTTTGGGGGAGGTGTGTGAGGCCTTTCCTCCTTTTGGGATAAAGACCGCCTTGACTTCTCTCCAAATTTTTGAGATGTATGAGAGGTTTATACATGCTTTAAACATAGTCTCCTACCAAGGTATAACTATATCAATGGCTTTTTGCAGCTCAACTAGACTGATCCCGTCAGGTCCAGTTGACTTATGCCCGTACTAATAGTCAGAGTGGATTCATGAATCCAAGATTTATTTTACTATTTGTTGATTGGTTCTAAGCCAATTCACGGATACTGTGACGGCAACTTTAGTTGCATTTGGTCAATGTATTCCTTGCTTAATTTTTGGATCGAGTTGAAAACTATGCAACCATCAATATTCAAATAATCTTGGATGGTCCAAAGATTATTTGTATCTAGAATTATATTAACGGTTGCATAGTTTTCAACTCGTTCCGCACCGTCACAATATCCGTGAATTAGCTTAGAGCCAATCAACGACTATTAAAATGAATCTGGATTCATGAATCCAGGATCAATCCGAGATTTAATCTTTGACTATTAGTACGGGCATTAAAGGGTTTGATGCTCTAGATTAACTTGTCTTTACCTACAATTCTGTCAGCCAGATACCGAGGTGGAGCAGTTATAGTGGAGTTTACTACACTTATATCATTGCCTGGAAAGTGTGTATCCATGAGTAGCTCCAGCGTTTCTGTACATGAGGTTGTCCAGTTTCTATCTTGTTTCTGTATGAAGCTTTGGACTGCTGAACCCTTAGATAATATTTTTTGCAGTCGGTTGGCTTCTGAGGTTTCCTTTATCTGTTCGCAAAGCCGAGCAAAGGATGACCTTTTGGCCTTCTTGACCTCCGTTTTGAAATTCCGGAGGCTGTTTTTATAGGCAGACCACTCATTGGTGTTTTTTGCCTTGTTGAACAGATTTCTGCATTCTTTTCTTAAGTTGCTTATTAACGGTGTTCACCACCGTGGTTTGTTTCTAACAAGTAACACGTAAAACAATTTTTGGGACCGCGACTAGTTAAGAAAAATTGACGTTTGTTCTTTTTCTAGGTATTCAATTAATGTGGTCGACAGTTATCTTAACAGCAGACAAAGAAGTCCCGCAAGGCTCAGTTCTTGGCCAATCATTTTGGAACATCCTATATGACAACGGTTTAAACCGAGAATTAGCTAAAAAAAAATCAATTAGAAGTTTTCTCAAAAAACTATATTTTATTTAAATTTAAATTTTTTTGTTTTTGTTGGGACAATAATAATTATTATTTTTTTGAATATCTAATTAATGTAGTCGACAGTAGTATTAATAACAAAAAATAATAATTTCTCAAAAAAAACTTAGGGAGGTTACTTTAGAGGCCCCTCAGGCTCAGTTCTAGGTTCAACATTATGAAACTTCCTATAAGACGACGTTTTAAACTTAGAATTAGCCAAAGTAATCAACCCAATTGCTTACGTAGACAATCTATGTATTTTTTAAAAATATTTTAAAATTGTCTAATGCAAATTTTGGGCTATATATCACTATTTGTCGAATAAAACAAAAACTTGTAGTTTTTTTAAATTAATGCTTTAATGTTACAAAATATAAAAGAAATAAATTTTTATTCAAAAGTATTTTTTTGAAATATTTCAAAATTGTCTTAATGCAAATTTTGGGTCATTTATCACTATTTGTAGAATAAAACAAAAACTAATTGATCAATTTTGATAAAATTTTTGTAGATAATCTTGAATTAATGCTTCAATACAATAATAAAAAATACGAAAAAATATATTTTTTTTTTAAATAATTTTTTAATTTTTTTTTAATTGTCAAACAAAAGTTCAAAATAGCAAATCAAAAATCCAAAAATGTTATATAAAAAAAAAACAGAAACAGAGATGTTATAGGTTCCGCTCAACTGTTATCAAATGCCTGCCATAAAACTGCATTAGAAGCTTTTAGACAAGTAGCTCTCAAAACTACAAAACATAAATAGAAATTGCTGTAAATTTCTCTTCCCAAAAGTCTTTGCTACACAACTCTACCTTTTCTTTGGAGAAGTTAGAAGCAGCATTTAACGACAAAGCTGCATTTACGGTACCCAGTTCAAATTCTGTTTTTTACCAACTGCTAAAAATATATGTTAAAAAGAAGCCATTATCCTGTCACTACTAAAACAAAGCAAAACCCCAAACAATGCTAACATCTATCAAACAATTTTTCTGACATGCTGATTTGAGAAAAAACTTATGTATGTTTTTTTCCAACTTTTATTATATTTGAAATTGGCTCCAAAACAAAATTTTTGTTACAGATTGAAGTTTAAATAATATTTGCACTCCATAACATGGTAACGCGCTAATAAACTGGATTGAAGTGGCCCGCCCACCCACCCAATTGTTAGTTATGAAGATGTTAGATCACAACCTTCTCTTGTGACTTCTGACGTCCGCTTAAAAGACAAACTTTCAGTTTTTTGATAACAAACACTTAGACGGTTGGTGGTATACTCGAATGCATGATAACGCACCAATAATTTGAATTGGAATAGTCAACCCACCCACCCAAATATTATTTATCAAAAAAATAGATTACAACCTTCTCTTGTGACAAAATAACTTCTGACGTCCGCGTAAAAGGCAAACATTCAATTTCTTGATAACAAACACTTGGACGAGTATATGGTACAGTCCATAGCATAGTAATGCGCCAATACTTAGAATTGAACGCTGAATCAAAAAATATTTGTTTTTCATTGCGTGCGTTTTCTCCTTTCTTGCAAAGTACGAAAATCAAATGCGTTAAAACCATCCGTTTCCTAGAGCCTGTGTTTAATAAAATTTGCTCCTTTTGAACACATACAGAAAAACGCGTTCTAACAAAGCTTTAAACTTAATTAAGTGATTGGTTAATATAGACTAAAAGACGCGGAGAAAAGTCCTAATAGAACTCTATAAACATCTAGTTCTTTTGAAAATTGACTACGGTTGTACTGTATATTTATCTGCACAAAGTTCTTGGGCTTTAGATGTTGTTCCGTATGCAAACATAAAATAAGCTACAAAAACTCTTCGGACAATTCATACACCAAGTATCTGCTGCAAATTGGGTATCCTTCCGCTAGTCATACGTTTAGAATGCTTTGTACTATAGAAAACAGCAATACGTGCCAAAAAAGAACACATAAAACAACAAATTTGTATCAATAGTAAAGCACAGGGGCAAAGATACAGACTCAGGCATATCGCTAGTAGGCCAGTGTGTTTCTAATCGCAAAAGTTAACAAATTTTAGAAATGAATCGTCATAGAATTAATTCTAAGTAAAATTTTGCAAAATTTGAACAACTGCAAGGCTGGTGTAGGATGCGCACTTTTAATGATCTCTCAACAACGTCATCTATAAGGCACACTCAGATAGGAAGATTGGACACAGAAATGTATAAAACTTCCTGGTGCGTGTATACACCAAGAAGAGAGAGGTTAGTTAGTAGGCGCTTCTATACTTTTGGAAAGAAAATCCAATAAATAAAGTTTTTTTTTCTTCACCAACCAACAAAAAAAAAATTGCAACTTATTATCTACCAGACCATACACTAGTCAACATTAACAAACATTTACCCGTTTTAACTAAAAAACATGAATTCAATACAAACCACCAACTTCAACATATACCAACCCTCACTATGCCGACAGACAGACAAGTCAGATGACAACGTCTACACCGATGATAGCACCGGGGAGATTCACCATACTCTACAACCTCAATCAACTCTAAGGAATTGCACACTATACCGTAAGAAACAATCAGGCATTATTTTGCAAACAACCTTAGTTTATACACGAACAAACTTCCAAAAAAACACGCAGTTTGTGGTTTTGCATCACATTCCACCAAATCACTCCCGAACACTGGGAAACGTTATTATTATCCGGAAAAATTAGAAGAAATGGTCACTTACACGCCACCGCCACTAAACTTCCGCTAAACCTAAGCTTCAAACGATGTGTACTTCAATACAGAACAACAATACGTGAAAAGATTATCTGTTTGATCAATTTTTATTAGAAATAAAGCCCAAAGACGGAAGTACGGGCTAAGGCCTACCGTCAGTAGGCTTGTGCAATTTTGAGCACAAAAGCTAATAAAAAGTTTAAATACTTGTTCAAAAGTTTTTTAAGCAAATTTTGCAAATTTCTGCTATAACATCTCTCAAGATAAAGGGCACGTTTAGAAAAAAAAATCGCGATAGTTATTGCAGTGTTTTCCAAGGCATGTTTTTAAACATAATTGCAGAGCTTCCAGACGTTCATTAGTTTTACAAGGGCAACTCCAAGATAAACATTAGCGTATAAAGTTTAGTGCCATTCTGAGTATCAGTTCGTTATATTTGGCCAATCCGTTAGTTCAACTTATTCATGCCTTGGAAAATAAATTGACCTTGTCCAAAAAAACAATTGACTTTGTGTAGACGCTGGGTCATGTGAGTATTAAAGATAATGAGTTGGTCGGTAAAATAGACTTAAAAGTAATGTAAATTTAGAAGTCATACAGGATTGACAAATTAAGTGAAACAGTTTCAAAAACAAGTTGAAAAAAAAAATAGGCATTCCGGTGGATCTCAACAGCAACTTGACTTCCTGGTAGCATCTGACTGGCAATAAATAGTCCACTAGCCCAACATGTCAGGACCCTCTAACGGTAAAACACATTTTAGAGAAACGCCAAGTTTACCTACAACACCAGGTCTAATGTATGTTTAGTTTCATAATCTAAAAAATTACCTATAAAAATAAAAAAAAAAGTTCTTTGTTGGCCTCATTGACAAGTAGTCGAAAAAGATGGACATCCTGAAAGATGATCTCAAACTCTTCTTAAAAATGCAAAAAACATTTTTCAGAAAATCATAAAAATAAAGCCGCCCTGATCTTATTTATTACCAAGCAAACAACCAAGCCACCCAAAACGTTCAAAAAACACAAGAAGAAATCAGGTAAATCCACTTCAGTTACTATAATAATAAGCAATCAGCCGTGGGTCACGTCAGGTGTCTTCAAGACCATCAACCACCAAGACAAAAGGTTTTCAATCACCCCTAAGGCCCAAACAACTAATTTAAGTCTGCCTAATAACTCTTTAGGCCTCTCAACAAGCCCAAAACATCAGCACCTACAAGGTGGTAAGGTGGTGAGCGTTTTGTGACAGTACCTGCTCATACGGGATAAAACGTATTTTAAGGAATGTCGACAATGTTTAAAAACATATAACCAACAACAAATGTGGTAGATAGTATCCGCATGCGGACTTTTGATCTGAAATCGTATACTGCAAGATAATGTGTTTTATTGCAAATTTCAAAGACCAAAAAAAAGTTGTCATAAAAAACATACCCGACTGCAAAAAGAATGATGCAGCGCAAGCAAAGCTAACAACCCCTTATCTGTCAAGCGCATGAAAAGAATGAGAAACATTTTACATCCTCTACGTTTAATTTTCCAAGAACGCAAAAGTTTATCTTAAAATTATGATAGATAAAATGAGGCCAAGTTTAGGTTTGATAGTAAAAAAAAGAAAAAAAAATCCTAAAACTGCTTTATCAAAGTTGTTGTAGTTTTGGAAGTTAAACAACAGTATTCTAAAAGAAACCTATCAAATCATTAACAAAAAGTTTGGAATTTCTTTATTTAGGAAGATATGAGATGGGATTTTCTATAGTTTAAGTATTTTTTTACACCATAAAATCTAGTAAAGTTAATTTTTAAACCATTAACTAAGTCAATGTTTGGTTGACTAAACTGGTTTGTAAAACAGACTAGCTTTTGTTTTGCCATTTAAATCATACTTAAACCATGTTTGACCTTAAGGGCAAATTGCCTCGTAGATTAGTGCCACTTACTTTACAATCCACAATAGACTGAGCTTCATACGTCTTTTTGATGATCCGTTTTGACTTTTGCCCATCTAAGTAAAAAGTTATATTACTTGCAAAATTAATTAACCTCAGTGTATATCATTGCGTTTTATATCTGCCTGGTCATTATTAATAGTTTTTTGTTTTAGTAAGTATTACTAGTAGTCAAAGCTAAGATTCTGGTTTTAAGTGGATAAATCTAGTTTCCCTGCATTTGACTTGGTAAGTATAAACAAACGTGAATCAATCTGATTTTGTAAAACAATTTTTTAAACTGATAGATGACACTAAGCCATCAGAAGTTGTTGGTGTGTGTGTTTGTTGATTGCCATCTGCAGAGTTAGAATCATTTAGCTACAAAGCAGCATGACAAGTGCACTGTTAGTGAGGTTTAGCGGTGAAACATACAGTATCATTGTCTACTACAGATGCGGCAACTATTAACCTACTAAGTTTACTGGTGTTCTATTATAAGCTACTAATGTTGCTGCAAAACTTTGTTTTGCAAACATAAATATTACTAAAATCCTATACAATCCTTTAAGCTGATATAAGAATAACAAGTTGAGCTGTTTTAATGCACAACGTATGCATGTGCTTCATAAGTTCACAATGCTCTATCAAGACCCCTGTTATGATTTGCAGGTTCTTTATAGAAAGTAGTAGTTAATGATTGGCTTATGGCTTTAGTTTAGGTCGAAATCATCCTTGCTATAAGTTTTATTGTATTGATTACATTTGCAAATTAAAATGTTGTTTGCAAAAACAAGTGCTCCATTGTTGCAGCCAAACAAATGCTAACTACAAACTGCGCCCAAATTTATAAATATTTTTGTAAAATTTTTAATGCGGTGCAAATTTTTGTGTGCGTTAAAATTTTACGCGTTGCAAAATAAACTTAATTAAAATATTGTGCCGCATTCAAAACACTGCGTAAATATTTATAGATGTGGACGCAGTTTTAGAATCTTAAATTTTTTTAATGTACAATATAGCATAACAAATTTGGCATTTGTGCAAAGAAATATTAATTTGACATTAATCTTATAAATTATTGTGTTGCATATTAAACTACTTGTTTTGTACTTATATTATAAATAATTTACAAATAAATAACATTTGTGAAACATGTACATATATTATCAGATGATTCATACATAATAGCTAAGATAATTGCAAATAATCACTTTAAGATTGCTTTAGTCATAATAGAAGAATTCCAATACCTTAAATCCATGCCCTGTTATTTATTCAAATTGCTTCCCGGTGTTTCATCGAGAAAAGACATTGTCAATCCTGATACGAAAACTTTAAAGTTGGGCTTAGGACCCGAAACCAACTGCAAGTTCCAGCGCGGAACGGGTAAATATATAGCGAGGAAGAATCGAGGAACACCAGAGATTAGCAAACAACAATACGCCATGAAATGTTATTCACGGAAAATCAATTCGCAATTTTCAGAGGAGCGATTCGCCTTTAATGAAAGGGGATAACTAGTCGCAAAGTTAAATGTTTATTAAATGAGGTTGGGTGGGTCTTATGTTTTCATTAACTCAAAAAGAGAATATTAGAAGCAATAAGTTTTAATAAGAAATATGACTAACTAGTAACCATTCAATCAAATTATACAGAAATATTAATTCTCGATTTTTAAGCTATTGGGTAAATATGATCTAATTTTCTTATGATTGATCGACATTAATAATTATTAATAAAACATTTTAAATAAATCATAAGCCCATAAAGTTGGATCATTTCGTATCCACATCAAAGCGAATTACACGTCCATCAAGTATAAGAAAAGTAGAGACTGAATTATTCATTGTGAAAGTTTATTTGTAGTTATTCTCTTTTCCGCCCGGACACACACATAAAAAATCACGAGGCACTTTGTGTATATATATTATATATTTTTTTCATGCGCATTTCTCCTCCCTCACGGCTATCAATTTCTTTTGATGAAAAGCTCCAAGTATTCCGTGGGCTTAAATAATGTATGGCATTTCACGCACCTGTTTTGACAGGCGAACCTTCAATCACTGTCAAGCAATCAATCGTTCTTTGAAGTTCGATCCGTGACGTTTCTCTACTTCTGCAGAATACCTGACAAATGTGATTGATTGAGTTCGATCGCAGATATCTCCGAACACGCTTCTGAAATAGCGTTATTAACTTCAACTCCATTTCTTTACCGAGCATACAAATGTTCTATATAACACTTGAATTTGTTTGAATGCCGCACTGCTTTATGCGCGAGTTTTTCTTTTTTCAGCTCTCCCAGTATGCGCTCTGGTGGAAGGATGCTTATTGAGATCGGTTGTAGTGTGAGCATTATCCTTCTGTATATAATGCCAATTTTGAAATATTTAAATTTTAATCTGGTGTAATAATCTACTATATAACAAATTATTCATTAGAAAATGTTGATATTTATTTTATTATTTAATTAAACTAACTCATGAATTAGTATGATTTGATGTTCAGTGTTAAAAAATAGTGCATTTTTAATTTATCGATTTTGCTCATAGTGACATTAAGCAGATCAAAAATCCTAGTATAAGGAGGATATAAGTGAATTGCTTTTATGCTGAAACCATGGACGGTATCCATGTGGCCGTAAACAAATCTACAAATAACTTACGGTTTAGGGGTATCGAATAGAAGTCAATTACAAATATTATAATTAAATATTGGTATTAAAGAACTTTTTTCATCAAAATCATATTGAAAGTTGGTTGGAGAGATTACATACTACATACATTGCTATTTACGTACAAGTAGTGTCTTTACAATTTTAAATGTTTCTATTCTTGTATCTGCAAAGTCGGTTCGTAGTAAAATATTGGATCCAATTCAGTTTAGACAACTAGAAAGACACCAAGTACCAAAATTGTAATGTATTTGTTCTCATTTAAACGAAATATTTACTTTATCATTAAAAAATCGTTGAATTTTTCAAATTATAGACCAAATGCATTACTATCTAATCTATCCAAAATTTAAATAAAATAATTAATTAAAACATTGTCAAGTTCTTAGAAATTAATAACTTTATCTTTAATACTTAATATAGATTTTGATCAAAATTGGAGAAAATCGTGCAGTAGCTATAGAAATTTAAAACAATTTGCAGCAGTTCCAGTATTACGTAGCTCAAGTTCATAGTGTTTTAAGATGTAGTGTGCAAACACTTTCGCAAAACAAGAGTATTCTCAGGCAGATAAAAGTGCACAATATCTCTGGATGACCATGTTCTGACCATTCAAATTTTGGAAAAATAAGAGTCAACAGCAGTTAGTACGCTGAACAAGTTGCAAGAGGTACAAGGTGTAAGAATTAATCAGAGAACCTTAAAGAAAAAATTAGAGAAATATAAGTTAAGCGCAAAAAGACCTGTAAATATGACCAGAAAACATCAAGTAAAGCACATTTGCTTTGCTAGGACCAAAACTATGAACTAGGAGATTTTCATCAAATGGTTAAGATAGAATTCACTTTAAAAAAATTTCAATATTGTGCCATTTACTTTTGATAGTAGTTCGGTAAATATATTAAAATGCCATTAGCTTAGAAACTTGCACTAAATAAGTATAATAAATGTATCCTTATGAATCGCCAATAAGTACTTAAACAAAATTCAAATGTACATCATAAATTAACGGGTAATAATCCTTGATTTAAATCCGATCAAATATGATTCTTTTTCTGCTTCTGCAATCATAAGAGTTTAGTTCAAAAAATTGAGAGTTAAAAAGTGAACAAATAAGCTTGCTGGCATTTTTTATTAAAAAATGAGAGTTGGGTAAAAGTAAATATTCTGAATTCTGGATTTTAAATAATTTACGTACTTAAGCCTAAACAGACCCTTTGTATCTCATTCAGTAGTAACCTTACTCTGAATAGGAAAAAAACCAAACATAGAGCACCTTCAAACATTTGGTTGCAAAGTTTTCTGTTTAAATCAAAAACCATCAAAAGAAAAGTTTGAAACAAGAAGAAATGAAGGAATTATGGTAAGATATTGGTCAAAAGAGTATAAAATTTAATAACCATCAGAAAATAAGGTAGAAATCAGTCAAGCAACATAAACACAGAAGTCAACCTAGATTTAGAAATGTTGAAAAATGAAACATTATTATCAACGACAAATTTCCTTGGCGGAACCTTATAAACAAGTACAATCTGGTAAAAAAACTAAAATCAAAAACAAATTAAATGCAAAAGAATAAAAAAACAGGAAAACAAAGAAGAGACGTTTGACGGCAAAAAAGAAGAGGACCTGGAAAAGCAAAGTTCCTAAAGACAAAAAAATTTAAAAAAAAAACAAGAAAAATCTACAACAACGCACAGGAAAAAGGAATTATGCAAAGGTGCAGGACTAAAAGCCAAAAAAATGGTACAAAGTGATGGCCAATAAAATAAAATCCATTGTCAAAAACAACACTTGAGAACTTGTGGAAAAACCTAACAAGAAACACGTTAAACTTGTAGGATGGTACTACAAAATAAATTCAAAGCTGACGAATCTTTTGAAAAGAAAAAAACAAAATTAGTGTCACAAGGGTGTAGTCAATAACCCAGAATGCATTTTAACAAATTATTTGCTCCTGTTGGACGCTTAAGCACCATTCGTGCCATGATGGCGTTGGCTACACAATATGACCGGTAGAGCAGCTAGACAAACCCACTAGTAATGTTGTGCAAATCAAATTCAAAAAGATGCTCGAAGATGCAAAAATCTAAAAACGAATATGCCTTTTGAAAAAAGCCCTATACGGACTACGACAGGCTGAAAAGTTTTAGTATAACAAATTAAACCAAGTTCTGACATCTATTAGATGTAAATCAACCAAAACAGACCCTTGCATCTACAAGAAACAAAACAAAAACAAATCAGTACTCGTTATAGCATATGTAGACAATATACTGATACTTTTCAAAGATCACGAAGAGATCTAAAATATATAACATAAGTTATTACAACATTCTGATGTCAAAGACTTAGAAATGGTTAAACACAGCCTGCCCCAATACACAACAAACCTATAAAGTCGATATACGCTAGCAAAGTGATTGCATCAATTTTCCTTATGCTGGTCATGTTAAACCTACAATTCCACAACATACATAAAAAGCGCATTCCTAATAGTGGCGTAGCTATCTGCAAACAAAGGTCTGCAATGTAAAAAAGCCTACAAACATAGAACCCTTTTGAAGTCTATTTCAAAACCTGCGGGAAAACAGATTTTGTTATTGTTGACATTCCGTTAATATTGGTTCATTTCAATAATATTTTACAAATTTTATTTTTTAAGTTTTAAAGCTTTCTGACAATTGTTTCAAATTTTATAGCCGGATTTCGCACATTTAACAATTTCTAACAATATTTATGATATTTTAAAGCCAAATTTTGCTGTTTTAAAAAAATTATAAAATTTTTTTTTTCTAAAAAAATTAAATTTCAAAGCCAGATTTTGCTATTTATAATAGTTTACAACCAAATTGTGCAGTTTTATACGTTTTTTTGCAGGATATTTGTTTTTTTTTTAAGATTTTGGTATTTTATGACCAGATTTTACTATTTTTGATTTATTTTAAAAAGAATTTTGCATTTTTAACAGTTTATAGTCAGATTTTGTTTTTTTTTTGTATTTCATGGCCGGTTTATGCAGTTTATGACAAAATTTTAGTGTTTTCTGACAATATTTTCTTAATTCATTGCCAGGATTAGTAATTTTTGCCAATCTATAAATTAAATTTTGTACTTTTTGACAGTTTATAGCCAGATTTTAGTTTTTCATAATATAGTTTTTAATATTTTAAAATTTCATTTGTTATTTTTGAAATTATATAAACAGAAATTTGTTTCTACTTTTTAGCCGTTTTTGAATGGGTTTTGTCATTTTTGACTTTTTATAAACAAAATTTTTCATTTTTTTTATTAGTTTCTAACCACTGCTGCTTTCTTAGAATGTTTTTATATTTTATGGTTGGTTTTTATTATTTTATAAATAGAATTTTACACATTTTGACAGATTATGGACGAATTTTGCTATTTCTAACAATATTTTGATAATTTGTATTTGATTTTAATGGATAGAATTTTGTAAACTTTAACATTTATAATACAAATGTTGCAATTTCTATCAATATTTTGATTTTTTTATAGCCGGATTTTGCTATTGTTAGTGTTTTTTAACAATATTTTTTGACTTTTCAAAGCTTATATTAATTTTGACATTCTTAAATATCATCATTCATTATGGGAAAAAATTGCACTTTTTAACAGTTTATGAACGGATTTTATTCTTTTTAACAATATGCTGATATTTTATGACCGGAATTTACTATTTTTAACATTTCAAAATATAATTTTTTTGACATTTTATGAATAAATTTATACATTTTAAACAATAAACAATAAACCGTATGGCCGGATTGTAGTGCTTTGTAACAATATTTTGATATTTTATAGCCTGATTTTAAAAATTTCAAAACTTATAGCCGGATTCTGACATTTATTGTTTTTTTTTTACTTTCTTATTATTTTTATCAATATTTTAGATTTCAAAATTGTATTTTGTTAATTTTAAAATTTAATAAATAAAATTTTGCACTTTACAACCGTTTTTGGCCGGATTTTGGTTCTTTCTAAAATAATTTAATTTTTTATGACCAGACTATGTTATTTTTGGCTTTATTAAATAAAGTTTTGCAATTTTCAATAATTTGTAATAATATAATTAGTACTAGCTCTAGCTCTAAAAAACTCCCAGTCTTGTTGAAAATGTGTTTGGTAATATTTGGACAGTTTTCTTTAAATGTATATATCATAGAATCAACAATAAATCCCCGTTGAACAGTACTCAATTTAACTAACTAGTATTTTGTCTTATAAACCCCGGTTAATTTTTCTTGAGTTTTTGTTTTCTAAAAAAATTGTTCTTTCAGATTTGATACTGAACCGTATGTCTGCGTAATCAGACTACAAAAGACATATGCCAATTGTTGATCACTTTGCTGGTTTTCCCATTTGCTAATCTAAAATCAATCATATTGTTACGCAATGCAACAAATTTTACTATAAATTCAAAGTGTTTCTCATCTCTTGTGTTTACGGTTTTGCTCCTCCAAGTTTTGTGATGAGCGTTTCCTTCAAACCCATAAACATGTTATACCTGCTTTTCGTAAGCTACTGGAACTCAGTAAGTAGTGAAGATTCCTGTTAGTTGTAAAAAAAGTATCCCAATTCAAAATTTATCTCTATCCTGGTTTTTCTTTCTGCTATCGCAATTGGGCTGTCACTAAGTCTTTAAAACATAACTACCATAATAGCATTAAATTTGTAGCGTTGGTACGTGTATATATAATGCATAATTGAAGGTTGCATAGGGGTTCGGCTGCAAGCAGCCCTCTGCTAACAATGTTTAATTCCTTTATCTTTCCATCTATAGTTTTTGGATAATTTACGCACTAAAGGCCGCAGATGCTGCCCTACAATAATGTTTTTACGGAAACTGGCATAAATCTGCATCCATAGCCTCCTTAATTAGACTTTTTTAGAAAAAACCAGACAAGACTTCCTTAAATTTCCTACGTTTTCTAAAAAAACCTTGTTTATAAAAAAAACATGTTGGGTTCCCTTAAGCATTACTTTAGAATTAATAATTTGCCAAATTTCAGTGCAGACGTTGTTTTGCACTGCTACCTTATTTAATTAATTAAATCTGACAACTTCTTTAGTGTAATGACTTAAAATCTGCTTTTTTCCAAGAAATTCTTTTTGAATGTGTTAAAGAGCTATTCTTTAGCTGGCTCACGTATGCATTTAATTTTTATAGTTGCATTTTTAAAAACACTATGGTCTTTGTCCTTTTTTAACTCTTTAATCCTACCAAAAATGTTCATATTTAGATTTCTTCTTTTTTTCTAAATGCATAAAGAAATCATTTTTAATATTTTTGTGGTAATACCTAGGAGTCCTAGCTTTGTCACAATTTTTTTTTTAAATTTTATTCAGAAAGTAGTCGCTAAACGCTAAGTCTTGTAGGTGTTGATCAATTTTTTAGAAACCGCATTCTTTTATGACAAATTAAGCAACCTCAGCGGTGTGCAACAAACTGATTTCTTTTTTTTTAATTTTCCTCAACACTTTGCCCAAGTATTTTCCTCAACCTAGGTAATAAAGTCTTTCTTTAAAATCCTTCCCTTACAATCCCAAAAGATTGTGGTCACGATCTTGGTTGACGAGGATACCTTGGCTTTTCTTGGTGGAGGCACGCCGCCATTTTATAAATTTCCTTTTGAACAAAGAATCATGATAAAAAACCATAGTCTCATTTTCCGTAACAATAGATTGCAGAACTTTTTCTTTTCCCCTCACAGTTTTCGAACAGCAAACAGAAGTTTTAGAACTAATCTTGCAACCACTTTATTTATGCCCAAATGGTCATAGAATATTCAACAATCATTTTAGACCAGTTCTTCAATAAAAACAATCGACTCTTCTTTGATAACTTCAACTGGTCGATCAGAATGTAAGTCATCTTCTAAAAACTCATAGCCCATCTTAAACCTTTTGATGCATCCTTTTACGGTGGAATAAAAAAGTAAATCTTCACCGAATACACTATCTAATCTTTATTTAATTTGATAAAGGGTAAGACCTTTGAATATGAAGAATTTGATGACCGGTGGTACTCGATTTTTGAAAATTTGGCGTAGTTGAACCTAACTTTGTTTGTCTAGAAATCAGTACAAGACTAATTAAAATAGAGAATTAAAATTGCACATGTACGTTAATAAAGCATCACACTTTACTACTAATATTTAACATTTGGTCTAAAGTTGATATTTAGAAATGCAGTAGGCCAGGATTTATGGTTATTACCTAGTACGTGTAGATAGCTGATCAGATGTCTAACGTATGTTGTACTAGGTTTGAGACCTGATTTATATACATCAGTATTTATATTACAACCTATGCAACAAAGCACACTTATCATGTTATCATAAATAATTAAGTCTACTAGATGTTGTAGAAAGTGTTCATTTAGCATTATAACAAAATATTATAAAAACTATATTGTTTTAATAAAGATTTAAAAATTGTTGAAGAATTATAAAACTTTTTAATAAAATAATCAATATAATATTCAATCGATTAATACAAACTTGTAAAAAGTGTGATATAAACCTAACATATTGTTATTATATTATTTATGACTCAATAGATTGTTGAATTAAAATAATATAAACACTTTCCAATATCTTATTTTAATACCAATAAATTTTATTTCAATAATTGCCCACGACAATCATTGGCTTTGTAACAATTTTAATGTTTCTCTAACTCTTTGATTGGATCAGGTATAAATATTATTGCAATACATACACCAATCAATTTCTTAACATCGAAATAAAAACCATTTAAGCATAAAACATAAATATTATTAATAAATTAAATGACTCAATCAATTTAAAAATATTTAAAATATCATATTTCTGAAATAAAATCCATTAATATTAATAAATTCTACTTCCCATATGTTGGCATGTAATTTATAAATTATTACCATTAATTCCGTTCGCGAACAATGTAATAAATAATAATTTAATGTACCTACAATATTTAAACTATTGTTACTAAGACGATTTATTATAATTTATCTAGCGGTTACGTAACAGTTACAAACATAATAAAATATGATTTGTTTACACTAGAAGTTGTCAAACGTGATGGGCTCGGCATTGTCATGACCTTTCCCCAGACACCCGCAATTAATTCCAATCATTAATAATTATTTAATTAATTAACTATGAAATAATGACATAGTTTCTCTTTAGAGCACATTTAGATTTCAAGAATTAGATATAAAAACAAATTAATTAATTTATGCTATTAATAAAATGAATTTATTTGTATACTTTGATTAATATTAATCCAGAAGTTTATAGAATTTAACATATGTTTTGCAAAAGATTGATTACTCCACAAATATTTTTAAGCATTTATTTTTTAATTAATTACTACATATTTATTTGAAGGATAATGATCAAATAAATTAAAAAATATTAGCATGTTAAATTATGATATATTAATAATTTTAAAAGAATCTATTGTAATTTTTCTTGATTTGTAACGATTCATCCATATGATAAGATGATGATAAAATCAACCCCCTTTTAATCTCGATGCTTTGTTTATATGTAATTTTCTATCGAGGGCAAAGTTAAACTGTTGATCTCGGTCTGGTATCATGACAGCTCACTTAGTAACCTTACTCCAGTTTTTCGTGGCCTATGCACTCGGTTCCGACAAGTCTTCCAATTTTTCTCTTCCGTGGTTTCCCCTGTCCCTTGCCGCCTCCACTCCATTCGCGAGAATAAAAACTTTTCTGGGGCGAGTAGAGCGAGGGTGCCTCGGCGGCGCGTTCTGGCTGCTTCACCTGTTGCATGGAATCACCCCCCTCCGCACACTCTCACATACAAAAAAAGTGTATAAAATAAACCAGACAGAGGAAAATTCAATGAATTTTAATGGCCAATATGCATTTTAGTAGGGCGAATTAATTTTTGAAGTGCCTGCATTTTTTTGTTTTATTTTAAGTAAATATAGATCTTCATTGTTTCAATATACTTGAGTCCCAGACATAACTGTATTAAAATGTGATTTATTTAAATTATAATACTGTTTTAAATAAATAAATTCTCCTCAAGTTTATAAAATTAAAAAAAATGTAAATCTTGAGAAAAAATGTATTTTAAAGCTACGTAAATGGTTTCAAATTCATTATAATGTCTGCAGATAGATTACTTTAATCTTAAGTCTCGGAGATCAGAAATCTCTAAATCTTATTTATAACAGAATCATCAACTGATATGCTTTTATTATAACCATGTTGATAATAACTAGAATACATCTAGCAATTAATGCATTTGAGTAAGACGTTTTGTTACCTAAAAACATTTTTGTAAATTATTTAAAAAATATATAAAAATATTGTTTAAATTGTAAAAGTAAAAAAAAAAAATTTCAGACAACAATATCAATAAAAGAAAACCACACAGTCTTTGCACTTCTTTAGAAGATAAGTGGCTTTACAAAAATTAGTCAAAACATTTTTTTTTTAATTTTTATAAATATTTACTATAACTGCAAAAACTTATCAACCACAGGAGTTTTATTTACTAGAGTATAAAACAATAAATGTTTTTTAAGTACAATTGGTAAAGCCAAACTTCCCTAAAAAAACTAAATTGGTTCTCAGACTTTTTCATTCAAGCAAAAAAACTTGCTTTTATCTTTCTTGCTATACAAAAAACATTACATTTGCTGATATTTTTCAAAATATGAAGTAGTATGTTTAAAGTATTAGTGCAATTTTAAGTTGGAATCTACAAAGTTACCTTTGATGACAAATAAACCGGTTTTTAAATAAAATTAGTAACGGTAAAATACATTAATGAACAGACGGACAAGACGTAGCACCTAATATCATATAAAGTATCACTTTATGGCGAATCAAGGCAACAAAAAGCAAACAAACTTAGAAAACTAGAAAAGTAAATAATCAACAAACGACTGATGGCGCCAGCTAGTGCAATCATAGACCAGGCAGATTATTCACAGTTTGAATCCAAAACCGCAGATACTTGATTTGAAAAACGTTGCGGTACTGTTACATTTCTTATATTTTTCAACTGCAGAAGACACTGAGAAACGTGCCAACGCTTAAAGATTCTTTGCTGAACTGCTCGCGGTCTTTTGTTCAGCTTTTATGAGATATAGAGGTCTTAAGATTGAGTTTGAATAAATTATTAATTCATTTCATAATTAGAAAATTTACTAGTGGTAGATGGAATTACAAATTAATTAAAAAATAGTCGCGTTACATTTAACTTTATCAAAACGGTAAGTAAAAGAGAAGATAAGTTTGCTCGTGTTTTAACGCAAAAACAATTACTATTATTACAGTTTTTAAAGAACTTAAAACATATATAAATCAAATTTAACCTTTGTCTAAAAAGGGACACTATCTTGAGAGTTTGGTATCTTTATAGCCTCTAAAATATTGTAGCAAAAGTTGATTTTGATACACAAAGTCTTTATAAAGATACAGCAAAAAATAGAAGAAAAGGTCTGGAAAGGTGTAAACGTCGTTCCATCGGATTATGGAAAGGAACATTAGTTTACCGTTGATAAACGAAACTTGCAAGAACCTAACTTATGGGTCTTGTTAGTTTTATTTAATAAAATGTTGTTATTCAGCAGCACAATTTTTCCTTGGATTATGAGTTGGAGAATCTCATATTTTGGACCTCTCATACTGTGGCCAAGATATTGCAGTTTTCTTTTTTTCACTTCCAGTAAGATCTCTCTGTCTTTCTCCATTTTTCTCAAAACCTCCACGTTGATCGCATGTTCTGTTCATGATATTCTCAAAATCCTACGGTATAGAGAAAATTAGAAGCCTTTGAGATGTGGGCCATCTCAAAGGCTTCTAATTTCCTCTCACAATACACGTTGAGAGTCCAAGCTTTCACACCATATAAAAGGACTTTGAATACGTAACATTTGAACCTCTAAAAAGTGCCAATAAAATAAGCAGACCTCCAAACCGGCATATCAAAAAAACTAAACATAATACTGCAAGCAGTTCGGTAAAGAATTTTCATACTTCAAGACACGTTGGCCATTTTGTAGATGCTTTGTTTGGACATCGATTCATCAACTTTCTCAGTGTTTTTTCGGCTTTCCGCAGTTGTAAATTGTCAGAAATGCAGCTGATGACTTAACGTTTACCAAAGCAAGTATGCGGACTGCGGGTCTCGGATTCAAACTGTGTATAAACTGCGCATCCTATAAACTAACAACCTTAAATTCATGTTCGTTAATGACATCAATCAATTGCAGATTCACATTTGTGTTTTGACCACTTGCGCTGCAGAATACTGAATACAGATTCAGAAAACGGAACTTGGCAAAAACTCAAAATATTGTGACCTTCTTTCTTAATTGGATTTTGAAGTGGAAAAATCAACAACGTAGCAATAAAATGGTTCTTTTGCAAAAAGTTCAAGACATAAAACAAGTTGTCTAAAACTTCTAAATATGTGTGCTGGAAAGAAGCTAGAAGTCAACTGAATGCAAAAATTGCTTCAACGCTTAAAAAAAGAAACACTGTCCGGTACGTACAAATACATCACAATCACCAAAAAAAAATGCTTTGAAAATGTTTAAAAAAGGAGAAGATCTGGGAAGGTGTAAACGTCGTTCCATCGGATTATGGAAAAGAACATTCGTTTTTCGTTGATGAACGGAAGCTGCAAAAGTTGGCAACGTAAAGAAACAAAACAAAAAAAATTAAAAAACAAGCAAAAATGACCGACAAACTTATCAACAAATTGGTGATCTACTACGGCCTGGCAATTCAACAAAATTCCAATAGCAAAAAAAAAAAAAATGCAGGTTGGACATTTCTTCATAAGATTTCTACCAACAAACATCCGCATCATGATGAGTGTAACAGTTCTTGGTGCTCGTATTTGAAAACTTAAGAATTTAACACTTTAAAAACTTATATATATTCTCAGCCTATGTCAAAAATTGTACAAAAAGCGATTCAACCAATTTGTACAAATCTTTCAGTAGAAACGTTGCTGGAATAATGCAAAAATAAATTACGTAAAACAACAACTAAAGTTTTAACTCCAACAACTGATCGATTGCTCCCAAAATAAAATTTTGTGGCAAACATATCATCGAGTTTCAAACTTCTAGAGCAGTATTTTAGATGTTTTTCTATGTGTTTTCATAGCGTTTTTTTTCACAAAAAACACTTTTTTTTATCAAAAACCGCCATTTTGGTCATTTGGACAATACAGAAGGCTGCCAGCAGCATACTAAAAAATAGTTTGTGCTCAAAAATTTAAAAATTTAATTCAAAAATTGTTCAATAACATACTGAAACCCCAAAATAAATGTATTAATTCTAATGCTATAAAAAAATCACAAAAACTGCCCTTTTTGTAGTGTTCCTCCAAGCAACATTTCAAGCAAGAACATTTTGACCAATTGAACAAATTCAATAAAAGTTAAATCTGCTGACGTCAAGATTGTTTCATATAGAGAAACGTTGCAAGAAAAAAACCAACATCAAAAACAAACAAATAAAACTCAAGATTGTCGCAATGAGGTTGTAAGAGATTGTTTTACAAATACTTAGTTAATTGATAATCAACATCTACAGCAACGTTTACAGTGGAGTAGATTTAAATTGATTTTCAACCTCAAATAGCGCAAGATACTATTCAGCAATCAATCAAAGTTCTGTTTAAAAATGTATGATGGTCGCATAAAGTTTTCCAAAAACCTGGTAAACGGCAAAATGTTGAGCATGTGCATCAAACTGTAGACATTATAGTACAAAGTGTCCTTATTTCTAAAAGTAAGTCTCTAATCTTTATTAAAAAAAATTACCGCCCGGCGATAAGGTGCTGAAACCCAACGTAGAGCTTAACTTTTTGCTTTATTTAGTTCAATGAGCACGTGTAAAACATGAAAGGAAGAAAATGATTAAACTTAGCAAATCCTGCGCAGACATTACGGTTCTCCGTCATAAATTGCTTTTAAGTTTTTTATATGACTAAAAATGTACTTATACTATGCAAAGATATTGTGTTGGATAGAATAGAGCTATTAAATCAAAGTGCAGATTAGCGGAAAAAATACTTTTATTTTTTAAGATTTATTATTTTTTTTGCATGCTTTTATTTAAACATTTATGTAATGCAATTCCAACTCAATTTTGTTACTAATTCTAAAACAAGATTTTTTTTTTAATGTAAAGGTGGTGGCACACACACAATTACTATGTACTATATTTAACTATATCACAAATATGTTTAAAAACCGTAACTAGTTTCAACTTTAATTAGGCCATCATCAGACAAACAAATATGAATATAAAAAAAATTACAAATCATATATACGACAGTATTTAATACTTGTTTGTATCACCGTCCGATAATGACCTAATAAAAATTGACATTAGTTTTTAAATATATTTGTGATATAGTATATGGCAATTCTATTTCAAACAGACCTGAGCAAGAGGGGGGGGGGGGGGTGCATTGAAAAATTTGCTTTAATTTTTTTTTTTTTATTTTCTATAACTTCTAAGTAGACTTATGATCGTTTTAAAGTGTATAAAATTCTTTAAAAAAATTCTACATTTTTTTGTCTCTTTTTAAACTTAATTGCATTTTTTGTTTTTGCAAAATTAACTAAAAAAAAAAAACAAAAAAAATTACTAGTGAAATCAATCAGAAATTTTCCGTAAAATCCAAATCTGGCGCCATTCCAAGCCTATACCATGTCTATAAGCCGCAAAAGCCATAAAACCATGTTTTTGTTCTCAAGAAGGAGCATTTTCTAATTTTTTAACCGTTAAAGTTGAAGTATTTTGATACAAATTAATTGAAAAATACAAACTTGTTTTGTGTATTTTGGTTTTAAAAGTTAAAACTCTTTAAAACACAAAAAAATATGTAAAGTTGGCTTATTTTTCAACATAAACTCTTTCAAATACACGTTTAGCCGCGCTCAGAAGAACACTAAATATTATTAAAAATTTGAATTCTGGAGACAATTTTACATGTAAAATAGTCAGTGTTGTATTCATCGGCCGTAGAAAAGTCCATCTAAAAAGAAATGTTTACAAAATTTTTAGGCAAAAAATGTGTTAAAAATTAATTATTTTTTCATATTCACAAAAAATATTATAAACACACTAGAGTCTGGTTTAAATTTTTTTTTATCAAATTTTGATAAACGCTGGGTTGATTTATGTTTGAATGCCAAAAATAATGATATTCTTAAATTTTTGCGCCGATTTTGATCGAGTCTAAGTTTGTGCGCAAGCGCAAAAACTATCAAACAAATAGTAAAATGGCCCAAAACTAGTTCATGCAACAAAAGATGTCTTTGTTAAACTTCTAAAATAAGATTAAAAAAATAAAAGCAAAATAATCTTTAAAAAAATTAAAAAAATTAAAAAATTTAATTAATGATAAAATGTTAAACAATTTTTTTTTCTGGATAGGTTTTTCTACGCCAATAATATTTGATGTTTAGTTTTTCTAAAAACTGCTAAATGAGTATTTGTAAGAGTTTATGTTGAAAAATAGACTTATTTTTACAGTTTTTTTGAGTTTTAGACCCCTAAACTAAATACACAAAACAAATTTATATTTTCCGATTAATTTACATCAAACTACTTTAGAAGTTAAAAAAATTTGAAAAAATGTTCCTTTTTGCCCAGCCCACTGAAAACAAAATATGGTTTATAGCTTTTGCGGCTTATAGACTTGAAATGGCACCAGATTTGGATTCTACAAAAAAATTCTGATTGATTTCTTCTTTTTTTTAGTTAAAATTTAGATTTAGATTTAGACAGAGAGAGTATAGTGAAGAGTTGTTGACATTTACCAAATAACATTAAAAGTGATAAGAAAGTGAAATAATATTTAATATTGTATATATAATTGAAAAAATCAAAGAAGGAGATTCAGAGGAAGAAAGCGGTGTGCCGCAAAACGGCAAGGTAGGAGAAAAATCCTAATTTAAAATTTTTTAATATGCAACATAACCTCCATCGTATGTAAAACTGCTGTAAGAATCGCAAGAGAATAAATAAATAGATATACTGAACAAGAATATTTACGCATAGAACACAAAAGAGCGCTTGGTAGCCGAGTGGATAGAGACGAGGATTCTAAACGCAAAGGTTGGTGGTTCGAGGCTCGAGCGGAGGAAAAATATTTTTATTAAATATATAATAAAAATAAATTTAAATAAAATAGAATAATGCCGTCAGACGACGATACAGTATTCAACAGAGGGAATAAAACAGAAAGAACACCCGATGAAAAAAAACGACGAAGAGAAATGATGGAAACTAAAGAAGCAAGCGGAAGTGGAATAAATCAAAAAGTAGCTGAAACAATCTTGAAACAATTACAATTAATAAATGAAACGCAAACTGTTATTCTGAAAGAATTAGAAAAATTGAGAGAAGAAAATGAAAAACTAAACAATAGGATCAACGCAATAGAAACAACTAAAATAGATAGTTTACAAAATGATGTAGCCGAACTAAAACAGAAATTAGAAAAACAAGAAAGGAATGAAAGAAAAAATAATGTAATTAATTATTCAGGGATTGAATGAAGGTATAATGGAGGGAATGACGTTAAAAGATAAAGTAGAAAACTGGACTAGAACTAAATTAAAAGAAGGTGTAAATGTGAAAAAAGCATATAAATTAAAAAATAATAGTAAAGTAGAAAGTATCTTTGTACAGTTAGATAATTGGGAAGATAAACGAAAAATTATGAAGAAAAAAAGTGTATTAAAGGGAAGCGATATATTTATTGATAATGACCTTACAAAAAAAGAAAGAGGAATTCAAAAAGAACTTAGAAATATGGCAAAAGAAGAAAAAACAAAAGGCAAGACGGCGATCGTGGGATATATGAAGATTGTGGTAAATGGAGAGAAACGCTGTTACAACGAAAGAAACGGCAGAACAGAAGTATCAAAAAACTAGTAGCAGTAATAAACGGGGGGGAGGGAAGTAAAAACAAACAACAAAGAACTAAACCAAACTGCGTTAATGAGAAAAATTGGGAAGAAAAAGCGATTAACAAATTGGAAGCTAACAATGATGGACCAAAAATAGAAGATACCAGCAATAAAATAAATATAGTATTTTGGAATGTAGCAGGATTAAACAACAAAGATGAAGATTTTTGGAAGTATATAAGAAAATTTGATTTAATTGGAATGGTGGAAACGTGGATAGATGAAAAGAGGTGGAGAGACATGGAGGAGCAAATGCCTAAAGAATTTAGTAGGAAATGCCAGCCAGCTATTAAAGAAAAAAAAATGGGAAGAGCAAAAGGAGGTATCATAACAGGAATAAGAAATGAAATACTACAAGAAGATGATGTAAATTTGGAAATGGAAGGGTTAGTGCAACAAAATTTTATACTGAGTGGAACAAAATACAAAATGGTTACGGTATACAGCAGAGGGATAAAAAAAATTAGATCAACGCTCGAAAACTCAATACAAGAAACAGAAGAGAGAAAACTGATAGTAGGAGGAGATTTCAACGCTAGGACCGGAATTAAAGGAGAAAGAATGACAAACGGACAGAAAAGCAAAAGAGAGTCAAAAGATAAACTAGAAAATAAAGAAGGAAAAGAAATGATGGAAATGATTGAAGAGAATGGCTGGGACATATTAAACGGAAACATGGAAGGAGATGAAGAGGGAGAATTTACATACATAGGAACAAAGGGATAATCGGTAATTGATTACGTAATGGTTAATGAAGAAGCGTGGCAAGAGATAGACAAATTTAAGATTGGAGAAAGAGTAGAGTCGGATCATCAGCCACTAGAAGTGTATATAAAGGGAAGTATAAACAGAAAACCAAAAAACGAAAAGGAAATAGTAACAAAAACAGTATGGACACAAGAAAGCATAGAAATGTACAAGCAAAATATAAATAAAATACATTTCCGAGAAAAAGGCGTAGAACAGCAAATGGCAGAATTAGAAAACACAATCGCAGACGCAACAGTAACAAAAACGTTTATACAAACAGAAGAAACATTTAGAAAATGCAAATGGTGGAACACAAAATGCACACAAAAAAAAAGAGAAGCTAGAAAAGTACTACGATATTGGAAAAATAACAAAGCAACTAAACAACAATATCAGAAGGCGCAAAAGGAATACAAGGAAAAATGCAAAGAAGTTAAGGCAAGGTATAAGAAAAAAGAGGAATTAGAGATAAAAGAAATACGTATTGAAGAAGAAGCATGGAAATACATAAACAAAGAAAGAAAGCGAAAAAGAAGAGAAAACAAACAAATTTCAATGGAAAACTGGAGGATGCACTTTTTAAAATTGTATGAAAGATCGAACAAAAAAACTGATAGACAACCAAGGACAACACAACAAATGAATCAAGATGTAGATGATATAACGAAAGAAATGATATGGAAGCAAATAAAAAGACTAAAAAAACAAAAAGCGCCAGGTGTAGATGGAATACAAAATGAAGCATGGATATATGGTACGGAAGATTTGATTGAGAGACTGAGTGAGATAATAAATGAAGTATGGAAGGGAAAAGGGTTTCCTAGTCAGTGGAGAGTAGGTCTTGTATGTCCGATACACAAAAAAGGAAATAAAGAGCTTGCAGAAAATTATAGAGGTATAACGTTACTAAGTACGGCATACAAGATCTACGCCATGGTACTAGAAGAAAAACTGAGTGAAGAACTAGAGATGAATGGGATATTGCCAGATAGACAGGCAGGGTTTAGAAAAGGAAGAGGAACCATGGATAATGTATACATACTACACCATATAGTAGAAAAGGAAATAGCAGAAAAGGGAGGAAAGGTGTATGCATTATTCTTGGACCTAAAAGCGGCATTTGACAGTGTGAGTAGAGAGAAATTGTGGATGTATTTAAGAAAAAGAGGAATAAATGAGCATCTAGTAAAAAGAATGGAAGAAGTATACGAGGAAACAGTTAGCAGGGTATGTATGAATGGCAAAATGAAAGATAAATTTTGGACTACGAAAGGTGTAAGACAGGGATGCCCACTCAGCCCTAGTTTGTTTGCGGCATACATTGCAGATGTAGAAGAAATGCTATGTAAGGCGCAGACAGGTGGGGTGGTGGTGGGCAGAGAGAAAGTGTGGTCGCTGGCTTATGCAGACGACATGGTGATTGTTGCAAAACAAGCAAATAAAATGAATGAAATGATTAGATGTATGGATAAATATTTTAGAAAAAAAGAGTTGGAAGTAAATGTAAATAAAACAAAAATGATGATTTTTAGAAAGGGGGGAGGAAGACGCAGAGTAGAAAACTGGAAATGGGATGGCACAGAAATTGAAGAAGTAAAATCATTTAAATATCTAGGATATGTTTTTGTACAAACAACAGCGAAAATGAACACATAAATAATATGACAAGAAAAGCTAATAAAGCGGTAGGACAAGTATGGGGAATTGGTGAAAGAAAATTTGAATGTATGAGAATAAAAGTAATGATGTTTGAAAGTTTAGTAAAAAGTATGTTATTGTACGGAGCGGAAATTTGGGGGTGGAAAGAGCAGGAGAAATTAGAGGCAATTCAAACAAAATACTGGAGATGGGTATTAGGAGTAAACAAAGAAACCCCAGCGTACATTGTAATGGAAGAAGTTAAAATAGACAAATTAAGAGTAGAAGCAGGAAAGCGTGCAATGAGGTATGAAGAAAGAGTGAGAGAAAGGAATGAATGTAAAATATTACAAGAATGCCTGAAGGAGAAAATGAAAGGAAAATGTAGAAAAATGGGAGCTTGCAGAGAAAAATATTTTAACAAGAATGGATATGCTAGTGAGGAAGTAGATAGATTGAGAATAAATAGAAGTATGTGGAATAAAATTATGATAAGAGATAGAGATATACATGTGCAAGAGCGTAGAACAAGGATAAATGAATCTAGGTACAATTCAAATTATGTACATATTATAACTGATGCACTACCAAAGTACCTAGAAAGTATAAAGTATGAAAAAATAGAAAAAAGAATGATTGCAAGATTCAGATGCGGAAATGAGGAGAAAGTGTGCAAATTTTGGATGGATGAAGAAAAGAAAATGTGTAGAATGTGTGGAGAAGCGAGAGAAAACATAGAACACATGTTAAAATGCAATGAAATGAGAGAAGAGCAAATGAGGAGAAATGAAGTACTAAAAGAAGACGGAAGAGGAATAAAATGGATGATGGCGGTAACAAAAAGAAGAAAACAAATTGAATCGAAAGTAATAAATAATTAATTAAAAACAGGGATTAGGGTAATTAAAATTATATGTTATATTAGAAATGAATTATGTTTATATGGTAAATGTTATGTTAAGGTGTAGAATTTTCAAGGCCGAAAGGCAAGAAATAAACGTTTATATATAGTTAAAATTGCGATTTCTAAACAAAAAATGCAAATAAGTTAAAAGACAAAAAAACTAAAATTGTAGAATTTTTTTAAGGACTTTATAAACCGATTAAAAAAACTATTTAATAAGTTATAAAAACTAAAAAAAAAAATACTAAAACAAATTTCTCAATGCACTCCCTCCCTGCTCTGGTTTGTTTGAAATAGAAATGACCATATAGTTGTGTTTTATTTATTTTAGATTTTTTTTAATAATTTTAAAATATAAAAAAGAGTGCATAAAAAGAAGAATATCTGCTCCCGCATAAATTATAATATAAATATTTTAAAAAATACGCCCGAGCAGGGACTTGAACTCTGGACCCTTGGATTAAAAGTCCAATGCTCTACCAACTTTCCATGTTTTTTCCATTTTAATACATTTATTAAAAAATTCATTAAAATACAACAATAGAAACAGTATGTGTACACAAATATGGTTAAAAATAAATTCATAACTAAAAGTTTTCAAAAATTAAAATGGAACAATATAAACCTAGGTTAACAATTCTGGTAAAACTTATAATACTTATGATCCATTCTCTCACAGATTAATTCTTCTTTCACTCACACAATCATTCATTATTCATTCAGGTTAAAAACATTTTTAAAAGTTATTACCATTAAAAAACGTTACATAGACCGCAGAAATGTCGGTATTATGTTTATAACATTTTTTGTTTAAGTTTAAACCTAACTAACCTAACCTATCTATTTACAATAATATATACAAGAACTAACCTAACCTAACTCTACTATGTACAATATATACAAAAACAATAATTTTGACTCTAAAAATCAAAGTTTACGGGGACGGTAAGTATCAACTCAAATGTGTTGGTTGAAGATAGGTAAGCACTGATAACTGAGCTTATGTTTAATTCTGAAAAGTCTATTGTTAGATCGGATGCTAGTGAGCCCTCGTAGAAGAGGGTTATTTTCTAATTTAAATTTATAAAATTTTTGTGAAATTTCCATTATGTAACCCTAAATAAGGGGTACATTTGCCTGTTCGTGCAAAGTGCCATTCTCAGACACTTGTTTTGTAACACTATAGCAATCTATTCACGTTCGTTTTACCTACGCCACACCATACAGGAGCAGCGTAGGTTAACGAAAGTCTGATTATTGTTTTATAAAGATTCTCTACCAACTGAGCTAAATACAATTAAGTAAAAAACCGACGCTCTTTGAGTGTACATACAGCATATGCAAATATACTACAGACTGCTACAGATCTTAAATTCAAATGTACGGATCGGAATGTAGATCAACGCCTTTAGACTTTAGATTTCTAAGTTGCATGTACTGTAATCAGTGGCTAGCTAACTGCAAACAATAAATTGCATCTATTTGCCAGACAAAATTGCTGTTAGCCATCGTAGACCAAACAAAAATTACACATAGTACCCGCATAAATTTCATGAAAATAAACTTTCATTGCTAACACAAACCATTCCGATTAGAAAAACGGCTGCCGAAGTTTGCCGCAACAGCATATTTTGCTTTATGTTTGCTACAAAAAACATACATAATTTTTTTTTTAAATTTATGTTCTAGTTTACAATAACTGCCTGTCACCAGCATACGCAACCGGATAAGTACGTGACCTACTTGTGGCCGTGGCATAAACGTAACTGCCCCAAGATCCAAATCTCCAACAAACATGATTAAAGCCAAAAAAAACACAACAACAATTAGAAGCATTAAGATACCTTCCGCTTAAAATTTTAATTTAGCCGAGCACGCGTCGTAATTTAATGGGCGGCTTTCCATCACTAAACAAATTGACCTCAAAAGAAAATAAAAAGAAAACTGGCGCAACGTACCACTAACAATCATAAACAACTTTTGCCACATCTATTAAGCAATTTCTAAAAAATACCTTGTGGCAATTTGTCGCCAAAAGAAAAAGCAGTTTTAGAACAAGACTTAACCCACAAAAATATGATTTGTCAACAACAAAGTTTCTCAATAGAATAAACTCTATTGAATCACATTTTGGCCTCAGATAATAGATATACCCTGCAAATAAGGCAAAAAATTAAATCTAATCGTAGACTACCACTGCCTTTAGACTTTAGACTTCTGTTTTGGCAAGTACTGTAGTTAGTAGTTAGTTGCAAAAACAACAAAACTTGTACAAACGCACTACTATCAATTTGAAACAGAAAACCTAAACCATCAAAACGTTTTTCTAAAAATACCTCCTAACAATTTGGTTCACAAAAATACAATTTGTCAACAGTTTTACCCAATAAAATTAATTTAGCATTATATTCAAGATAACATTACTAAAAATACCACTTTAGACAAAACACAAATTTAAAACCCAATCTGAAAATTTTGGTCCATCCAACTTCCAAGTTACAACATGTAAATCTTACTGCAAAAGACAAAAAACGCAAGAAACAGACACATACAAATGTAAAAAAAAGAAAAAATAAATAAAAATCTCAAAAAACCTTTATATTTAAATTTTAATAACAAATCCAACCAACAAACTGCAAGAAAACAATCCAAATAAAAACATTAATTCAACACTGAACTAATAGCAGACACAACTTCAAATAAAAAATTAAACAGTAAATCACCACCACTCATAGGCTTCAAACTCAACTAAAAAAAAAACTGTTCTTGACTTAACTACAAATTGAAATCATTAAAACACGCCATCTCACTAAATAAAGTAACATAAAAAAGAACCAAACCGGTACAAACGCACCATTAACAATTCTGAGCAAAAAACCTTCAAAACCATTACCACATCTTCTGAGCTTTTGCGGCCAGAAAACATCTTAACGCAGTTTAGTTCACAAAACTACGGACAATCAACAACTTTTTCCGTTGAGATTAATTTAGCATTATCTCCAAGATTCCCAAAAGGCATCTTTAAACCATACTTCTGGTGGCCCACAGCTACTCTTCAGACAAAACAAATTTTTGGCCAATAAAAAAAAAAGTTGTAAATTGTTCAGAGTAAAACCAAACAAATCTTAAAAAAAAGTTCAAAAACATGTTGATAATAATACTAGACGCTTACAAAAAATTAAAGACTTAATATAGAATTTTTTTTCCAACTACAAAATATCAACATGTCGTAAACACCTAATAAGTACGCAAGCCATTTCAAAGCGAAATAATAGGTCACAGGTATCTAGTTAAACACAAGTAAGAAGAGTGCCAAATAAAAAACTACTTCTTGAGAAACGTATAACCACTGTTTGCTTACCGTTTTAAAACCTTGCAGACCATCGCACACACAAAGCTTCCTGTAGAAGACAAAAAACGCCAAAAACAGACATATAAAGATGCAAAAGGTAACTATACAAAAACTAAGCAAACATATGCAGCAGATGTTTGTAAATTTGTACTTGGTTATTAATCTTACTATGCAGATTTGCACCGGTTAGAAAACCTCTTGAGCCAATAGATTCTACAAATAATTAGGGTAATGTAATTTCAAACCATGCACCATCTCGTAGACGTTGCCAACAATGAAACAAAACTTGAAATACTAAGGCAACAATGCCTAAAAATAAAAAAGCACTATCCAAAAAGCAAATTTCTCAAATAACACAAATTTCTTAAATTTCAACATAAAATTAAAACCAAAGTCTAACTGAGCGGCATCTTAGATTACAAGCTACACCTATTACATTTTGAGCTAGATACCGCGCTCAAGACTTGCACTCCCACCCGCTCACAAACCAGCTCTAAATACAGGAGCCACTATTGATGCGGCCGGTTTAGTAAAAGGCAAAACGTTTCCACCACTAAAATCAAATTAAATTGATAAACAAATCAACAGTGTGCGTAAGACCTTACAAATACAAAACAACCAAGAAAACCACCATATATGAACAAATGAAAAAAATATTATAAAATAATATAAACATTTCACGTATAAGATGCAAAACTTTCAACAATTTTTAAACGCTTTGTAAACAAAATGCTATTTATTAATAATTTCATTCTTGATTATTCTAATAAAAATCTTGATAACTTATACAAGTTTCTAATAAATTTAAACTAAACAACGTTTTAACAAGATTTTGCTCCTTTCAAGATTTTTTAAAGTATATAAACTGATTTAAAACAAACTTTTCGCAAAAACTCAATTTAGGTTTAACATATTTTTAAAAAAAAATTTTCTTTGAAAAAATATTATATCTAGTAGCAATATCAAAACCATGTCAACCATTGTATCTAAAGTAAAGTTTCCAAAAACTTTAAAAATAAAAAATTTCAAATCTAAATAAAGATTTAATTATGAGTACATTTTAAGATCATTTTGCTACTTTCAAAACATCGTTAGTTCTACAAATAATTTGATAATCAATTTATTTTTAATTAATGCATTTAAAAAAGATCAAACGATATTTTGTCATTTAAAAAAAAAATGTGTATATATATTTTAGGTACATGTTACCTAAAAACGCATTAATTTTAATATTTGATTTTTTTCTGCTATTTCCGACTATAGTTTGTCTTAGATATTTTGTCAAAAATAGTTGAATCTTTTCTGTTGGTAGTGGTAAAAAAATAAATTGTTTCAACTATATTTTTTATAATTTAATCTCAAATTGCTCGCAGCAATAAAAACTGTACGCCCCCGGGTGGGCTCGAACCACCAACCTTTCGGTTAACAGCCGAACGCGCTAGCCATTGCGCCACGGAGGCTTATAGCAACTAATTTCAAATTTTTGAATTCTGATTTTTAGTTTAGATGGTAGCAAAAACTAACAAATATTTACATAGTGTGTAGTACGCTTAAATTCGTATAATATTTTATTTGACCATAACCAAAAATTATAAAATAAGTTTCAAAAATAAACTATTGTTCAATAATTTTAGACGGTTCTATTACAAACTATTATACAATGACGAGCTTTGACGTAATTTTACAATGTTAAAAAGTGAGCGGAGAAAATCTCTTACCGTACTACGCGGTAAGAAGCAAATAACGCATAAAACAAATTTTAAAAATTCGCCCGAGCAGGGACTTGAACCCTGGACCCTTGGATTAAAAGTCCAATGCTCTACCGACTGAGCTACCCGGGCTATACATTTGAAAGCAATTAATTAAGAAACCGACAATCGTTGGACTAATCTAATTTCTAAAATCTAAAAATAATTCTAGCACCATTTTTCCAAGCCTGGATAAAACATGTATTTTATCAATAATATGAAAATTTATGTATTGAGTTCAAATAAAAATATTATATTAACCAATAAATATCTCGATAATCAAATTTAATATTATTTTACCTTTACAAGAATGCCGTTGTATCAATGAACTCACCTACAACAAAGAAAAAAATATTTTACTACAAATTTGCAGCATAAAACATATTGAAATAATCATAAACAAATGTAAATATTTACTAGCAATAAATGTAAATGATAAATATATAAATAAATTTAAATATTATATGTGACTGCAACGAGTCTAGACTCGAACTGTTATAAGATATAACGTCTATCTATCATTGACATTTGTAGGTTTGCTGTAATTAATGATCACCATTTATCTGGAAAAGATCGTCTATTTCTAAGAATCTTTATTATCAAAGTATAACTATTTATTTACAATTTATTAAATATTTCATTTGAATTGAACAAAACTGTGTATTTTTAATAATTCCATCTTACAATAGTTTATTACCGACTCGCAGCAATTACATATTCTATTGTAAAACCCTTTAATTAGCGATAACAAACTAATTGTATAGTTTTACAATACAAAATTAAATTTGATAATTAAGCCACTTAAAAATTACTAAGTTTTACCAACTTATTATACAGAATGTTTTCTAACTAGAGGCAAAAAATGAAAATTTATGTAAATTTTTTAATAACTTCATCTCAAATGCTCAAAATGAATTTTGATCAAAACTTTCGAAAACAATCTTCTGACTTATGTTAGTCACAAATGGAATTCTACTTTAGACAAACAAGGAGAAAATGTTGCAGTAGCTTTAGACATTTTGAAGTGTTGGATAGGGTATGGCATCCTAATCTTGTCAACAAGCACAAATTTATAAGTCTTGATCAAAACTGTAAATTTCATCAAAAGTTTTCTTGACAACAAAATCCGCTTTTTTGCAAACTTTATATATGATTTACATTAATAAATATTTTCAAATAAGTCCTGAAAAAACTACGCCACTGTGTTGTGTTATTGTTTTACTTTTTTACTAGTGCTGTTTTGTATGTAATAAGTGTCTATAATTTTAAAGTTCTTGTCTACTCTGTTGGTAATTATATAGGCAATTAATTACTTTATATGTTTTGTACATGTATTAGTTCAATTTTTGAATTTAATGTTTATTTATACATATTAAACTTAAATTATAGACATCCACGCACTAGTACTTCCGCGCCATCCGTGGTGTAATTTTTAACTACTTTCACCAGTGGCGTAACCTACGTTTTTTAATTAAATAACTTTTATTTTTAACTTGTGATTTTAATTATTTTAACTTCATATTCCATATCCTATTGTTTCTTTTGTTACCTTACCGTGGTCTACCTGTGTTTGTTTTGTCACTAGGTGATCGACCGCTCCGGTGTGTGGAATGGGAGTAGTTGCAATAAAACTTACCCTGCATATTTAGTAGCCAATTCTTTTGGATTTTTAAACAACATTGAATGCATAACAATACAGAATAATAGGGGTGTGTTTTTAGACTTGTGTTTTAAAAATGATCGTGATGTGCTAAATATGATACCAACTGTAATATTTTAAAGTGAAACTATGTTTTTAATAGTTTTAAATTTGCAGACTTTAGCGCTATCAATAGTTTTTTTTATTAAGTGTCGATTGTTTTTTTTTATAACTGTGATATTAATGTATGTGTTGATTTGTTTTATTTTGTTTTGTATTATACAATTGATTGTTACGTACCTAAAAAACTGTGGCGTGAAAACAACTTTCCGATTTGGTTTAGCAAGGAACTGAAGTCACTTACAAAATTAAAAAAAGTTGTTCGTAAACGTTTTAAATCTTCAGAACTTTATCTGATTATAATGAGTTTGAATCTATTTGCACTTTATGTAAAAATCTTAGCGCTCGCCTTTACAAACAGTATATTGCACGTTCTGAGAATAATATTCAAACAAATCTAAAGCATTTTTAAAAATTTGTGAACAAAACGAGCCCTATGCAACGGGCCTCATCCCGTAAACGACAGGGGATGTAAAGTATATATTCAAATGTTGGCCTCGAACGGCAAAAAACTTAAGACCGGCGGCCCAACCCGCCCCGGCCCAAGCTCCGACAGCCCCTCAGGCTTCCTCTCTGCCTTCAGGTCCCCGCAGACCTGCAGCACCATCAGCAAACACTACGTTCGCTAACACAGTTGCCCCCAAAAAGCAACCAGTGGTCTCTAACGAGAAAATTGCCGCCATTTTGAAAGAAATAAATGAGTCTCAAATGAGGCTCATGGCAAACAACCTCGAACAACTGAATCAATAATGGATAATACACCCGATATATTATGCCGCATTTGCTTCTGGAATGCTAACAACATTACAGATAAATAAGGCAAAGAGGAAGCATTCTTTATCGAACAGGAACTCGACATCATGCTGGTGTCCGAGTCGCTCCACAAACCTAATCAAGCGTTGAGAATCCCAAATATCTTCACGTATTTGGGAACGTCGCCGCGCTCATGGGGCGTGGAACACTAATCTTTGCAAAAAGATCGGTGGACCATTCCGAAGTGGATTCCCCCGACACGATCTCGCTTGAGTCAAATGCGATAGTGGTGAATGTGCCGGGGTTGAGCACATTCAAACTCGCATCGGCATATATAAAACCGACAAATCGCATCGAAATAGCGGACTTTGATGCGATTCTCCCAGCGATGATTGTGGGGTGAGGACTACCCCACAATCATCGCTGGAGACTTCAACTCAAAGCACCCGGCGTGGAACAGCTTGAGGACCAACTGCAAAGGTCAAGCGTTGTTTAACTACGCCGAACAAAAAGATCTCCAGATATTGGGTCCTACCGAACCCACTTTTTACAGCGCTGCGGGTCACGTAGGGGACGTTCTAGACGTAGCAATACCAAAGAACGTCAACTACCAGTAAACCATATCCGTCGCCGAAAGCCTTAGCTCCGATCACAGCCCAGTAATACTGGAGCTCTACGGAAGGGGGTCTCACGGAGAGGGAGAAAAATTTGTAACACATACGGATTGGACTCTCTTCTCTCGATCCCTGGAAGAGAGCATTGGCAGACTTGCTCCAGTACAAACAGCTGACGACATCGAAAGAACCGTCAAAAATTTCACGCACCAAATCCACCAAGCTACGGAAAGGACTGATCCGCACAAGAAATGCCGCCAAACGCCAATGCCCTCCCCGAGATCGCGAAACCTTAAACTCGCTTCATGGCGAAGTTAGGAGGGCTATAAGGTTGCACAAAAATTTGTGTTGGCAAACCAACCTGGAATCGACCACAGACGATGATAATCTGATGTGGAAGATCTGACGACGACAAGCCGCTGAAAAGCGTGCGACCTTCTCGCATCAGAAAAATTATCAAACGTTTTAAATCTTGCACGGATCTGACAATATATGTAACAAAGCTCTTAAAGCGTTCTCGCATAAAGCAATAATGGCGCTCACTAACATTGCTAATGCGATTCTTCGAACTGGGCATTTTCCTTCAGATTGGAAAAGCTTCTTGGTAATTAATATTCCAAAGCCAGGTTAAATACCGTCCGTTCCCTAAAACTATCGGCCTATCGGTTTTCTCAGCACGATAAGCAAGGTTATTGAGAGGGTGGTCTTGGACAGACTCCAGGATCACACTGAATTGATCAACATTCTCCCCCGTCACCATCACGGGTTCAGATGGTGGCACTCGTTAGTTCATCAACTAAACCGCGTGACGGACCTTATAGTTGAGGGTTTAAGAGTCAAAAAGGTCACAGGGGTGGTCTTTTTCAACGTCGACAAAGCCTTCAACAAGGCACGAGAGACTTATCTTTAAATTGCATAGAGCTAATTATCCTCCTCGATTTGTAAGGTTGATAGCTTTATTTTTAGACAGCAGAACTTTGAAAGTTAAGCTGGGTAATCACATATCTACCCCTCGGGAGATAACGACAGAAGTTCCTCAAGGCTCCATTCTTTCTCCGCTGCTGTTTAACTTATACGTGGCCGACATGCCTTCGGGATGTAGACACGGGGTCAAAATGGCACAATTTGCGGATGATACGGCTCTTCTATACTCTTCCAGGTCGCTCGAGATGGTCACTTTGAGTCTTCAAAGGGCCCGTCGAAAATTGGTTGGACAAGTGGCAAGTCACTATTAACCCAGAGGAAAACAAAGCTGTACTCTTCACAAAGCGGCGAATCAAACCCGACAAAAACGTCTTTCTTAACGGCATCCCTATACCGTGGTCCAATTCTGCCAAGTATCTGAGGGTTAATCTTGACAAGGGACTCACGTACAATCTCCACTTGCAGTCCGTTCTCGATAAAGCCAAAATGGCTAAAATGCTCTTACTTCGATGACGCGTCGGAATAGCGGTCTGTCGACCCGGAATCGAACCCGGCTCTACTCGTCTATCATTAGACCCATCCTAACTTACGCGTCTCCAGTATGGGAAACAGCAACTAACTGTCATCTCAATAAGTAAGAAGTTTTTCAAAACAAAACTCTGAGGTCGTTCCACAGGGCTCCGTGGTTTGTTCGAAACAGAGAGATTTGGGCGGACCTAGGACTACCCCCAATACGTCAACACATTGAAGCTTTAGTCGCAAAGTATTTCGAAAATCTCGCAAATCATTCCAACCCTGATCTAGCCCGACTCGCCGAGCCGGACAGGGAGAAATTTTTCTATAAAAGACCGGTGAACCAAGTAGCCGCACCCTAACTTTACTAACTCACTAACAATCCTAAACCAATACCGCACAAGCCTATAGGGCGTAACTTAACCATCTCCACACTACTAATCTCCAAAAGGAAGGTAAGGTCTCGAACTTCCGTAGGCACTTATTATTGGGCGGTTTTTAGTCGGTAGGCATTTCAAGCTGAGAGGAAATAAATCCGACACTTTGCCAGTCTTTAGAAGATTTTACCGCCTAGCAACCAAATTTGCACAATTTTTTTCATCTGTTTACGATTCTAAAGTTCATACAGCTTCAACGTTTGAGTTTCAAAACAACGTAATACATTTAAATTTTTTAATTAGTTTGTTTGATGTTTTTAAAGGTATTGAATACCTTCTATGTCTACTTTTTAATGCTTCCTTAAGCAAATCTAAATTTCCTGATATGTGGAAACAAAGCTATATTATGCATTTATATAAATCTGGGGCTAAGGAAGACATAACTAACTATAGAGGTTCAATCTGCCATTCCTAAATTATTTGATCAACTTGAAACTGAACAAATACAATAGATGTGCAAAACTATTATAATTGATGAACTTCATGGTTTTTGTGAGAGTCGTTCCACAGTTACTAATTTATTGTGCTACGAAAATTATATTTTGAAAGCTTTTGAATCAAAAGTACAAATTGATTTTATTTACAGCAATTTTTCAAAGGCTTTTGATCGTGTGAGCCACAGTATTTTGTTAGCTAAACTTTGTGCTTTAGGTTTTCATCATGCTGTGGCTGAATGCATATCTAGTTTTTTGGAAAATCATACTCAATGTGTAAAAATTAATCATTTTCTTTTACAGCCACTTCTTGTATCTTCAGGTGTTCCCAGAGATCACACTGCGGTCCAATTCTGTTACTGTTTTTTATCAATGATAATCATTCATCGTCTTTTCTTTTATTTGCTGATGATCTAAAGCTTTACAGTAAAATATCATCTGTTAATAATTGTCATCTGTTACACGAGATTTAGATTTTGTAAATGCTTGGTGTCATAATAATTATCTTTTTCTTAACGTTAACAAATATTAATAGAGCACTGAATAAAATACCTTACGGTTATGATATTAATCATAAACCGTTGAAACAAGTTTCTCAAATAAAAGACTTGGGCGTAATCTTTGATCACAAACTCACATTTGTCGAGCATATTAACTATCTGTGTAACCGGGCTATGAAAATGCTGGGTTTTGTTTACAGAATGTCAGTAGATTTATCCCCAAGTACGCTCAAATTACTTTATTGTTCTTTGGTGCGTTCTCATTTAGAATATGCTCTATCAGTCTGGTGCCCGTCTTACAAAATTCATATTCAAAGTATTGAACAAATTCAAAATAACTTTGCTAGATTATTATCTTATAAATCGGGGATTTGAGCGGTTGATTTTGATCGGAACTACATTACATCTTTGTACAATTTGCCACCACTAAAACTTCGTCGCAAAAGAGCTGATCTTTTGTTTTTGCGTGGATTAGTGATGTCTGAAGTAGATTGTCCTAGCTTTCTTGCATGTCTACCATTCAGTATTCTTATTAGTGATTGACGTACTAGGCAGATGCTATTGTTTAGAGAATTTACACCAAATTACGGGTGCAACAATCCACTTGTTATGATGTGTAAACTGGCAAATTGTTTGCCAAATAATTTTAATTGGTTTTGTACCAAATCGCAATTAAATCGTATTGATTGAATTGTGTACCTAAATTGTATTTTAGATTAAACTTGTTTTTATGTATTTCTTGAATGTTATCTATATTATTTTAGTTTATGTAATATGTTTATTTATAAATTATATTGTAGATGTAAATGGTTTAACTTTTACCGTAAATAAAGAATTATTATTCATAGTGCAGATGAAAAAACCCTTTATACTTTTCAAAAACAATAATTTTGAAATTATTAGGTTCTAGAATTTGTAGCATCTATAAATGAACACCCCATAACAATATCTAAATAAGGCACTCCCAACATGATCAATTTTAACTCTAAAAAAACTCAATTTCTACTGTTTCAAAATTTAAATACAAATAACTTTTGCATATATATATATATATAAAACTTATCATCGTCCTTGTATTAAAAATTGCTCTCAAGAACAGGGAGGAGCATCGAAAACTACACTATTTTTTTCTAAACTCTATTCAGAAACGAGCTATTCATCTTTGCTAATCCAAAATTAACTAATAACTTAGATAATTTATAACACATATAAATATTTTAATGGACATTGTTCAAACAAATATTCACTGACAGTTTAGTGATAGAGTTGGAATAAACTTCCAAATTCAGTATTTTCGGAGACTAAGCTAAATATTCAGTCAATGTTCACAGATCTGTAGGCTTTTAGTTGTTTACCAAATGGTAGCCATAATTAAATTTCCATTTAATTCTTTAGTAAAAGGTTACATTTTATAAATTACATCATAAAAAATGATGTTAAAGAGAATATCCAAAATGGTGTGTGGATTTACATAAAAATAATTATCTTATTTTTTTCATTATAAATAATGTTACCATAACTACAAATTTTATGGCTTGCTTAATTAATTAACATTAATATAAAAATAATATTAACATATAAAAAAAAAATATAAATACTAAAACACGCTACACTACTCCCCCCGAAATGTAAAAAACTAAAAAGAAAAAATTATTAACCACTAAAATAAACACAATGGTTAAATAAAACTGTCTTTTTAGCTTTGTCAAATTTTGTAATGTTCAAAGTTGGTTCCAAAGACTTTTTAACATGGTCATTTCGAATAATAACATGCGAACATTTTGTTAAATCAGGGTTTACAAAAAAATTTTGTTTAGTAAATCTTGTTTGGCAAGGTAGCAGTACGTTCATGGTTTCTTTTAGTTTCATTAAAAATAACGGTAAATTTGGATCTGTTGGTACAATGTGATCAGTATACTTCAGATAATGACCAGGCAAGTTCAAAGTAGTACCATAAACAAATTCTGGCGTGGCATTTAATGAATTTTTAACAATTGATCTAAGGTTAAATAAAATTAAAGGTAACGAATCAACCCAATTAGGTGTTAGTTATGACATTTTAATAGATAATTTAATTTGTCTATTAAGCCTTTCAGTTAATCCGTTACATTGTGGATGATATGAAGTAGTAGATTTATGATCAAAACCTATTAATTTTCTAAATTCATTCCAAAAGTTTGAGTGAAATTTCCACAATCTGTTACTACAGCTTTTGGAACTCCAAAACGGGAAACCCAAATACTCAAAAATGCTTTAGCAGCACTGAAAGCAGTAATATCTTTTAAAGGAATGGCTTCAGGCCATCTTGTAAAACGATCAATACAGATCATGAGGTAACGATATCCGTTACAATTAGGTAAAGATCCTACAAAATCGATATGAATAGAGAGTCTCTGTTAACTGTTTTTCAAAAACGATGATAAAAATTGACCATTCCAAGAAAACGTAACAAGGAACGATGCGTTGTTGGTTGAGGATAATTTAGTATTGCCTTAATTTTATCTTGTGCAGGTATAATACCTGATGATGGAATTGTATGGCCTAAAAAAGTAACCTCAACTCCAAATTTACACTTATCAGGATTAATTTTAATACCATTACTATCTAAACGTTCAAAGATTTGTTTCAAATGCATGAGGTGTTCCTCCTGGTTTTTGCTAAAGATTAAAATGTCATCTATGTATGCAAAACAGAAATTTAGACCTCTAAGAGTATTATCAATAAATCTTTGAAATGTTTGAGCAGCATTTCTTAAACCAAAACCCATCCTTAAATATTCAAATAGACCAAAAGGTGTTGTTATTGCTGTCTTTGAAATATCCTTCGGATCTATTGGGATTTGATGATATGCTTTAATAAGGTCAATTTTAGAAAAAAAATTACAATTAAAACAATTGTTTGTAAAATCCTGAATATGTGGTATCGGATAACGATCAGGTTTAGTAATTTTGTTTAAAGCCCTATAATCTCCACAAGGGCGCTAAGAACCATCTGACTTTGACACCATATGTAAAGGTGAAGACCAATTGCTGTTAGATGTTCTTACAAAACCAAGGTCTAATAATTTTTGAAATTCCAATTTTGCCGTTTTAATTTTCTCTTGAGAAAGGCGTCTAGGTCTAAAAAATATAAGTGATCTTCCAGTTGTAATGCAGTGAGTTACATTGTGTTTAACTTTAACATTTAATTGTAATGGTAGAGTTAAATTTGGAAAAAGTTTTAATAATTTGTTGTAAGAGTCTAAATTTCTGTTTAATAAAATTGAAGAAATTTTAGAATTATTTGATTAAACACCATTGCAAGAGCTGAAAGATTTAGAATCTATTAACCTATTATTATTTAGATTAACTATCAAATGATAGTGTCTTAAGAAATCCGCACCAATAATTGAATTTCCTATTTTTGCTAAGATAAAACGCCAAGACAAGATTTTATTAAATCCTAAATTGATATCCATATGTTTGGATATGTGTACTATTCGCCGCTAAAAGAGTCATTGGATTTAATTTTAATTTTGACAAATTTTTGACAGCCAAAATACTAACTGCTGCACTTGTGTCGATTAAAAATTTATGTCAAGTATCTTTATCAAAAAGATAAAACAAACGACTAGGTAAAACCTTCAATGAAGCAGTCGCAACTTCAATTGGAATTACGGGTTTTTTTCATTAAAAGAGCATGGTTCAATACACTTCTTCGCTTTATTAGCAAAGTTGAAATGGTACCAACAAAAGTCTGAATGTTTATTATTATGTTTATTCAAATCTAATCTTGTTCTTGAAGGAAAACAAGACCTTAGAGCGGTTGTAACAATTTTTGTTAAGTCATTAACTTGTTGCTCCAATTTTGAAATCTGCAATTTTGTTCATCCTCTTTCAAAATTGAATTTACGGAATTTATTACTGAAACTTCAACAATCTTATAAGATAATTTGGCTAAGTCCGCTAGCGAAAGATTATCGGACGTCATAAGAACTTTCCTTACATCAGTCGGCAACCTTTGTAAAAAAAGTTCTTTTAAAATATTATCGTCCAGCTTCTTAGCACCGAGAAGTTGCATCAACTTACAAAGAAACTGTGATGATGTCTTATCACCAATTTCATTGTCAGTCAAGAGTTGTTTCAACGTTCGTTGTTCTGAAATTGAAGTCCTTAAAATTAACTCGGACTTGAGTTTCTCGAATGGAAACTCTAAAGGAGGTTTATTTATTAAATCACGTATTTCCACAGCAACCTCCGGAGCTAAGGTAGACACGACTAACTCAAATTTTGTCTTTTCAGACAAAACTTGTTGCCGAGAAAAAATTGTTTCTAATTGTGCAAACCACAATTCTGGATCTGCAGCCCAAAATTGCGGTATTTTGAAATTCACTGCTTGAACGGCCACAGGTTCAACCTCATCTGATTCATTAACCATTGTGTTTATGGTTAATGATCAAAATTTAATAATAATTGGGAAAATAGGTAGTAGTGCAGCGAGGTACTATATATAATAATATAATAATAATATGTTAATAAATTACCAATATATAAAAAGATAAAGGGTCCGCCATCTAAAGTTTTTTTTTTCAACTAGTGCTTATTTCGTGAATGGTAACACTTAGCTCATGTCAGATTTGACAGATAATTAGTTTTATCCTTCCGCTGAACGAATATGGTTGTGTATACGCTTGAACAAGGCTGGGAAATATTGCGACATTACTTTGAAAATCATGGTAATGTTGCAGAATGTGTGCGAAAATTGCGTACGGATTTTGGAAAAAGAGAAGCACCGTCAGCTCCGTATGTTTGTTATCTTGTGAAAAAAGTGAAAGAAACTGGCATCCTCATCGATAAACCAAAGCCTGAAAAGCCAAAAATAGTGCGTACACCCAAAAATATTGTTGCTGTGGTAGAAAGAGTGCGTGAAGCGCCATCAACATCAATTCACCGTCGTTCTCAACAATTGAACATTTCGGAGACATCATTGAGACGAATTTTGCATAAAGACCTTGGTATGACGCCATACAAAGTCCAATTGGTTCAGGAGTTGAAGCCAACTGACTATCCAATGCGTTTTCGCTTCGCTGAGTGGGCCTGCGATCGACTTACAGAAGATGCCGGTTTTGCCAAAAAAATCATCTTTTCGGATGAAGCTCATTTTGATCTTGGCGGGTATGTAAACAAACAAAATTGTCGCATTTGCCGGTACACCCAAAACGAGTCACTGTTTGGTGCGGATTTTGGTCCAGAGACATAATTGGGCCATTTTTCTTTGAAAATGAGCAAGGAGTGGTTGTTACAGTCAATGGCGATCGTTATCGGGCCATGTTGATCGAATTTTTGTTCACAAAAATTGAAGAGGAGGATATTGGCAACATTTGGTTTCAACAGGACGGCGTTACGTGCCACACAGCCGAAGCTACACTCGATGTTTTGCGCCTTGTTTTTGAAGATCGCATTATCAGCCGCAGAGCTGATGTCGTTTGGCCACTTCGGAGCTGCGATTTGACACCGTTGGACTATTATTTGTGGGGTGCCCTCAAAGATAAGTGTTACGCCGACAATCCAGAGACAATTGACGCTTTAAAGGAAAATATTCGTGAAGCCATTGGTGAAATACAGCTGCACACAATCGATAATGTGCTTAAAAATTGGACCGATTGTGTAGGCTACTGCATGGCCAGCCAAGGCAGCCATTTGAATGAAATTATTTTCCATTATTAACCGGAAGGATTGTACTTTCAAATAAAACAAGAAATTTGAGAAAATACTCAGTAGTTTTTTTTATAGCATTTTCAAAAAAAAAAAAAGTTATTTGGCGGACCCTTTATATAATAAAATACTAATAATATATGTCCTTTGACATACATCAATAAAAATTCATAGTTCGACAGCTTATTATAATTCATTCAAAACCTGTATCCTCTTGATGGTTCAGCTTCCAGGGTTCTGCTTGTAAATAATTCCCTTCTGCTTATCCGTCTTCTTGTAAATACTAAATCACTCGAACAGTTCCTCCGCTTCCTCGGGCTTGTCTGGATCTTTTATGCCGGAATCCGTTTGTCGGGGTCACCAATTTTGTAGGCTTTTTGTTGTTTACCAAATGGTAGCCATAATTAAATTTCCATTTAATTCTTTAGTAAAAGGTTACATTTTTTAAATTACATCATAAAAAATGATGTTAAAGAGAATATCCAAAATGGTGTGTTTATTTACATAAAAATAATTATCTTATTTTTTTCGTTATAAATAATGTTACCATAACTACACATTTTATGGCTTGCTTAATTAATTAACATTAATATAAAAATAATATTAACATATAAAAAAAATATAAATACTAAAACACGCTACAAATCTATCTAGTCTTCAATGTAATAGTTTCAGCAAGTGTGGTTTCACTCGTTAAAATTCAAAGGTATTTTTATATTGTTGTGGCATATTATAAATCATAAAATATTACTGTCAAAAATGCATAAATATGGAATTCGCGGAACGGCGTACAAATGGTTTGCCTCATATCTTCACAATAGAAGTCAGATGGTAGTTCTTAACGGAATTAATGGTAAAGTGTTGTCGGAACCATTAGAAGTTTATCTGGGGGTGCCACAAGGAAGTGTTCTGGGACTTTTTAATATCTATATAAATGACATTTTCAAAATAACACAAGAGTCTAATCTTAATATCATAAGTTACGCTGATGACACAAATCTCTTATTCTCCGAGCCTAATTTTGTTGATCTAGCCGATAGTAGCTCAAGGCTTATAGTACTAATAAAGAAATGGTTTTTTAACAACCAATTGGTATTAAATGTTAACAAAACTAACTGCATTCTTTTTAAAACTAATGAAAATACTGATACCCCAGTTAGTATTAAACTGGACGGAAATGAAGTAAAATTTCAGAAGTGTACAAAATTTTTAGGTATACAAATAGATGACAAGCTAAAGTGGACCGAGCATGTAAAGTATATGTCAACCAAACTTTGCAAAATATGCTACCAATTAAGAGTATTAAAACAAAATTTGACATTTGAAGTACTGAGAATGGCGTACACTGCAAATTTTGTCTCCATTTTTCGATATGGCATTGTATTCTGGGGAAACATGCCAAACTTACAAAAAATATTCATTCTACAAAAGCAAGCACTTAGAATCATTCTTGGTTTCAAACCAAATGAATCATGCAAATCTCATTTTAGAAAAAATAATTTACTAACTGCTCCTGCAATATATAGTTTAGACTGCGTCTTTTTTCTGCTCAAAAATAAACATAAGTATACGGAAAATCAAATTTCTCATTCCTATAACACAAGGCACAAAACCGATCTAATGTTTGGGATTCATAGGCTAACCAGTACTGAAAAAAGCGTTTACTATACCAGCATTCGGTTTTTTAATCATCTACCACCTGAATTAAAATCTGAAGGTAACATTATGGCGTGCAAAAGAAAACTGTCACTCATATTAATTAATTTAGAACCTTATTGTTTAGAAGATTTTCTCAATAACAAATTTTAAAGTCTATTTTTGTTTATTAATGCTTTTCTGACACTATTTTATACACTAGGTACCCATTGTAATCTGTTTGTTGTTGTGATGTTGTACATATGTATAAAATAAAGAGTATTATTATTATTATTATTATGTAATTTGGAATCACCATGAACCGACAACTGAGCTGGAAAACCCACACACAAAACATAAACTTTGAATCAACAGTGAAGCTTTTCCTACTATTGACCAACAAAAGCATGGCATTAAAAAACATAATGCTGCTTTACAAAAAAACCATACGACCGCAACAAACATACGCGGCATCAGTGAGGAAATCAACTGCAAAAAGTTTAATGAAATCATTAGAATCAAGACAATCACGCTGCCTGAGACTCATCACCAACGCTCCATAGTACATAAGAAACGTGAACTTAAGAAAAAATTTAAAGATAACAACGTTAAAAGAATACATCAAAAGATCAGCCAAAGTATTCTTCGACAAGGCAAAACTTCAAAACAATGAAGAAGTAAGAAACATTACCGAAAGACGTCAGAAAACACTACAAGCGACCTATCCATGTAATCTCTATATAAAGGGAAAAAAGAAAAAAAAAATGACCAAACGCAGTAGAAAAACTACCTGTATCAAAGCTATGCATCGTGACCTGCCAACTCAAGTAAAATAGGCCACACAGACGCAATGAGCAACCAAAAACCAGCAAGGTAAAATGGAAAAAATCCCGAAAAAAATGCAACACATTAAGATAACTGGGATTATGTAATTCCCAAATATCATATTTTGAAATTTAACAAAAAAATGATATATAAGTTCCTATTATATAATTTCAAGATTTATATATAAAAATTAATAGTAAGAAAAACTATGAAACATGCGATCGATTGAATTAAAATCCTCCGTAACTTCTTTGAGCGTATTAAGGATTCATTCATTAAACTGCATCTTAAAATAAGCTATTTATTTACTGGAATGCAGAAGTACACATTATGAAACAAATTAAAGATTGCAAGAAAAATCCTTATCAAAATATTTTAGTGCAGTTGTAATAATTATTTCAATTGAACTCGAACAATAGATTTGAAAAAAGAATCAAGAATCCCATTAGCTTTTATTCAATTTGCAGTAAATGTAAGTTAGTTTATGTGTTAAATTTTTAAACCCCTAGCCACAATAAAGGTGAATAAAATAACATTATTAAAAGATAATTTCAGTGCGAATCTAATTATCAGTTTTATAGAACATGGAGTGCATAAAGATTTCTCATTTTATTACACACTTTGATTGAAAATAAAGATAACAATTTACGAACAAAATAAATTATATAGTAAAATTCCACTGTTTCAAATTTCAAAATCGATATATTGGAAATTAATAATAAAATCCAATTCAATTATATTTTATATAATTATGGATTTTAATATCTTGCTATAATTTAATCTGATTTATTATAATTGTTTCAACAATAAACATATATCATTTAATCAATTAAAATTTCAATTTGAGTACTTTGTAAGAATGATTTTTTTATTCAAACAAAATACGCCCATATAATTTTATTACGTGGTGAAATATGCTAAGTGGTTGACGGATTTATGCAGAATTTATTCTTGTAATCTATACAGTTATAAGTTGATGGCTGTGCAGTTAGATTTTAATGAGTATTATAATTATTTATCCAGTGCTTGGTGTAAATCAATTGGTATATATCCCGCATCAATGTGTGCAAGTAAATATGCAAATGGCCGGTGCGACATAAATGACCACTTGTTTGGGATTGTTTATGCAGATCTCTGTAAATAGTAGGTCGATTCTGGCTGGATTCGGTTTGAGTTGCACATATAAAATGTCATCCGGTGGGTGTCTGTAAATATCTTCATGAATCACATGCATTTTTCGTTGAAAATAAAAATAAAGTGCACTTTTAAAACTGGCATCGAAGTCGACCGTAAACATGTATACCTTATCTGACATAAATCACGGATATAGACATATTATTTTCAATTAGCGAGAAAGTGGTACGATCAAAATGTGCGTTACATAAATAAACTTATATTGCCGATTTTATATTGTATATCTCTCGGTTTCATACAACGCTTGTATTCAATTACACATTTTATTGTGTACTGTAATAAGAAACGATTGTCCTTTAAGATTACGGAACTTTTTCGCTGCCGCTGCCACGGGGAAAATTATACACGGTGAAATCTAAATGTTAATTTATTTTAGAAACTCGAATTGTAAATATGGATAAAGGTGGCAATAAATGTACACCGATTTTTTGATGGAGCTTAATCAATGGGGCAAATATTCAAATCAGCTACATAGAAAATTCAAATTTATTTTCATATTTAAGAATTCATAAATCGATACTTTAAGCTTATTGCAAAATATGATTATTAAACGAAAGAGGTATAAATTATTTTCATTGTGAAACCGGCAATAGAATTTAGTTGGGCATAATTAAAATAATGTCACACAAAATTTATTGGTAATACAATTATTATTACTAAATGCATCAGACATTAGAAGATAAATAAATAATAATATTGTAATAATAATTGCTATAATAATAATACAACTAATCCGCGTCGCGGTGGTGAAGAATCTAAGTACCTCCTGGCAAGGTTACCACCCATGCCGGCTGAATCATTAAGCACAAGTGATACCAAATGTATTACTAGCCATCCCTGGTTACCTACTATTGTTTATCTTTTCATACCTATTTTACTACTCCTAACCTTTACCTGATGATTGACCACAAAACTTATTCTGTAATAAAAGCCAAGAATAAATCAGGCTCCAAGTCCGTGTCGTCTGTTTAATCTGAGAAAGGCTTAAAAATCCACCCTATCAAAACTACCAAAGTTTGTAAAGACAGAAGCAACTTTGCAATGTCAATTTTTGTTAATTCTGTTGTAGAAAATGTGGAATTGTTCAGTCAAAAAATCTTTTAAAATGTACACTATTTATAAACATAAAAGTCTCAGTCTATATAACATTTAACACAAGCAACAAAAATAAAACCCTCAAATTGACATCAGTCTCTACATAATGATCCGCCGTTTTCAGATTTTGCTCATTTCTTTGAAACTAATTTTATTCTTTTCCAGAACCTAAACGTTGCAAAAAAACTATTTTAAAAAGAAGTTAAATTGCGCGAGTTCTGCTCGTAGTATTATGACACTACCAAAACCGCACCCTTAATAAAAAATCAGAAAATAATATAGAAACAATTGAAACAGATAAAAAATCAAAATAGAGATTAAAAACACTTCAAAAAATAGAAGACAAGCTCAAAAATATGTAAAAATATGCTGTCCTAAAAAATAGTACATAGAAGATGAATAGAAAAAAGAAAAAACTATTAAATCCAGATAATATACGTATACACATTAGGATAATTAAAGCATTGGCAGCCTTAAAAAACTATAAAAACTCAGTTCATCGCACGCCACTAGTTTCAACTGCAGTGCCTCGTCCACTCAACCAATGTCAGTTGTCACTAAATTGAAAAAAAAGAGTTTTTAAGTGTTTGTCATAAATTGAATGTTTTTCTCCTCTTTGAATCTGATAGACAAATAAAAAAAATCAGATTTTATTTTTAAATTGTTACAGTTATATTTAAAGTTCTGAAACGTGTTTTTTTAATTGTATACAACCTACCGACTGCGCCAATATGAATAAAATCTAATTATGTCTATGTAAAAACCCAAATTTGTCAAAATTTTACTTTTACATTTTTACAGTGTTATTGTTTAAGTATAATTTTGTTAGTATAAAACCTACCAACTCCGTTCTAATATTAGAATCTAATTTTGTCTTTGAAATTTGCTTTAAATCAATTTTATTTGTAACAATATAATTAAGTAATCCGTTTCGTGGTCTAAGCTCTTTAAGGATGAGTGTATTTTAAGTTAAAATGAATCTGTTTTAATGTTTCCAGATTGAGTAAGCGATTTTTAACTAAGTTTAATTTTATTCGATAATTTAAGAATTGTTTAAAGGTGTTCCAAGATGTACCAAAACTGTTCTCAACTGCATCTATTGTGTTCCAAATTGTTCGTATATGTATTGAGCTATTAATTAATAAAAAGTATTTCAAGAAAACTATGCTTCATCAAGGTTCAAGACTTTATCTCTATCTAAAATTTGTTAGTGTAGTAGTGGCTAAAATCACCACCATACCGTTAAAAACACACAGTACACCAGTTTGACGTACAAAAATTATGTTAAAGGTAGTTAATAATAACTATTGGTAACAACAATTTAGATTTTAAAAAGCAATACAGATGACAGATGCTTTGGGGCCAAGCGTGTGCTATGTTCATCTAGTAAGAGCGTTTGATTATATAAGGTAGAAGAAACTGTTAAATGTTGTAACAAATAAAGAAACATATTTAAAAGATAAACAATTAATTAAGGTAAACTGATATAGGGCAACAAGTGGCAATAAGGTTAGATAGAAAATAACAATAAGAAAACACGCTTAAAATAAAATGCCAAACCAACCAAACAGGAACCTTTCACATACACATAGCTCCTAAATTAATGACGGCTGTAGTTAAAAGCTGCAATGACGTCTTTGCCAAGAAAAAGCCCAAAGAGAGCATATGAGAGGTATTTTAGTGGAACAGCAACATCGCAGACTTGAGGGCCAGATGCGTATAAACTAAGCAAAATCTTACACGTTTGTGTAGAAAAAAAAAACAACCTGCACCAGGAAAAGGTAGACTTACTAGCAAAAACCCATAAGCATAGCCACAGAGAAATAAAAACCGCAATAGCTAAAGCCACAAAAAGTGCACGGGATTTTTTGTGCCAAGACGTAAACACAAGCTATAAAATCGTAACTGGCAAAACCAGTAAGCACTTGCCTGTTCGTCTAACAGATAAAAAAAAAGTGGAAGTAACAAAAGAATTTTTTTCTGAGTACCCAAAAATAGCGTAACCGCGCATTGTATCTAAGCCCAAAAACATACCCAACATCACTAAAAAAAAACATTAGTAAGCTGACCATAGAGGTTAAAATGCAAAAAACGGTGGGGTTATCAAGATGACAGCCAAAAGGTGTCCCAAAACCTTATAGACCACCCTCAACACTCATAATCAAAGATATCTTCCTAGCAGAGTAGATAACGGCTAAGTTAACTCTGATTAAGAAACTTGAAAAGAAAGAAAAAAGCAAGTCTGATAAGCCATTGAGCATCCTCAACGCAATTAGCAAGATTTTAAACAGATCTTAAACAAAGGGATGCTGAATAAACTCGAAAAAAAAGACGGTTTGTTGAACACGCATTACGGCTTTAAGAAAAGGCGTTTCATTATCGACTCAGTACAGAAGGTGTAGGAACTGGTAACATAAAGTAGAGCCAAATCACAATTTGTGTTACTGGCTACGTTCAACATCAAAAATAGTTTTAACGCCGCACGGCAAATATAGTGGAATCACTACAGAAGTTTGAAATCTCAAACTATTTGATTAATACTATTTTTAGCTTCTTGGAGAACTACAACCTTGTGATGGGCAACATATTTGATATAAAAGTGACCGCTTGAGTTTCACAAAACTCAATCAAGAACCCGACACTATAAGACGTAAATTACAATGACGTCTTGAGGCTAAAGATACCAAGCAACATAAAGCTCATAAGCTAATGTGGCAACAGTTATTGCCAAAAACATTAATGAAGAGCTGATGGAAGATGCCAAAAAAGCAGCTGGAAAGCTAGTAAAATGGCTGGACATATAAAAGCTTAAACTTTCAGCCCACAAAATAAAAACTGCCATTGTAACAGGCAGAGAAAACCTTAAGATTTCTTTCAAAGTCGCCGACGTTATCATTTCAAGTAAAAACTGCATCAAAAACCTGGCTATCATTTTTGCCTATATAATAAATATGTACATTACAAAAACTGCAGAAAAAGCGGACAAAACATTTGCGTCACTAGCCAGGTTGATGCCCAACATAGTCGGATCTAAAAAAGCAAAAAAGGAGCTGTGCAACATTGTCTTCTCTATAGTTTTGTACGGGGCACCTACATAGATTCAATAGACGCATAAAAAATGCCACAAGTTACGCAAATGTACGCAAAGAAAGTTTGCTATGCATCAAGACAACAGCAGCCACTAGCCAAGTTAATGCCCAACAAGGGCGGATCTAAAAAGCAAAAAAAAAAAAACGCTGTGCATCACCTTTGCCCATAACATAAATATAAACCCCCATACTATAAAGGATACAAAAATAGCAGACAAAACAGCTGCGTCATTAGGTAGGTTGATGCCCAACATAGGCAAACTTAAAGACCGCTGTGCTGCGTTATCTCCTCTATAGTCATGTACACAGAGTCAAGTGCCACAAAATATTCATACGCACGCAAAAAAAGTTTGCAATACCGTCTCCACCAAGACAATAACAATCATTGCTGAAACTATTACAATGCACCTGCTGGCTGTAAAACACTTTTACAAATTTGCAGCGTCTCAGAAAACAATGGATAAAAAGTTAACTATCAAAGAATAGAAAAAAAGGGTGGCTAGAGAACAGCGGTACAGCAAACTGGACCAAAACTTTTATTCCAAAGATAACAGTTTGGATAACCAAAAAGCATGGGTGCGTGAATTTCTATCTCACTCAACTCCTAAGCAAGCATAAATGCTTTTTGGCTAAACTGCTTTAAATGGCAAACAGAAAGAAAAGGTTAAATGACTACCCATAGCGTAAAAGTAGTAAAAAGTAGATGGATGGAGTAACAAAGAAATGTCACCAACAGTAATGCCGCAAGGTAATCCCATTGGTGCACATGTAGATACAAAAAGTTGTTTTAATAGCTAAAAATTTTTTGACATTCTTAAACTCTTAAAATGCTTTTTTTCAATAACTGAGAACACTAATCTGGATCACATCAAAAAGGTTCACCAAGAAGTCAATGACTTCAGGACATAGCATTAGATCAGTTCAAATCTGAGAAATTACTTTAAAATTAAAAATTCTCTTCTGCTCCTGGCCCAAATAAAGCAGTCAATTCTTTTTTGCATAAAGCAATAATGGCACTCATTAATATTGCTAATTCAATTGTTGCACCTAACACTTTTTAAAAACTTGAAAATTTTTTTATGTCATATACAAAGACTAAAATAGTCCAAAAATTTCCTCTAAACTACCAGCAAATTAGTTTTCTATAAACCTTAAGTAAGGAAATAAAAAAAATGATCTTCAACAAATCCAACAATTTTCTCCCCGTAGATAACTCTCTAGTTCATCAAACAAACCAAGTGACTGACTACATTATCAAAGGTAAAACTACAAAAACAGTAATTTTTTACATTTTTACATCTTTAAGAAAATCTAATTTTTAAAACAGCAGAGACTAAAAATAAAGCAGTTGCTATTCCATGGTTCAATACTTCCAAGTATTTGGGTATTACGTTTGATAAAAAACTTACGTACAAATTGTACGTATAGTCCATCCTAGACAAAGCTAGATTGGCAAAAAACTTACTAGTTTCAATCCATCGATAGAACAGCAGCATGTTACTCCAATACAAAAATGTAAATCACCATCAACAAACCTCAAATTAATTTTGCATCTTTAGACTGAAGAACGGCTGCAAACACGCTCTTCAATCGTTGCAAAGTCTTCCAAAGTCTTGGTTAGTCAAAACTCCATGGTATGTTTAAAACAAAACATAAATTGTAAAATTTTTGTTGACACATCAAATCGTTGGCCAAAAAATACTTTAATAAACTTGCAGTTTACTTCAACCCGGAATTGGCCAGACTTGCTCAGCCAAACAAAGATAAATACTTCTATAGAAGACCGATCAATATCGTCATTTCCTAAAATGCCTTACCCCACAACTCTACCTAACAGCCTATCGGGCGTTCTAACCACCTTCTCTTAAAATACAACCTCCAAACAGAAGGTATATACAAACGTAAGCAGTCTCCTTCAGATGGTGAATCAGACAGTCTTAGAACCAGATAATATCCCTATTCAGAAGTATCATCAACGCACATATAGGTCGCATCGGCAAAAAAACCCATCCCTTTTACCTGCCAGCGTGCCAACAGGACCAAGTAACTCTGCTATGCAGCCCAGTAAAGTCGAGATAAACCTGGGCCTAGTGCGAGTGGCAAAAACAAATTTTTATTCTACAGTTACAATTGAAGATCGAGACTAAATTGTAAAGCCAAGAGCGCGACACAGCAACCGAACAGAATAAACTGGCTAACAAAAGTTAGCGTCCTTTGCAGCCATACATACAGCAACTAAAACAATAACATTATTACGCAGAAAACTTTCAGACCGCATCAACTCAAGAATGGCGGCATCCATTGACTGCCAATTGTGCAATATTACTCTTTTAGATTTTTGTTTTTTAAAGCTTATTTGAAGAGTAGAGTTTACAGAAACAAACTGATCACCATAACAGAGCTAAAAAAAGAAATTCGATTCAAAATAGCAGCACTTATGCCACGATGCTATCTCAAATTATGACAAACGGATTATGTCATGTCTTAGGAGCCAAAACGGTTTAATTTTTCATTTATAATTGTAATATATCGACCTAAAATACTGAATACAAAATACATATTTTGTAAAATATTTCTGTGGTTTATTTAATACATTCATGTGGAAGCGCAAACTGAATTACTCTTTATAACCGGAATTAATCAAACTTTCGATGGACAGAAAATATGATATAATATCAGAAAAATGTTAATAAAAATACCCCATCTAAAAAAAAAAAAAAGTCAAGCGCGATACAGACAATCCATGCATTCTCGTCCATTTATCCGCAATACGTATTGTACAGTAGAATGTCGCTTATTTCACAGCAATTATTTATTTAATACTCTCGCATTGACTGAACATGAATATGGTTAGTTCGTATTCAGCTCCACCAATCTTTTATAAACTCATTGCTAAAATAACAATAAAAAAGATCCTCAATTCAAATTTGAGTTTCTTTGAAGAAATGATGTAATATGCTCATACATTAAGATCTAGGAATTCTGATTAAAACTTTAGTACACAAAAATTTAAATGATGTAACTCGCATTGCAAGCTAACATCTAGCATTATAAAAATAAAAATTTACAAACGTTAGATATTAAATGTATTGTTAAAACATTATCAACATCGCACAGAGCCAAGTCCTACAACCAAAACATCCTCGGGCGAGTATAAAACTAGACAACAGCGCAACCATCTCCTAGCACTCCGGAGGCCCCCTAAAGATAATCAAATTGTAACCATTTTTGTAAATAAATATTTAAAAAAAAGTGATATTTAATGTAGACATCATTAACTAATTATTTTAGTAGAATACATTCAATGTTGGCAACGCATAGTCTAGTAAATTTAGTACTCATTCTAGCATGAATGTAGTATTGAAACATTTGTCACAATTTTTTGCGGACTCCATCTTGTTTATTATAACTGCATATTGTAAACAAACTATTATTATTTCTTATAACCATTAAATTTTCAATATTTTTAACATTATAGTAGTATAGTAGACTTTTACAAAATCTGTGAGGTCTATGGAATGTGCATTGTGTGTAAAAATGCGTTATAGAAATGGCTCGTGTTATGAATAATGACGTGAATGGAGTAGACGAACACACAATAGTTTCAAATGTGCTTTAAGTAGAGATAGAAACAAATGTGGCATGAAGTGGAGGGGAACAATCAATTGTTGTTCTTTCATGTACGTTTGTTTGTAATTTAATCACGAAGATCTTGATTATGTAATTAGTTATTGTAAATGGATATTAAAGTGTGCACATCGGGAGATCCCACATACCGATGCGGTCGTTTACAAGCAGTGAAATCAAATATAGCCTAATCGCGGTGATCAGCAATGTAACATCCACGTGACCGAGCTGGGAGCCGAGAAGCTGGGAGAGAGAACTCGAAACCGGAGGAGTAGTATCGACATCAGCAATGACTCCCATAAAGTGTGTAATGGCAGTACGTGTAAGTGTGCATAAAATAGAGGTGGTAGGTAGAGGGAAGAGTACAGAGAGCAGAAGAGTGAAGCGGGTATTATTGATAAGGTGGGTGTTGGAACATGCGCGATATATTTCAGATTAATTAAAGCAACATCACATTATCTCCGCGAGGATCTCCGCTGTCGTAATAACTTTATAATTTAGTGCAGTTTACACGAGGAACGGTCTCGCATCGTACAACTCACCCCGTAACACGTCACCCATCCCATTCCATCCCATACCGCTCATACCCCTTTCTTTGGCCCTAAATTACAGACGATAGTGTAGTCATTACGTTCAACTTGGGCCATATATAATAGATTGCTTATATTTTACGAATGCTTGAATTTACTGGGGCATACCTTAAGCTGTAAGTGTTATCTCTTCGCTTGCCGATAACACTGGAAGATCAAGAGGTTAAGCAACATTAACTGTTTATTGCAATTTACTACAAGAGATTTATTGCAGAACTTTACACTCTAAGAAATTTTGTTATTAATTTGACATTTAGGAAATGAATTTATTATGTAGATTATGAAATATTCTAATTCGCGCAGATATATAACTTTTAAACGCCATAAATTTAATAACTTTCATACTGCAAACACGCATCTATCTCACTGAACACGTCGCATTTAACACCCACACTAATACTTACAAAATACTATGTAAGTATCATCGCGCCCAACAAACATTCAATGATATATTTAAACGTTTTTATACCGCCGGATATAAAGATAAGCCGCAATAAAATCTTTACTTATAACATTGTTTTATGAAGCGCGTTTTTTTATATATTATACAAGCTCCTCGTAAAGGACACACATAAAAATCTATTATATCTCGTCTGTACAGTGCTAATTTCATCACCGAAATCTAGCTTATATAACATGTTAACAGTGGTTTCATTTTCATCCCAAGGATTACATTATTTTGAATAAATATTTTAATGAAATTTTACATATATCACATCGTATAACTTACAATCGAAAGCATTTGTAATTCTTCTAACCTTCTATAAATTAATCAAACAATTTTTAGTCTGTTTGCAACTGTCAATACTGAGATTTGCAAGAAATACGTTTACTTTGCTGATACAAGTTTTTTATCACGCAATATCTCCACGTGTTCGTCGTTCAAAAGAAGATAAACATGCTAATTTCTATTGCAGTTGATGGTCTTCAACAAGTAGAAACAATAAAGGTAATTTAAAATATTACATACTCAATACTAAACGTATTCTTTGCTCGCCGTGAATATTTTTGATAAAATTGCCTATTAATACCAAAACAGACAGTGTTACAACTGTAGATAAGTTTATTTTTTAATCTACAAAGCATCACCTAAAGTCTAAAAACTGTTAAAAAAATAATAAAACAGCAGGTGAAGACAAGACCACCTACCATCTAAGCTCTAACAACAATCCATCTAAAACCAAAAGCATAATTTCGGTCAAAGTGTCAGATCTATGTCTGATAAACAACCCTGCCTTTATTAGCTAAGCATCGGAAAGGAAAGAAAAAAAAGTCTGTTTGTGGTAGAGTTATTGGAGACTTTAGATTGGGTCGTTTATATTGAGGAGCTAGCTGCGTTTAGTAGCACATACAATGAGCAAGTATGCTCGTCTCTGTTACGCAATAAATTTTCCAAAAACCACCACAAATGCACAAAAATCTGTAATCTCAGTTTGAGAAAGATACAATTTTATGATTCACGCATTTGCCTCTTCTTTGCCCGTAAGAGAGCGTATAAATGTTGAAATGGTTTTCCTTGTAAGATTTAAACCCACAATCTTCGGTGCAGCAGTCGGATGCGTAGACTACTGCGCCACTTCTTTTAATGCGTGAGAACGAGATAAACCAAACCTACTCAAACTAACTATATTTGCATGAATTGACAATAAACGTAAGTTAATAGAATTTGGCAACAACTGGCAATTGAAATTAAAAAGGGAATTAGTGTTTAATTGCGCATCTTTTTCTCTTTTTATTTCAGTTTGCTCCGTAGAGTTTTAGTATGTTAACAAACGGCACAAACACAACGTTAGCATCAAAAGTGCCATTTTCTGACAGTTTTTTTGCGTTTTACTCAAACATTTCAACCCAGGCTTACATAAATTGTTTTGAGAACGTAAATCTATATTGAATTGCACATCTTTTGGGGCTAGTTTCAGTTATTTCCGTTGCGTTTTAGTATCAGGCAGTTTGTTTGTATTCTACACAAAAAATTTAAACTGAGCTTACAAAAGCCAATTTGCTTTGCTGACTTTAAGATATCCTAACAACAGAGAGAAACACAACTATTGCACCGAAAGAGCCACTTTCTCACAGTTTTTTGCGTTTTACTCAAACACTTTAAGCCACATCTACATAATTGAATGTAAACACGTAAATCTGCATTAAATTGCGCATCTTTTGTGACTAGTTTCAGTTTGCTTCGTTGAGGGTTAATAAACTTAACCTAACCTAACCTAACCTGACAACAGACATGAACATGTGTTTTACTAAAATACTTTGAATCAGGCCTACACAAGACAGTTTTTTGAATTGCGCATCTTTTGAAACTAGTTCAGTTTATTCCGTTAAATTTTAGTATTCTAACTACAGACACAAACAACGCTTGCACCAAAAAAGCCAATTTTTGTCAGTTTTTTGAGTTTTATTCAATCATTTTAATTGGGTCCTACATTAACTATTTTAAGCATGTGAAACTATAATAAACTGCGCATCTTTTGAGTCTAGCTTCAGTTTGCGCCGTTGGCTTTTAATATTCTAACAACAGACACACACACACACACAACGATTGCAAGAAAGTGCCACTTTCTAACAGTTTTACTCGTTTTATTCAAGCACTTTAAACAAGGCATACATACACCAATTAAGCTTGTGAATCTACATTGAATTGAGCACATTTTGAAACTAGTTTCAGTTTACTTTGTTGAGTTTTAGTATCCTACACAGGCACAAATACAACATTTAGATGCAAATGCTTTCACTTTCTGACAGTTTTTTGCAATTTACTCAAACCCTTTGACCCGGGCTCACATAAACTCATTTAATTACATATATCTACATTAAATTGCGCATTTTTTGTGACTAGTTTTAATTTACTTCGTTGACTTTAATTATCCAACCAACAGAGGAAACACAACGTTTGCACCAAAACTGCCATTTTTTCACAGTTTTATGTGTTTTACCAAAAATTTTAAACCGAACCTACATCATTAAATTTAAGCCAATAAATATACATTGAATTGCGCATATTTTTGTAACTAGTTTCAGTTTGTTTTGTTGAGATACACTAACTTAACCTAACCTAACCTAACAACAGACACAAACACAAAATTTGCATTTGCAATCTTTTACGTTTTGACAGTTTTTCGCGTTTTACTCACACTTTGAACCAAGCTTACACAAGCCGGTTTAAGCACACAATTCTACATTTAATTGCGCATCTTTTGGGACTTGTTTCAAGTTCCTAATTCTTGCGACAGACACAAACACAACAATTACAGTAAAAGCTTTACATTCTGACAGTTTTTTCGTTTTACATAAATACTTTAAACCGGCCATACATAAACCAATTTAAACACATAAAGTTGGATTAAAGTCCGCTCTTTTTTAGACTGTTTTAGTTTGCTCCGTTGAGTTTTAATTTTTACACTTTGAACCAATTTAAACTCGCAAATGTACATTAAATTGCGCATCTTTTGGAATTAATTTTAGTTTGCATTTTGAACTAATTTTACATAAACCGCATTTAATCTCGTAAATTAGACTGTTTCAGTTAGCTCTATTGAGTTTTAGTATCCTAACGACAGACACAAACACAACGTTTGCACCAAAAATGCCTCTTTCTGACAGTTTTTTGAGTTTTATTCAATCACTTTAGTCGGGTCCTACATTAACCAATTTAAGCACGTGAAGCTACAATAAATTGCGCATCTTTTGAGACTAGTTTCAGTTTGTTCCGTTGACTTTTAGTATACTAATGACAGACACAAATACGATTGCGAGAAAGTGCCACTTTCTAACAGTTTTATTCGTTTTACTCAAACACTTTGAACAGGGCTTACATTCACCGATTAATCACATGAATCTACATTAAATTGCGCATCTTTTCTAGTTTCAGTTACAGATACAAATACAACATTTGCACCTAAGCTTTCACTTTCTTACAGTTTATAGCGTTTTACTCGATCAACTTGAGCCAGGCTCACATAAATCTACATTAAATTGCGCATCGTTTGATAGTAGTTGTAGGTTACTGCGTAGACTTTAAGTATTCTAACGACAGACATAAACACAACATTTGCAACAGAAGAGCCGCAGTTTTCTGACAGTTTTTTGTCGCGTTATACTCATCTTGCGTAAAATGAAAAGTGTCTTTTATTTAACTTAATACACACATTTGTGCTTACTTTGTAAACATAAAAATTTAAAAATCTAATAAATTTTTTCACTTTGAGACAGTTTTTAGAATTAATTTTAATTTGCAGAAATAACTGATAATTGCCGGACAAGCAATAATCTATTATTAATTCCATGTACGAGATGTAATCCTTTTAATTAGTACGTACAGTTTGAATTACATTAAAAAGTATACTTTATCGACAGTACGACAGAGAAGACATATATAATTAACACTTAAGCAACGGAGAGACCTGACAAGACTTGGATAAGTGACCAACAAAATTATGCAGAGCGTAACGTTCTTTTCAATGGATCCATTACCTCATATAGGCATCCAAAAACACATATGTGGCTCGGTATGCCCAACACCTTAACACCCAACAGTATATAATGATGTAGATATAATTTATTATAAAAAGTGTACTTGAAAATATTTAGTGACCAATCCCGCAATAATTGAAGACCTTCGAAAAATAAGTGGATATAGCCCACTTTTGGTCATATTCACTTTACAATGAATTCTTAAAATATACAAATTGTTCTATTGTTTAAAATGATAACAAAACATGTAGGGTTACATATATTTATCGCTAAATGGTTGTCTAGTTGTATTTTGTAACTTCCGTTAAGTATGATAACTGGACACCATTTTTCTTGATTTACTCTTAATATTTACTTTAGGCATTATCCACTTATCATTCTAGGGTCTTCAATTGTTTAACTCATTTACATTGAACAAAAATAGTTACATCTTTCTTCTCGATTGTAAAAGTCGATTTCTTCTAAATAGAATAATATCAAATAACCTATCAAAATTAACTCAAGAACTATTGTCCAAAATATATTTACTTTAGGCATTATCCACTTATCATTTTAGGGTCTTCAATTGTTTAACTAATTTACATTGAACAAAAATAGTTACATCTTTCCTCTCGATTGTAAAGGTCGATTTCTTCTAAATAGAATAGTATCAAATAACTTATCAAAATTAACTCAAGAACTATTGTCCAAAATTAACTGCAAACTGATTTTATGACAATCAATCAAAACCTTAGTTGTGGCAGATACTGGTCAAACATAAAACAAATAACTTACACAAGTTATCTTAAACTCTAAAGTAGTAAAAGTAAAATATCTAAAAAAAGTAACAGACATCGGACCGTGTAGTAGAAGTATGGAACTTACTTAAAGATTATTATGTAGCTAGGCAGAAATCCGTCCGTAAAATTAATAGAAAAAAGTACAAACAACTCTTTAAGTTGACTTAATAAACAACTAAAATGACGTCCGCGGCTACTCCGTAAAAAAGTATAAAAGTACAAGTCATTACACTATTTAGATTGATTAAATTTTTGTACTTGAGATACTTTAGAAAATAATCAAAATACCCTAAAGAAGAATAATTATGACAATTTTTTTATACTTCAAACAACTTTGTACAAAAAAAACTAACAACAATGCATCTACTAACTAAACCTTCTACGTAGTTCTCAAAGTACGTATTGTAAATCTTGTTGTATAACTTGAAAGTAAATTTCAGTTTTTGAGAGATAATCATAAAATTAAACAAAATTGACTTATCTCAATAGAATTATTTTTTCAAATGTTGTCATTTATCAGCCACACATTAGCTGTAGTTTATACTCTTTAAATTTATTTTTGACTTCCAAGAAGCCTTTGGATTTTATCCAACATTTGAAGTTGTTTAAGATACTATAAAACATAATGACAGCAGAAGTATAAGAATAATCTCTAAGCTCCATTGGCACCAAACAGCAAAAGTCTAAGTCGAAAAAAAATTAGAGTAAAAAAGTTGACATATCTCGGTGAGTCAGACAAGAGAGCATACTGTCAGCTATGCTATTTAATGTGTACAGTCAGCACATTAGTAAACACCAACTGCCAAAGATATGGCCTAGATATAAAAAAAACAAAGTTATGACCATCTCACAACACCCAAATCAGAACAGCCCGCCTGTACACATTACCAACAAAACTATAGAATAAGTACATTTTTACAAACACCTAAGAATGTGGGTAACGGAACACACAAAAAAGATTAAAAGTAGAATAGAGATAGCCCGCTGCACATTCACAAACATTAAAAAAAAACTTTTGAAACCCTAATATGAAACTAAAGCTAAAACTAGAGTGTTAAAATGTTACACATTCCGCACTTTATTATATAGAATAGAAACTTGGACAAAAGCAGAAAACATCAAAAACCTAAAAACATTTGAAACGTGGTGCTATAGATGTTCACAATTTCATAAACTTAGAGAGTCACCAACAAAACAGTAATGCATCAAATAGGTAAAACCAGAAAAATTAGTACCACAATAAAGAAAAGAAAACTAGAATACCTTGGTCACATTTTGAAAAAAGATAGATATAATGTTTCCAAACTAATAATCAAATAAAAAATTAAAGAAAAAAAAATCGATTGGAAAAAAGATATCGTGGCTTTGCAACCTAATAAACTAGTTTGGATACACATATGCCAAGCTATTCAGGACAGCAATCAATAAAATCTGCATAATAATGATAGTTTCTAATCACTGATAAAAGCGGAACAAAAAAAAAGTTAAATCAATAAAATCTTTACTTATAACATTGTTTTATGAAGCGCGTTTTTTTATATATTATACAAGCTCCTCGTAAAGGACACACATAAAAATCTATTATATCTCGTCTGAACAGTACTAATATCATCACCAAAATCTAGCTTGTATAACATGTTAACAGCGGTTTCATTTTTATCCCTGGGATTACATTATTTTGAATGAATACTTTAATGCAATTTTACATATATCAAATCGTATAACTTACAATCGAAAGCATTTGTAATTCTTCTAACATTCTATAAATTAAACAAACAAGTTTTGGTCTGTTTCAGGACGTCATTACAGTGTGTCAGTGAGTGTTTTCATATATAAATATGATTTATTTGACCATGCAACTGTCAATACTAAAATTTGCAAGAAATACGTTTGTTGATACAAGTTTCTTATCAAGCAATATCTCTAAATGTTCGTCGTTCAAAAGATGATATACATGCTAATTTTTATTGCACTAGATGGTCTTCAACAAAAAACGCTAAAACCAATTTAAAATATTGCATACTCACCAATTAGTGAACATTTTTGATAAATTTTTCAATTAATACAAAAGCAGACAGTGTTACAACTGTAGATAAGTTTATTTTTTAATCTACATAGCATCACTATACTCTAAAGTCTAAAAACTCTTTAAAAAAGTGAACACAGCAGGGGAAGACAAGACTGCCTGTCTATTTCTAAGCTCAGACAATCCATATAAAAACAAAGACTTTTTTTAGAACGTAGTGATTTTTTGTCTCAACAAGTGGCCTTTGAGAATGACTAGCGCATGGCAATACCTATCGGTTTACTTCTCTGCGATAGTCCTGCTGTTAATTCGTCCTTGTCATTGTCACTATTGTAGTATTAGTTTGAGGTGGGCTGGTTTTGGCTTAGCGGAATTCACACAGTTTGCTGCGTCAACACATGCTGTCTCTGGCCCATCTCTCCTACACCTTATTTTTTTGTCCTATTTCCTACACTGACTTCCATCTCTCCTTTCTCCCATTCTTACTTTATTCATTCAGTTTGCTTTCCTTGAGCAGTTTTTTTCTTCTTCTCCTTATCTTTGCAATTTCGGCTGGTACTAATGTTTCAGTAAAAGTTCTTCTCTTGTCTATCCTTTTACCTTTCAATTTTTGGTAGTTATAGTTGTTGGTTTTTTTTGTTCTGTTGCTTCCATTAAATTTCTCGCTCCTCCTTTCTTTGTCTTCATTGGCTTTTGATCTGGGTGTTTTCTTTCATTTTGGTATATCTTAATCGTAAAACTTCAAACTTCTCTATCTTTTTCAAAAACATGATGTTGGTAAAATTGTCAGATCTACGTACGTGTAAGCGTCGAAAAAGAAACGAAACAAAAGGCTATTTGTGGTAGAGCTATTGGAGCCTTTAGATGAGGTCGTTTATAGTAAGGAACCACCTGCGTTTAGTAGCACACACAATAAGAAAAACAAGTATGCGCGTCTCTGTTGAGCAATAAATTTTCCCAAACCAGCAAAAATTCACAAAAGTCTGCAATCTCATTTTGAAAAAGATAATTTTTTATGATTCACTTTTCTAGCGCATTAACCTCTTCTCTGCCATTAATGCTAGCAACTTACATTACGTGTAGACCTACAGTTTGTAGTAAACTCCAAACTACTTGAAAAATTAATAATTTATTTCAAACCAAAAAAAAAAAATCTTAGTCCTAAAAAATACGCTGTCAAAGCGAGTTAGAGAGTAAGTGAGCAAAAAATATTTGAAATAGTTTCCGCTGTAAACTCACAATCTTTGGTGCAGCAGTCGGATGCGTAGACTACTGCGCCACTTCTTTTAATGCGTAAAAACAAGATAAACCAAACCTACTCAAACTAACAATAGTTGCATGAATTGACAATAAACGTAAGTTCGTAGTACTTGGCAACAAGTGTCAATAGCAATTATAAAGTGAATTAGTGTTTAATTTTGCATCTTTTTCTTTTTTCAATTTTAGCTAGCTCCGTTGAGTTTTAGTTTCCAGACACAAACACAACGTCAGCACCAAATGTGCCACTTTCTGACAGTTTTTCGCGTTTTACTCGAACATTTTAACACGAACCTACATAAATCGATTTAAGAACGTAAATCTATATTAAATTGCGCATCTTTTAGTATCCAAACGACAGACAAACACAACGTTTGCACCAAAGCTTTTACTTTCTGACAGTTTTTTATACAAAAATTTTGAAAACCAATTTAAGCACGAAAATATACATTAAATTGTGCATCTTTTGGGACTAGTTTTAGTTTGTTTTTTTATTTTAAATATCCAAACAACAAAGACAAACACAAATTTTGCACCAAAAGTGCCACTTTCTCACAGTTTTTTGCGTTTTACTCGAACACTTTAAGCCAAACCTACATAATTTAATTCAAGCACGTAAATCTACATCGAATTACGCATTTTTTGTAAGTTTTAGTTTGCTCCGTTAAAGTACGCTGAACTTAACCTAACCTAACTTATAGACAAACACAAACACAAAATTTGCATCTAAGCTTTTACGTTCTGACACTTTGAACCAAGCCTACACAAGGCGGTTTAAGCACACAATTCTACATTTAATTGCGCATCTTTTGGGACAAGTTTCAAGTTCCTAATTCTTGCGACAGACACAAACACAACGATTACAGTAAAAGTTTTACTTTCTGACAGTTTTTTCGTTTTACATAAATACTTTAAACCGGCCCTACATAAACCAATTCAAACACATGAAGTTAGATCCGCTCTTTTTGATACTGTTTCAGTTTGCTTCGTTGAGTTTTAATTTTTACACTTTGAACCAATTTAAACACGTAAATCTACATTGAATTGCGCATCTTTTGGAATTAATTTTAGTTTGCACTTTGAATCAATTCTACATAAACCGCGTTTAATCTCGAAAATTTGTATAAAATTGCGCATCTTTTGAGACTAGTTTCAGTTTGCTTTGTTGAGTTTTAGTATCCTAACGACAGACACAAACACAGCGTTTGCACCAAAAATGCCTCTTTCTGACAGTTTTTGAATTTTATTCAATCACTTTAGTTGGGTCCTACATTAACCAATTTCAGCACGTGAAGCTACAATAAATTGCGCATCTTTTGAGACTAGTTTCAGTTTGTTCCGTTGACTTTTAGTATACTAATGACAGACACAAATACGATTGCGAGAAAGTACCACTCTCTAACAGTTTTTTGCGTTTTACTCAAACACTTTGAACCAGGCTTAGATACACTGATTAAGCACATGAATCTACATTAATTTGCACATCTTTTCTAGTTTCAGTTACAGATACAAATACAACATTTGCACCTAAGCTTTCTTACAGTTTTTTGCGTTTTACTCGATCAACTTGAGCCAGGCTCACATAAAAATTTAAAAATCTAATAAATTTTTTCACTTTGGGGCAGTTTTTGTGTTTTATTCAAAAATTTTAAGAACTAATTTTAATTTGCAAAGTATCAAAAGTATACTTTATCGACAGTACGACAGAAAAAACATATATAATTAACACTTAAGCAACGGAGAGACCTGACAAGACTTGGATAACTAACCAACAAAATTATGCAGAGCGTAGCGTTCTTTTCAATGGATCCGTTGCCTCATGTAGGCATCCAAAAACACATATGTGGCTCGGTATGCCCAACACCTTAACACCCAACAGTATATAATGTTGTAGATATAATTTATTATAAAAAGTATACTTGAAAATATTTAGTGACTAATCCCGCAATAATTAAAAACCTTGGAATAATAAGTGGATAAAGCCCACTTTTGGTCATATCCACTTTATAATAATTTCTTATAATATACAAATTGTTCTATTGTTTAAAATGATAACAAAACATGTAGGGTTACATATATTCGTCGCTAAATGGTTGTCTAGTTGTATTTTGTAACGTGCGTTAAGTATGATAACTGGACAAAACACCATTTCTCTTGATTTACTCTTAATATTTATTTTAGGCATTATCCATTTATCATTCTTGAGTCTTCAATTGTTTAACTCATTTACATTGAACAAAAATAGTTACATTTTCCCTCTCAATTGTAAAAGTCGATTTCTTCTAAATATAATAATATCAAATAACCTAGCAAACTATTGTCCAAAATTAACTGCAAGCTGATTTTATGACAATCAATCAAAACCTTAGTTGTGGCAGATACTAGTCAAACATAAAACAAATAACTTACATAAGTTATCTTAAACTCTAAAGTAGTAAAAGTAAAATATCTAAAAAAAGTAACAGACATCGGACCGTGTAGTAGAAGTATGGAACTTACTAAAAGATTATAATGTAGCTAGGCAGAAATTTGTCGGTAAAATTAATAGAAAAAAAGTTCACTTTATTTACTACTACAATTGACTTAATAAACAACTATAATGACGTCCGTGGCTACCCCGTAAACTATATAAAAGTACAAGTCATTACACTATTTAGATTGTTTGAATTTTTGTAATTGAGATCCTATAGAAAATAATCAAAATACTCTAAAGAAGAATAATTTTGACAATTTTTTATACCTCAAACAACTTTGTACAAAAAAATTAACAACAATGCATCTACTAACTAAACCTTCTACGTAGTTCTCAAAGTACGTATTGTAAATCTTGTCTTGTAACTTAAAAGTAAATTTCAGTTTTCGACAGTTGATCATAAAATTAAACAAAGTTGACTCATCTCAATAGAATTTTTTTTATGTTGCCATTTATCAGCCACACATTAGCTGTAGTTTATACTCTTTAAATATATTTTTGACTTCCAAGAAGCCTTTGGATTCTATCCAACATTTAAAGTTGTTAGAGATACTATAGAAGAAACATAATGACAGCAGAAGTATAAAAATAATCTTTAAGCTCCATTGGCACCAAACAGCAAAGATTTAGAGTGAAGAGGTTGACATATATCGAGGAGTTAGACAAGAGAACATACTGTCAGTTTTGCTATTTAATGTGTACAGTGAAAGTATCTTTAAAGAATCATTGCCAAAGAAAGCAAGAGGTATCATCATACACGACAAAAATATCAACAACATATATTACACAGATAGATTTTCAGCACATTAGTAAACACCAACTGCCAAAGATATGGCCTAAATATAAACATAAAAAAAAAACAAAGTTATGACTATCACAAAACACCCAAATCAGAACAGACCGCCTATACACATTACCAACAAAACTATAGAATAAGTACATTTTTACAAATACCTAAGAATGTGGGTAACGGAACACACAAAAAAGATTAAAAGTAGAATAGAGATAGCCCGCTGCACATTCACAAACATAAAAAAAAAACATTTGAAACCCTAATATGAAACTAAAGCTCAAAACTAGAGTGTTAAAATGCTACACATTCAGCACCTTATTATATAGAATAGAAACTTGGACAAAAGCAGAAAACATCAAAAACTTAGAATTATTTAAAACGTGGTGCTATAGATGTTCACAATTTCATAAACTAAGAGTGTCACCAACAAAACAGTAATGCATCAAATAAACCAGAAAAATTACTACCACAACAAAGAAAAGAAAACTAGAATACCTTGGTCACATTTTGAAAAAAGATAGATATAATGTTTCCAAACTAATAATCAAATAAAAAACTAAAGAAAAAAAAATCGATTGGAAAAAAGATATCGTGGCTTTGCAACCTAATAAACTAGTTTGGATACACATATGCCAAGCTATTCAGGACAGCAATCAATAAAATCTGCATAATAATGATAGTTTCTAATCACTGATAAAAGCGGAACAAAAAAAAAAGTTAAATCAATAAAATCTTTACTTATAACATTGTTTTATGAAGCGCGTTTTTTTAATATATTATACAAGCTCCTCGTAAAGGACACACATAAAAATCTATTATATCTCGTCTGAACAGTACTAATTTCATCACCAAAATCTAGCTTGTATAACATATTAACAGCGGTTTCATTTTCATCCCTGGGATTACATTATTTTGAATGAATACTTTAATGCAATTTTACATATATCATATCGTATAACTTACAATCGAAAGCATTTGTAATTCTTCTAACATTCTATAAATTAAACAAACAAGTTTTGGTCTGTTTCAGGACGTCATTACAGTGTCTAAGTGAGTGTTTTCATATATAAATATGATTTATTTGACCATGCAACTGTCAATACTAAAATTTGCAAGAAATACGTTTGCTGATACAAGTTTCTTATCAGGCAATATCTCTAAGTGTTCGTCGTTCAAAAGAAGATATACATGCTAATTTTTATTGCACTAGATGGTCTTCAACAAGAAACGCTAAAACCAATTTAAAATATTGCATACTCACTAATTAGTGAACATTTTTGATAAACTTTTCTATTAATACAAAAGCAGACAGTGTTACAACTGTAGATAAGTTTGTTTTTCAATCTACATAGCATCACTATACTCTAAAGTCTAAAAACTCTTTAAAAAAGTGAACACAGCAGGGGAAGACAAGACTGCCTGTCTATTTCTAAGCTCTGACAATCCATATAAAAACAAAGACTTTTTTTTTAGAACGTAGTGATTTTTTTGTCTCAACAAGTGGCCTTTGAGAATGACTAGCGCATGGCAATACCTATCGGTTTACTTCTCTGCGATAGTCCTGCTGTTAATTTGTTCTTGTCATTGTCACTATTGTAGTATTAGTTTGAGGTGGGCTGGTTTTGGCTTAGCGGAATTCACACAGTTTGCTGCGTCAACACATGCTGTCTCTGGCCCATCTCTCCTACATCCTACTTTTTTGTCCTATTTCCTACACTGACTTCTATCTCTCCTTTCTCCCATTCTTACTTTATTCATTCAGTTTGCTTTCCTTAAGCAGTTTTTTTCTTCTTCTCTTTATCTCTGCAATTTCGGCTGGTACTAATGTTTCAGTAAAAATTTTTTTCTTGTCTATCCTTTTACCTTTCAATCTTTGGTAGTTATAGTTGTTGGCCTTTTTTGTTCAGTTGCATCCATTAAATTTCTCGCTCCTCCTTTCTTTGTTTTCTGTGGCTTTTGATCTGTGTGTTTTCTTTCATTTTGGTTTATCTTAATCGTAAAGCTTCAAACTTCTCTATCTTTTTTAAAAACATATTTTTGGTAAAATTGTCAGGTGTCAAGAAACGAAACAAAAGGCTATTTGTGGTAGAGTCTTTAGATGATGTCGTTTATAGTGAGGAACTTTAGTAGCACACACAATAAGCAAATACTTGCTTGTCTCTGTTAAGCAATAAATTTTTCCAAACCAGTTTGTAGTAAACTCCAAACCACTTAAAACATTGTTAATCTATTTCAAACCAGAAAAAAATCTTAGTAATAATAAATACGCTGACAAAGCGAGTTGAAGAGTAAGTGAGCAAAAAACATTTGAAATGGTTTCCGCTGTAAACTCACGATCTTTAGTGCAGCAGTCGGATGCGTAGACTACTGCGCTACTTCTTTTAATGTAAAACAAGATAAACCAAACCTACTCAAACTAACAATAGTTGTTTGAATTGATAATAAACGTAAGTTTGTAGAATTTGGCAACAAATGTCAAAGTAAATTAGTGTTTAGTTGCGCATCTTTTTCTCTTTTCAATTTCAGGTTGCTCCGTTGAGTTTTAGTTTCTAGACACAAGCACAACGTTAGCATCGAATGTGCCACTTTTTGACAGTTTTTCGCGTATTACTCGAACATTTTAACACGAACCTACATAAATCGATTTAAGAACGTAAATCTATATTAAATTGCGCATCTTTTAGTATCCAAATGACAGACATACACAACGTTTGCACCAAAGCTTTTACTTTCTGACAGTTTTTTACACAAAAATTTTGAAAACCAATTTAAGCACGTAAATATACATTAAATTGTGCATCTTTTGGGACTAGTTTTAGTTTGCTTTTTGACTTTAAGTATCCAAACAACAAAGACAAACACAAATTTTGCACCAAAAGTGCCACTTTCTCACAGTTTTTTGCGATTTACTCGAACACTTTAAGCCAAACCTACATAATTTAATTCAAGCACGTAAATCTACATTGAATTACGCATTTTTTGAAAGTAGTTTTAGTTTGCTACGTTAAAGTACGCTAAACTTAACCTAACCTAACTTATTGACAAATACAAACACAAAATTTGCATCTAAGCTTTTACGTTCTGACACTTTGAACCAACTCTACACAAACCGGTTTAAGCACGCAATTCTACATTATATTGCGCATCTTTTGGGACTAGTTTTAAGTTCTTAATCTTTGCGACAGACACGAACACAACGATTACAGTAAAAGTTTCACATTCTGACAGTTTTTTTGCATTTTACATAAATACTTTAAGCCGGCCATACATAAACCAATTTAAACACATAAAGTTGGATTAAAGTCCGCTCTTTTTTAGACTGTTTCAGTTTGCTCCGTTGAGTTTTAATTTTTACACTTTGAACCAATTTAAACTCTGTCTAAAATCTTTTGAAATTAATTTTAGTTTGCATTTTGAACTAATTCTACATAAACCGCATTTAATCTCGTAAATTAGATTGTTTCAGGTTGCTCTATTGAGTTTTAGTATCCTAACGACAGACACAAACACATCGTTTGCACCAAAAATGCCTCTTTCTGACAGTTTTTTGAGTTTTATTCAATCACTTTAGTCGGGTCCTTCATTAACCAATTTAAGCACGTGAAGCTACAATAAATTGCGCATCTTTTGAGACTAGTTTCAGTTTGTTCCGTTGACTTTTCGTATACTAATGACAGACACAAATACGATTGCGAGAAAGTGCCACTTTCTAACAGTTTTTTGCGTTTTACTCAAACACTTTGAACCAGGCTTAGATACACTGATTAAGCACATGAATCTACATTAAATTGCACATCTTTTCTAGTTTCAGTTACAGATACAAATACAACATTTGCAAATAAGCTTTCACTTTCTTACAGTTTTTAGCGTTTTACTCGATCAACTTGAACCAGGCTCACATAAACCCATTTAAGCACATAAATCTACATTAAATTACACACATTTATGCTTACTTTGTCAATATAAAAATTTAAAAATCTAATAAATTTTTTCACTTTGGGGCAGTTTTTGTGTTTTATTCAAAATTTTTAAAAAATAACTGATAATTGCCGGACAGACAATAACCTATTATTAATTCCATGTACGAGATGTAATCCTTTTAACTAGTACGTACAGTTTAAGTTACATGAAAAAGTATACTTTATCGACAGTACTACAGAGAAGACATATATAATTAACACTTAAGCAACGGAGAGACCTGATAAGACTTGGGTAAGTGACCAACAAAATTATGCAAAGCGTAGCGTTCTTTTCAATGGATTCGTTACCTTATATAGGCATACAAAAATACATATGTGGCTCGGTATGCCCAACACCTTAACACCCAACAGTATATAATGATGTAGATATAATTTATTATAAAAAGTGTACTTGAAAATATTTTGTGACTAATCCCGCAATAATTGAAGACCTTCGAATAATAAGTGGATAAAGCCCACTTTTGGTCGTATCCAACTTTATAATAAATTTATTTAATATACAAATTGTTCTATTGTTTAAAATGTTGTAAAAGATTGTAAAGGTCGATTTCTTCTAAATAGAATAAGATCAAATAACCTATCAAAGTTAACTCAAGAACTATTGTCCAAAATTAACTGCAAACTGATTTTATAAAAATCAATCAAAACCTTAGTTGTGGCAGATACTAGTCAAACATAAAACAAATAACTTACACAAGTTATCTTAAACTCTAAAGTAGTAAAAGTAAAATATCTAAAAAAAGTAACAGACATCGGACCGTGTAGTAGAAGTATGGAACTTACTAAAAGATTATTATGTAGCGGCAAAAATCTGTCGGTAAAATTAATAGAAAAAAAGTACAGACAACTCTTTAAGAATCACTTTATTTACTACTACAATTGACTTAATAAACAACTAAAATGACGTCCGCGGCTACCTCGTAAACTATATATAAGTACAAGTCATTACACTATTTAAATTGTTTAAATTTTTGTAATTGAGATACTATAGAAAATAATCAAAATACCTTAAAGAAGAATAATTATGACAATTTTTTATACCTCAAACAACTTTGTACAAAAAAGCTAACAGCAATGCATCTACTAACTAAACCTTCTACGTAGTTCTTAAAGTACGTATTAAAACTTGTCTTGTAACTTAAAAGTAAATTTTAGTTTTCGACAGTTGATTGTAGTTTATACTCTTTAAATATATTTTTGACTTCCAAGAAGCCTTTGGATTTTATCCAACATTTGAAGTTGTTAAAGATACTATAAAACATAATAACAGCAGAAGTATAAGAATAATCTCTAAGCTCCATTGGCACCAAACAGCAAAAATCAAAGTCAAAAAAGATTTAGAGTGAAGAGGTTGACATATGTCGGTGAGTCAAACAAGAGAGCATACTGTCAGCTATGCTATTTAATGTGTACAGTAAAAGTATCTTTAAAGAATCATTGCCAAAGTAAGCAAGAGGTATCATCATACACGACAAAACATTCAACAACATATATTACACAGATAGATTTCAGCACATTAGTAAACACCAACTGCCAAAGATATGGCCTAAATATAAACATTAAAAAAAAAACAAAGTTATGACTATCACAAAACACCCAAATCAGAACAGACCGCCTATACACATTACCAACAAAACTATAGAATAAGTACATTTTTACAAATACCTAAGAATGTGGGTAACGAAACACACAAAAAAGATTAAAAGTAGAATAGAGATAGCCCGCTGCACATTCACAAACATAAAAAAAACCTTTGAAACCCTAATATGAAACTAAAGCTCAAAACTAGAGTGTTAAAATGCTACACATTCAGCACCTTATTATATAGAATAGAAACAAAAGCAAAAAACATCAAAAACCTAGAAACATTTGAAACGTGGTGCTATAGATGTTCACAATTTCATAAACTAAGAGAGTCACCAACGAAACAGTAATGCATCAAATAGGTAAAACTTGAAAAATTACTACCACAATAAAGAAAAGAAAACTAGAATACCTTGGTCACATTCTGAAAATAGACAGATATAATGTTTCCAAACTAATAATCAAATAAAAAAAAATTATTGGAAAAAGAATATCGTGGCTTTGCAATCTAATAGACTGGTTTGGATACACATATGCCAAGCTATTCAGGACAGCAGTCAATAAAATCTGCATAATAATGATAGTTTCTAATCACGAATAGATGCGGAACAAAAAAAAATTGTTAATTTTTTGTTTATTATTATGATGAACACTACTCAAAACTAATGTCCTAAATTAATAAATGCTATAATCACTTAAAAAATCTTGAAAATAGTTGCTAAATCACCAACAAAAGACTTAAAATTACCAAAAAGAAATTTAAAAGGTAGACTGGTACTTCTACAAATGCCTCGCAAACAGAAGCCAAATAAGTAAGCTTTTTAACCGCTTTACTTTTGGACTGTAAAGAAAAGTTATTAGAACAGAAAGAACTAAAAAATAAAATAGATAAAAAATTAGCTATCATGCAGTATGGATTTGCAAAAGGCAGATCAACAATTGATGCAATATCCATGGAAGAAACAGATAATGTAAAAAATATTGAGTGGAAATACAAAAATTGTAGTCTACAGTCCCACTAAAGGTAAAAACAAACTTAACTGTGCTTTGGAAAAATATTTTCATTGTATAAACATTTTGTCACATGTGAAAATAGTAATGAGCTATTTTTCCAACAAAACTTTGTTAGTAGAAGAACAAATTGTTTAAATAATTACATGCGGAGTGTTGCAAGAATTTATTTTGAGCCTATTATTATAAAACATTTCACAACGGGTTTTTTAAGTTAACAATGTCATTAACATTATCATGATGAAAAATACGGATAACCTAGCAATAGTAGTCACTAAAAAGATAAAATAAACAATAGTTTAATAGTGCAATGTGTCAAACTACAAGTTAAAACATAAAAAAGACTAGAAATAATCGCAGGAAAAATAAAACAATTATCTTGAGCAGCAATAGAACGATTAAAAAAAATAACAACAACAAAAAAACAGAATAATAAACTAACATCAGAAAAAAATAAACAATATTTGTCTGAAGACAAATGTAAAAAGTCAAGCCTAGTTACAGTGTGTTCATCTATTTGTAATACGCTAGTTGACTTCTCTCTATTATTACAACTAAATGTAGTAGTGGTAGCAAGAGCATTGTTTCTATGGCAATTGTTGAGTTGTTCTTAGTGCTTTCGTTATTAGCAAACTTGCTAATCTTTGTACTTTGAAGGTACTATATCTACCTTATAGTGCATGTGTTGATGAGTGTAGTTTACATAAGGTGTCCGTATGTTTGTCCAATCATTAATTTGATTACAAAATGCACCTAAATGGCCTTTATAGTCAAATTATCCTAATGAGATTCAGTATGAAGCGTCTCAGGTACTTTACTTCCCTTGTCATTGGGAGTATGGCATGGTACATTTCCTAAGTGTTTTGTTATCTTGTATGCATCAATTTGGATACAATTGCTTCAAACTTTCCGTTTTCCAGAGTAGCCTAACCTAAGGCAAAGACGCCCACGTTGTTCAGTTCATGTCAAAGCACCACAGTAGAAGTTAAAACACACTGCCCTTTTGGGCATCCGCCAGCTACTTTTGCTCCTAGAGCCTTACCATGTCATGTAATTATCAAAATTAAATTTTTGAAGCTAGAGTTTACCTAATATCTAACGATAGGTAATGTACTTTTGTTTTCTACTGCCGTTACAATGAATGCAAATGTTGCGTTCTCAAATGCCCCTTTAATATCTAATTAGGCTCCAAGAGCAATTTCTTTGCAGTGTATAGTATTTTTGCATTTGTTGATTAGCTAATGCTATATTTTGTAATTGGTTATTGGAATTGTTGCAGAAACAGAGCTTTTAGTGCCTCGACCCGTATATACTTTTCGACTATTATTTTTCTATTAATTTTAGTATAAAAGATGTCAGACTGATTGGTCTGTAGGATTAAGTCACGTATGCTGTATACGTGGTTTGCCCAGGTTTTGTTATAAATACTTCTTTAATTGCTTTTCATCTGTTTGGTATATATAAAAGTGCTAGGCTAGTTCTGAGGTTTTCACATAAACACCTTCTAAAAGCAGCAAGCCCTTTCTGTAATATTTTGTGCAAATTTTCCATTTTAAAGTGCCTTTGTTCACTATGCCTCTACCCAATCCTATTTGTTAGACATTTCAAAGTTTTTTTGGTTAAGAACATTTGTCAGCGTAGAGCCTGTGTGTCTTCAGTAGCTTCTGTCAAGTTCCGTCCCTGTAAAATGTCCTTTTTATGTTAACAGGGATCCATTGTTTGCTGTGCAATCTTTGCTAAGCTCATGTTACTCTTAACACTTTTGCCAGGTCACTTCAGGTTCACTAGCAGTTTGTCCAAATTTTTTGTGGCGGGCTTCATTACAGCACGGTGTTTGGTGATACGATTTCATATCTTCTCTACGCTGAATCTATTTGGAAAACGTTTAATTTTATTGGATATGTACAGATGCAGTCTTCGTGCATGTTGTGGATTCACCGCAACCTGCACCATGTAAACACACATATATATATATATATACAAATGTCAAGTGTCATATGTAGATATGTCATATGTTGTATTCAGTCGTATTCCAATATATCTGTTATTAGTAAAGCCATTGCGTTATCTTTGATTATCCAAGAGTAGTCATCCACACCCACAAACATCAGGTTATGGGCCCAGAAGAGTTAATAAACAGATAGATGCAAATATTAAGCAAGAAAGTGCGATAGGATTGGAATAACCATAAACGCAACTACGAGGATCCAGCCATTGAACAAATCCAATTACGACACCTGGAAAATTCAGGCACAGGCATTGCTAATCAAAACCGGAGGATGGGAATATGTGAACGGCTCAAAGAGAAGACCAGAAGCAGACCCAGCAAAACCTACCGAAGTAGCAGAGGCCGCGTCGTGGGATCACAATGACCAAACAGCTAAGTCTGACCTCATACTATCAATTGAAGTATCAGCGTTGCGTGAAGTAAAATACTGCAAAACTTCCAGGGATGTGTGGCAAAAACTAGCCACAATCCATGAGTCAAAGGGTCCTGCCAAAAAGGCAAATCTACTAAAGCAGCTACTCTTAACGAAGATGAAAGAAGGCCAGGACACCCATGCTCATCTAGAGAAGCTGGAAGAAACTGTGGACAAACTCCGAGATATGGAACTCAAAATTAATGAGGACCTGCTCACAATTATACTTCTCTACAGTCTACCAGAATCATACGACAATTTCCGCGTCGCAATTGAAAGCAGAAATGAACTTCCCACGATGGAAAATCTACGCGTGAAAATATTGAAAGAGAGTGAATCTAGACATGGCAGGCAAGGGCATTACACAAGTGATGCAGCATTGGCAGCCTGGAAACAGAAGAGACCATTCAAGAAACAATTTAATCAACAGCTGAAACAGAAACAGCCAACACAAGTTAACAGTAAGAAACCGCCTAGGTGCACAATATGCAAGCGTAATGGACATCAAATAGCTGATTGCTGGTTCAATAAGGATAATCAAGAATCCTACTTTGCATCTGAAATATGCACACTAACGCAAGAAAAAAAGGACAAGTGGTTACTTGATAGTGGTTGTACATCACACATGTGCAATGACAAAGACAAATTTACAAACCTAAATCCATCAGAGACACGGGTAAACATGGCTAACCACACAAATTCTCCATCTGTTGGAACAGAATTTGTCAAATTAGATGTTGAAGTTGAGAATTATACAAGGAGATGTGACCTATCACAAACATTGTACGTTCCACACTTAGAACTGAACCTAATGTCCGTTGGAAAAATAACCGAAAATGGTTACACTGTTACATTCGACCGAGAGAAAGCAATAATTTGCAATGAGAAGAACATTCCAACTACAATTGCAATCAAGGAAAACAATCTTTATTTAGCCAAACAAGCAAAAAGCAACGAACAAGCCAACTTATGCAACACAAGGCAAGAAAATAAATTCTTTGATCTGTGGCATTCTAGACTTGGTCATCTAAATGCTAAAAGCTTATGTGAAATGATTCAAAAGAATTCCGTACTTAGAATGAATCCGTTGCCGAAGAATTTGAAAACTGAAATCAACTGCGAAATATGTCCACAAGGTAAAATGGCTCAAACCAAACTCCCAAAATCAAGTGACACCTAAGGAAACGAATTGATAGAGATAGTTCACACAGACCTGTGCGGGCCGATGCCAGTAGCTGCTCTTTACGTCATTACGTTCACCGATACAAAATCGCGTTATACTATTGTAAACATGCTGAAGAAAAATTCTGACGCTTTCGAGGCTTTCGTGAATTACCACAAAATGGCAGAGAGACATACCGGGCGAAAATTAAAATATCTGCAGTCTGACAACGGTCTAGAATTCGTTGATAACCGATCAAATGATTATTTGAAAGCTCATGGCATTCAACGAAGGCTGAGCGCACCATATACGCCGCAACAAAACGGCACTGCGGAGCGTAAAAACCGCACACTGATAGAGACAGCAAGGTGCATGCTAATTGAAGCGAAATGCCAACCAAGTTTTTGGGGTGAAGCTGTAGCAACAGCTAATTATACTCGAAATAGGTGCATATCAAGAAGTATCAATAAGACACCATACGAGATCTGGTTCGGGAAGAAACCGGTCATCACACATCTGAGGTCATTTAGCACCAAGGCTTACGTTTTAAATAAACGTCCAAATAGAAACAAGCTGCAAGCAAAAGCAGATCTTGGAACATTCGTTGGTTATGGCGAAGAAAGCAAAGCTTACCGCGTTTGGATGATAAAAGAAAAACGCATCGTCGTAAGTAGAGATGTCAGATTTCTAGAAGGAGATTTTGGAAATTGTAGTGAAGGTGATATTAATGACACTTATGATGTACCAACTCATGTTATCGACATAAACTTCCTCCCAGAAGAAATTGTACCGTCCCAAGAAGAAATAATAATAAATGAAGAAGTCGAGCAAGAGCAAAATGATGTAAATCAAGACGACTCCATTGAAGTATCTGAAGAGGACACATTACAAGAAAAGGAAAACTCCGATTTCGTTCCAAGTGAAGAAGAATCCTCCAGCGAGGAAGCTGATGAAAAGCAAATCGCATTAAGGAGATCAACAAGGAAACCATGTCCAAAAAAATGGCCGGAGTACACGTGTAATGTATCGACGGAAGAACCGCTCACCTACAAAGAAGCATTGGAAGGGAAGAACAAAAATGAATGGCATCAAGCAATGCTAAATGAAATGCAAGCACAGAACAATAACAAAACTTGGACACTAGTAGATAAGCCAAAGGACGCTAAAATCTTGAACTGTAAATGGGTTTACAAACAATAGCCAGATAAGTTCAAAGCGAGACTAGTAGCGAAAGGTTGCTCACAGGTTCAGGGCATAAACTACATGGAAACATACTCACCTGTGATTCGACACGAAACTATACGAATATTGTTTGCACTCGCTGCAAAAATGGACTTCAAGATTCATCAAATGGACGTCGAAACGGCATATCTGCAAGGCAACTTACACGACGAAATATACATGCACCAACCAGAAGGGTTCGTGAATGAAAATGAGAAGGGAAAAGTATGCAAACTTAAAAAGCCAATTTATGGTTTAAAGCAAGAGGGGCGTGAGTGGAATATCAAACTTAATGATGAGCTAACAAAAATGGGCTACAAACGAAGCTTTGCCGACCCATGTCTTTATTACCAAACCACAAAAGATGAGATCGTCATAATTATAACATATGTAGATGACATTTTAATATTCTGTAAAAACAAGAATCACATTCAAGAATGCAAGTCAAAATTGACGCAAGCATTTAAAATCAAGGATCTTGGAGTAGTGAAAAAATTCCTTGGCATAACAATAATGAAGAATGCAAGGACTGGAACAATCAGCCTAAATCAGTCTGACTACATAAACACTATCCTACAGCGTTTCGGATTATCGGATTGTAATCCAGTGAAGACTCCAATGCCAGTAGGAACACAGTTTGACGAGACATCTACCAAAGAAGCAGACATTCAGCTATACCAAGAAATGATTGGTTATTTGATGTACCTCGCATGTATTACCAGACCGGACATATCATACGCTACAACTTTCTTGAGCCGATTCGCCAAGAAACCACTTGAATGTCACCTAAACGCCGTCAAAAGGATCTACAAATATCTAAAGGGGACAACGCAGATAAACCTACTCTACAAGAGAAATGGAGAAATCGAAGATATCGACCTAAAAGCATATTCAGACGCTGATTGGGCAAACGACCCATCCACTCGCAGATCAGTGACAGGATACATAGTGACGCTGCAAAGCGGTGCAATATGCTGGAAAAGCCGTCTACAAAAGACAGTCGCTCTTTCCACAGCAGAGGCCGAATACATGGCACTCTCAGCAGCCGTAGAAGAGTTGACCTGGGTGAAACTCTTACTGAAGGAGATAATGCCGAAAGAAATGAAATTAACACCTGTTTTCTGCGATAATAAGTCAACGATCAGCATGGCCGAATCCAAAGCAATTAAGCAGAGATCGAAACACATCGACACCAAGTATAATCATGTCAAGAAAAAGGTTGCTGAAAACCATGTTAAATTGATTCATCTTCCTACCAACGACATGATAGCGGACTACCTAACCAAAGCGGTAAACAAGGAGAAACAAGCCGATTTCAGAACAAAATCTGGGCTTGCGTTCCGGGGGAGTGCACCATGTAAACACACATATATACATGGTGTCCGGAAAATACGTGTACAACGTTTGACGACAGACTCCTGACGTCAAAATAGGTCGATCTAAGCCGACTTAGTTATATCCAAAATTGTCTCGTTTAGCCGGTAGAGGGCGTCAAAAAAAAAACAAAAGTATAACAAAGTTGAAAGTATCTATTGTAAGAAACTAAGTAAAACAAAAACATTACTTAAGCAAATGTGTAAAATGACCGCCATCTTGCTGAATACACTTATTAACACTCTTTAAAAAATGATATTAGACCCTATCTAATGTCTCGGGATTATTAAAATGGTTGCCTGCATTTAAAATCCGCTGCAATAAATCATCGCGTGTGTTTACCGGAGTCTTGTAAACTTCTGTTTTAATAGCGCCTCACAAAAAGAAGTCACACATATTTAACTCAGGAGAACGTGGTGGCCATTTTACTGGTCATTCATCATTGCCTCTTCCAATCCATCGGTTGGGATATTGATGATGTAAGTATTGCCGAACGGCAACGGAAAAATGGGGCGGGGCACCATCATGCATATACCACATTTCCTTCCGAAGTAAAAGGGGCAAATTCTCCAGAAGAATTGGTAATGTGTCTTGCAAAAAATTTAAATAAATATTTCCATCTAACCTGTCTGGAATAACAATGGGACCAATAAGGTAGTGATCAATAATACCTGCCCAAATATTAATTTTAAATTGATGCTGATGATGTGCAACTTTAATGGCATGTGGATTTTCATCGGAATAAATATGTTTGTTGTGCAGATTGGTTACCCCAGATCTTGTAAAGCATGCCTCGTCAGTAAACATAATTTTTCTACAAAAATTTGGAACAAGGATTCTTTTGTTTCTAATAAATTGACAAAATGTAAGCCGCATGGGGGGATCAGTCGGTAAAAGTTCCTGGACTTTTTGTATGTGGTAAGGATGTAACAACTGTTCTCTTAAAACCTCATTGACAATCGTTTTAGGAACATTTAACTCACGTTCTAAGAGACGGGTACTGGTACTTGGTTCTTCTTCAACTCTTTCCAGAATCATCTCTTCTGTTTCCACAGTTCGAGTTGTTCGCATACGACCCCTGCCTTCAAATTTTTTCTCAAAACTGCCCGTTTCCCAAAGATGACGCTCAATATTGGCAAATGTTTGGTGGTTTGGTATTCGACGGTTAGGAAACCTCTCCATGTAAACCCTAACACTCTGACGCCCATTTCCTTGACAAAACCCGTATACCAGGAGCATGTCAACTTTCTGAGAGTTTGTATAATTTTCCATTTTTAATGGTAAAATGAACTTGTAATTCAAGAATGTTGATCGTATACTTGAGTAAATTTCATAGACTGGTGACAATTTGTCAATAAGTGTCAAATTATTAAACGCCATAGCAACAAGGTCACTTAAAAAATTATTGTTACAGGTAATTTCTTTTTAATATTTACAAATTTTTGACGCCCTCTACCGGCTAAACGAGACAATTTTGGATATAACTAAGTCGGCTTAGATCGACCTATTTTGACGTCAGGAGTCTGTCGTCAAACGTTGTACACGTATTTTCCGGACACCCTGTATATATAAATGTCAAGTGTCATATGTAGATATGTCATATGTTGTATTCAGTCGTATTCCAATATATCTGTTATTAGTAAAGCCATTGCGTTATCTTTGATTATCCAAAAGTAGTCATCCACACCCACAAACATCAGTGCATCTAGATAGTATCAGTACTTATTGCCGGCAAAATCCATTAGTTCTTTGTAGTAGACTACTACTACAAAGAACTAATGGCAATATGCTTTCATACTCTAAATATATTGTTTGCGGTATGTGATATTGATTAGTTGTAGCTTTGATCAGATTTGCTATAGTAGAAATGCTCATGTATCTTATGGCTTCTTTAGCCATCAAAAGTTCTTTTTTTGTTTTAGTTAATAATTTTGCATTACTGATGGTTGGAATAGCAAAAACTCTCTGGCGGATTTTTATGTTGCTTGTTGCTTTAGAGGTATGGGGTTAGCGTAGTAGTCCGTAATTGTGATAGACAGTTTCTATAAGTCTACAATGTTTCTGCTGTGACTATTTGTTAATTTTTATATAAAAAATGTTGTTTTGTTCTGTGCACACGGGCCTAATATAACGGCGTGCAAGTAGTATTAGAGAACGAGCGTCCCAAAAATTTAAAAATAACTTCGCCGCTGCTACCGTGCTCCCAAAACCAGCTAATGTCTGTATGACTATGGCTAGTAAATATGAGGCCGTAGAAATTGTTTGTGAACACTGGCTGTAGGTAGTGTAATGGCAAAATTACACACAAAACACACCAAAACAAAAATATTAGAACCCGTGGCAACATTAAGTCGGCAACTCGACCCGCGCAATCTAAAATTACGATTTTAACCGTTAAAAAAAAGAATCGTTTTGTTAAAACCACCTTACAATAATTATTCTAATTTACAAAACCCTCAAGTGTTATTTTAATTTTAACTAATTAGTTTTGTTGTTAAACAGTCGTAACATAAAACTGTCTTTGACTTACATTGTTATTGATATATTTTCTTAGATTTCTCATTTTTTGCAATTATGACATAATGTCAAAACTACATCAATGCTTAAAAGCCACTGACTATGTTGCCCGGCCTGATTTATACGACAGTATTAGTAACTGTCGATTTCATACCTATCATGTCTTCACATGGGACATTTAATATTGACTTTGTTTTTTATGAAGATGGGTTGCAAGTCTAACTTTTAGATCATATCATACAAAAACGCTGGTTATGTTAGGTTTTATGCAATATTACTGCTTGCGGACATGCTTTTATCAAATTTGTGATTGTAGGAAAAAAAAAGCTGGTATGGTAAAAAATAAACAACAAAAAAGAGCTCTTCTGTTATTTTCATAGTTATAAAAAGACGTTACAGGACAAACAAAATTCTATTTTTTAACTTACAGGTTATGAACACTAACACACTTACTTCAGTATCGCAAATATATTTGCAATTTTTAAGCTTAATTGTTTGTGTATAGCCGCTTTTAAGTTTTTAGTTTGTGTCTTTGTAGATAACGGGTAATGTTATTGAAGTTTCTTTTGGTATATACCCAAAAAAATTCTCTCAATCC